>OY101449.1:74781134-75151134 GCA_956483635.1 Panzeria rudis
ATTATTGGGTTGATTACGTTTAAGATTAAAAAGTGCGATTAGTCGCGATTACGACTACAATCGTTTTGTAAATCCTAGTCCGTATAGTGCCGTAAAGGTGCCAGCCAGTTCTAAAAAATATTTTATAGCACTTTATCATACCTAATTAAATTTAAATATATTTTAATCGGCTGAGAAGAATGGACACTCTTGCTCTCAGTCGATCGCGTGAGACGTGAAAGACAACCACTGAACAACCGTAGTTTTTGGTAGTACATACAATTTATAATTAAAGATTAAGGGGGTATATCTTTAATTATGAAGTGCATAATACTTACCAAAGGTTTTAAGAGGTTTATAAAACTTTTTTTTTTGAAAGAACAAACCACAACCCGCGAAGAGATCAGCTTGTCTGCGGAAAAATACCCAGGGTCTATGGCGGGAATCGAACCCACGACCTCTGGACTGACAGGCAAGCGCCGCTACTACTCAGCCATGGGGGCACCCTAAACAAATTTTGTATGGAAATCTGTTTCATAGACCTTTTATAAACACTTCATAATTTATTATGAATAAGGCCAACAATATATATGTAATAAGCGAAAAAAAGTCTTTTATTACTAACTACTTACGAGTATAAAATCTGATTTCCCACAACTAATTCTTTTTTTTTAATATTTATTGTATTTCCATTTTTTTTGTATTCTCGTTTTGTTATCCTAAATCATTAATAATAATTGTTATGATGATGATCTAAAAAATAAACAATGCCATACAACCATTCAGTCAGTTAAGTCAGTTTTTGAAGCAGTCAATAACTCGCCCTTCTTGTTTGACAATGACAAGCAAACACTTCTTGGCAGCACGTCAACAATTGACATTTAAGAAACACTACAAATACTGAAGGAAGAAAATAAAAACACATACCAAGTTGATATGTACTGAACACACATTGTGCTTAAACGCAGCAGGAATTAATAGCTTTAACTACTCTGATTAGCTGAAAAGCTGCCACTGAGTCAGTTAGCTTTCCAACCAGTCCCGTCCAATCCAGCCATTCTTACAATAAAAAAAAAGAAAATAAAGCATACATATGTACATATGTAGTTTCTTATTTTCATAAAAAGTCCAACGATCTGACAAATTATGCATTTAAAATAAATTGTTATGTGTAACTGATTTATGGCAATTCGAAGATGATGCGCCATATAAAACAGCACGTATTTATTATTGTATGTATATTTTTTGTTTCTATAAATTTCGTTACACCCCAACAATCAGTAAAAGACACAACACAGTTCACTCTAAAATTTTATAAATTTTTTGAAGAACTAAGAGGGAAAAAGATAAATAAGATAGATATTGTTTTGATTGTGTGAAAAACATACATACATAAGCATTTGATATTGAATGCAAAATTCTTAATTTATAAATTCTTTTGACAAATATAAAACGCCATATGCAACTATTTAAAGAGCACTATTCTTATTTAGAGGACTCATGCAAAAATTCTCAGGGTTATGGCTGCAGCTCCGTACTACTGGAACCAATTGAAAAAATTGTAACGAGCGGCAGGGTTTCATGCAAATGATGTTTTTTCCCAAAGCCGGATTTCGGCATCGATTTGTGAGTGCATATCTTTGTGAGTACATGTTTTTGTTATAAATTCATACTTTTGTGTCATATTTTGTGAAAAATTTAAATTTCAATAAAATTATTATTACCCACTAAAATTGTTTTTCTCAAATCAAAATCGGAGGCAGCAGTAGTATTTAATGTGCTGTTTCCACAATGCAATCGTGTAAAACAATAAGAATATTTTTTAATTTGTTGTAAAAAATAATATTATATACTTCTTTACATATTGTCGAAAGGTCCTGTTATAAACAATAACAAAATCTGCTTACTTATTTCCAGTATCATATCCAGTGGCAGGAGTTTCATGCAAATCCATGTTTTTTTCCTTAACCCGAGTTATGGTAAACCCGAAATATCTTTACGAAATAATGAATGTGCTTATTTAATTTAATTTAATTTATTGAACTTCAGCAATCTAGCCACAAGGCCATAATCGATCACAAGTTTCTACTAGCTTATTTGTGAATATTTTGATGAAAATGTATATTTTTATATATTTTTTTTATAATTTTTGTGTCATATTTTGTGAAAAATTCAAATTTTAGTAAAATAATAATTTTTCACCAAAATAATTTGTTCTCAAATCAAAGTCGAAGGTAGCAAGCAGTATTTAAAGAAAAGTATCCACGTATAAGTCAAAAAAGCTTTCTAAGATCAAATAGATTAAACTTTACATTTGAAAATATGTAGCAAATTTTACTTTACGTATAAAAAAATACGAATATTTTTTAATTTTTTTTTATCTTGTATTTTTACATACTGTCCACATGTATTTATTATTAGCTTATGAACGGAACTAAAAATTTTGTTTTTATTTGAATAAAAATTTAAAAATAAGTGCATATTTTCTTGTTTGTTAGTGCATATCTCGCGTTTTTAGGTGCCTAAGACACCTTTGTTGACTGCATGAACTCCTTATTCCTGATTATAACAAATATCGATGCATCGAGCCGCTCAATATGGATCAATATCATTTAACTGAAACATAATATTTTGCAAAATTTTTTTAGAAACGCAATAGAAATTCGGTATATTTTATTCGTTGTATCTGCACCTGCTACTGTAAATTACAACATTTACAACATTTTACAAAGTTTACTAGAATGTCCTGGTATAATTTTTGTAGGTAAATATAAAAATTATGTCAAGCTTAAATATATAAGAAAATACAAAAAATATTTAAATCAAAATACAAAAATGGTTCAAAGATAGATACAAAAATAGTTTTTATGAAAATTAATTTTTGAATTAATTTAATTAATTAATACATTTTAAATATTTTAGTTCTTTCGAATACATTAAATAGAAACCGAAGCAATATATGTTTTTTTAGCTAGTTTTGATGCCTTCTCGGTTTCCTATATTTCAGAATTTTTGTTCTAAATTCATTGCCACATGCTTTGCTCCATTATTTTGCTGGAAATCACATACAATAGCTTCATAGGACTCTGAAATGAACCTGAGCCTTATTCGTAGGCCCACCATGGCTTTGAACTGTTTTTATGTTTATACTTTGGTACTAAATGCCGGAAGAATAAGCTTAAAACAAGGATGGCTTGCATAAAAATCCAATAATTTTTATCATCCTACATTTAACAACCCTGCGGAAAATTTGGTGACAAATGATCCAAAAGTACTCGTTCTGTGACTTGAGAAAATGAGACTGGTACCAAAAAAAAAAGGAGTAGTGAATGGTGAAAAAAAATATTGTGTAAATGGTCACATATTAACCATTTTCATACAATTTAGTTGGTACTCCGGCTAGTATTGTAGTAAATGGCACTGAACGAATTCGATGCACATGGACCTAAGGCATATCACATAGTATCTATATAATATTAATTGCCTCCCTTCAATGAGACTCAGGAACCTGTTCCGTAACTTTATTCAGATATTAACTCCAGCTTAACTGGTATTTATAACATTGAAATATAAGTTCACCTGTGGTCGAGTGGGTAGTGTACTAGCCTGTCATGTCGGAGGTTGTCGGATCGAGTCTTATCAAAGACACCACTTAAAAATAAAATACAATGTCTACTTGGATTTGTAACAATAAAAAAATAAATTAATCGATAATTACAGCTGAATTTTGGAATAATATTTATATATAGTCTATATTATTCTACACCGATTGGGACTCTATAAGATAGTTCAGAGACAAGTTACAAGGTGCATACAAAGTATCAATTAACCCCATCCTAGGCCATCCCCATGTAAAAGTGGCTGGTCCGCTTCATAGGAAGTGTTAGAACTCGGACTGGTCCCTATCACCTGGGGATCGGTCACGTGACTTGTTTTGTGTCAGTTACATTTACCGTAGGGAAAGAACTATATACAAAATAACTGGAATAATTACTTCAGAATTTTAGTTAACAGTCTGTTTAGCTGACTGATTAGTTTTCAAATAAAAAGAAGTTTCGTTTTTATATGAGAAAATATTGTATGTACTGGTAGCTATTACATTTAGCAGTATTTCTATCAATAATTTTACTACATTTACACATTTTCTATTTCTTTATATTTTAAAAATTTCTTTCTCATGAGTACAGTATTTAAGCCTCTCCTTTACTACAAAAAAGTAAACAAACAAAGCTGAGCCTGTCTAAACGTCTTTAGTTTTTCATTTTATTTCTCTTCAAACATATCCTCCATAAAAGCGTCGACTTATAATAAATGTAAGTCGACACAACTCAAAGTCTTTCCAGTTTCAATGGGCTTAAAATTTCCGCTAAGCTTTCCAAAATGTTTTCATTAATTCTGCGGAAAATCACTCAAAGTTCGTTTAAGTTGGAATTATTTACTTTAGAAAACGATTAGAGCACTGCAATCATTCATAACACAGCACAACAAAAGGGAGGTGTTTGTGTGTTGTTTAAATAAAAATATGTAGCTGATTATTATGTATTTTTATCTCCTGATTACGATGGCGCCATTAGTTTTTCCCAAGCAGCTCTAGTTTTAAAGATATAGTGACATTTAGCATTTGCATAATTTACACCACTTTTTGTATTATTCGCTTAATATTACACGACCCGTCCTCCAAACTTTAAAATACTTTCTGGATTGTTAATCAATACAAAATTCTCCTGCATTTGGATAGAGTCACATTGATGAGTATATCAGAATATCCTACTATTTATTATTGCAAGGATATTAAAAATAATGTGTTTTTTGTTTAGTAATTAAAACTTTTTTTATTTTAATTTTTTCAAATTAAAGCAACTGAATATTATGTATTTTCGCCCGCTGCTTACAAAAATAGATTAATTACTTTTCTACCACCTCTAGTTTCAGAGATACTGTGCATTATATAAAAAAAATTTTTGCAAATTTCTTTTCTCAGGCCATCAAAAAAATTTATTTTTTATAATATGATGTCGCTGATTTTAAAGCTAGCCTCCATTTTTGACACTTTGTGATTAAATTCTAATAATTTTGCATTAAAAATTTAAATTTTTCTTTAAAATAGTTTTTTGACATCGTAAAAGCTGTGAATGTCAAATATACGATATAATCAGCACAAATTACACAAACATTTTCTGGACTGTTCATACAACATCTTTTATACGTGACCAGATAATGATAGTAAACTAACAAATGTGATATAAGAAACAATTATTTTTTTGAGGACATGACAAAAGAAAAATTTTAAGTATTTTTTTATATAATGCACAATATCTCGGAAACTAGAGGTGCTTGAAAAATAATAAAGCTGTTTTCGTAATCAGCGGATGCAAATAGATAAGGATCAGTTGTTTTAATTTAAAAAAATTAAAATACAAAACAAATTTGTAAGGACTGAACCAAAAACACACGATTTTTAACATCCTTGCAATAACAGTAAGATATCCTGACATACTCAGCAATTTGACTCTACCCAAATGAAAGAGAATTTCGTGTATATTAATTAATAATCCAGAAAGTATTTTAATGTTTGAAAGACGAGTCTTGAAATATTAAGCGAATAATACAAAAAGTGGTGTAAATTACACAAATGCTAAATGTCAATATATCTTTAAAGCTACAGCTGCTAGCGAAAAACTAATGATGCCATCGTAATCAGCAGATGAAAATGCATAAGAATCAGCGATTTTTATTTAAACAACAAAACCGCTGTTCCGCTGTGTAATTATTAGGGATTCGGCTAACCGTTAATCGGTTAATTGGAAACTATATTACACTACAATTTACTTTTATTAAATACTTTTTGCTCGCGTATTGAATCATGAATCGATCCCACGATCTCCGCATGGTAGGCTAGAACACTGACCACTACGCTACCGAGGCACATTTATTTTCATACATAATTCAATGGAAGAATAAAAAATTAAATTACGAAGTAAAAATAACACTTGCATCCACATTTGAGAAAATAACTTCGGGTTTAAAAAAACATGAAAAAACATAAATAGCCGACCACCTTCTCCGTGTGTACGTTAAATTTCTTCATTCTCTTACGTGATGTAACCCCGTAAGGCAGATGGGATGCACTGTGTGCTTTTGCGCATCTCTGAAGCCCTTCGTTTTTACCCTAATTTCATCCTTTTACCAAATTTATTTTTGCTGGGTACCTCCACTCAGGAGTATTTCCTTCTAGCGAGAGAGTTTTAAAATACAGTACAAAAACGGAAACTAAGGAATTCGGAAATAACCTTTTTCAGAATATTCGGTGCTGAGCTCTGCCAGTATAAGTCAGGACATCACCTAACAACAGAAGAAGCTATCGATAAAAATACAAGAAATTTTTTAACATGGCATATTGCAAGGTAGATTGAACAGGTATCACTACAAGAACAGCTGTTTTAGTAAATTTGAGAATGTGTGCGTCACACAGACAATAGATTTTGACACATGTCCGGGAGTTTTCTATCAACAACGGGTATGTGTTAGTAAATTTGAGAGAGCTTATGAATGTGTGCGACTCACAGATAATGGATTTGACATATTTCGGGGGCATTTCTACCAACAAAATACATGTGTTTTTTGGTGTTGTATTTGTTTTAGTTGTGGTGGTACCTGTAATGAATATGCCTTGGCATATTGGAAAAATTTATATGTTTAGAGAAATCCAGAAGAGGTGCTGAGAAACTAGATATTCTGTATTATGGACTGCTTTTGGTTTCTTCAAGATCTACGATAAGTGAAAGGATTTTTCCAAAACAAATTTTATCAAACTAAAGACAAGAATCGCTAAGTGCTAAACATTTAAACCAAATTATTTTTCTGAAAGATTTTTTAGATTTCCCAAACTATTGAAATAACTTTTAAAATGATCTCAGAAGCTTGTTAATTGTTTTAATAATACATATTTATGAATTCTTTTTTTTTCTTTTTTGCTTGATTTAGTTCAAGAATTGTTATGCTTGTTATGTTATTGTTTTTCTTTTCTTCTAATAACCTCAAAATAATAAATAATTTATTCAGTTTCGGTTCTTGAAATTACTGGATTACACTTACGACATTTTAAAAATATGTCATATAACGTCGATATATGTATGAAATAATGTTTACTTTTAATTTCCCGTTTTCTCGGGAAAATCTCAAAAATTTCCCGGGAATATAGGTAGTATTTTCCCGGGAATTCCCTATTCCCAACCCTAGTTCCGTATTACATCTGATATATGTATGTCTCTGACATGATAACATGGAATGATATTCACGCATCAACAGTCGCTGATGATATTGCTTTTCTAAGCGCACACGCAAGTGATAAAGAAGCATCTAGAAAAACTCAGGAATATATATTATAGCTGCAAAAATGGTTTAAGCAATGTGAATTAAAAATCAACGAATACAAATATGTACATATAACGTTTACGTTGAGCAAGAAAACATGTCTTCCTAATAATATCAATAACCATATCATACCGCAACATTTTGAGGTTAAATACCTAGGTATGCACCTCGATCGTCGTCTAACAAGGAAGACACACATAGATACAACTCTGATCCAAATAAAATTAAAAGCAGTTTAACTTAATTGACCAATTGGGAGAAATTCTAAAGTTACCAAAGAAATTTAGTATTCAGGCTTTAGTTCGTTCAATTTAATTTTTGCAATTAAATCATTTTTTATTGAGAAATAATTTTTCAAAGCATGTGGCAATTAAAAAGTACACAGAAAAAAATAAGTTTCGTTTTTGATAACAAAAATCCCGGAATTCAATAATTTTTTTTTTCAAATTTCCTGTGATAAAGAATTCCCCTATATTGATAACAAAATTATTTCAAAATAAAAATATATATATAAATTAAAAAAATGTTGACATGGCTGGAATACGAACCCGGGCTTTCCGGACGTAAAGCATACTCTCTATAGCTGAGCCATATCCCTTTTATTTTTTATGGGATACAACTTGTTTTAAGTACTTATGTATAAAAAGAAAAGAAATAACCGGCATGGAAAGGAAATACTCACAACGAAATATTTTATTATGTTAAAAATAAATGTTATTGAAATTCATATTTTTTTTAATAACATGGTTTTATTGAATATAATTCTTGTCTATTTTTTCTGTGTACAAAGACCAATTTCTTGACTTTTGTAAAGGTCGAACTGAACATCGATTTTTTCGGATTAACCACAATCCCATCGTCAGAGCTCTCTATACTCTAGCCTACTCAGCCTCCAAAGTCAAGCGGTAAATATCTGGCATTAAACCAAATTGCATTAAAGCTCTATGTTTCCTGGCTTTAAGCTTATTTTATGGTGGCTTAGAAATTTACCGTACTTGGCAGTTATCCCAATCAACAACCAAACTTGTGCTTTTTGTTTATATTTGTCACCCAAGATTGAGAAAGCTCCTTTCTGTAGTTCTTAGGGTTTACAAATGTTTTGTTTTATCCGTATTACACGGGAAACTATCTAACATATTTTTTACTATGTGCCTCTAGTGTTAATAATTGAAGTTGTGTATATTTAAAATGATTTAATTGCAAAAATTAAATTGCACGAACTAAAGCCTGAATAATAAATTTCTTTGGATAAAACCCATATAGTTCGACTAAATACACACAATTTCAATTATTAAAACTAGAGGCACATAGTAAAAAATATGTTAGATAGTTTCCAGTGTAATACGGATAAAACAAGATGAGTTAGAGGCAAGGATGTAGGCTATACATTTTTTAAAAAATAGACAGCTATTTTTAACACTGTGGGTGCTATATGTTATTATATAAGGCCAATTTTACCGATACTTTAGTCGTCAGACCGCATATACCTTCCAAGTTACTAGTCTTATCGACAAAAAATACATACTTAAATTAGAGGCCGGATGTAGGCTTTAAGGTCCGTACAAAATTAGTATCCTGTTTTAGCATAGTGGGCGCTATGTGTTGTTGTATAATACCAATTTTACCAATATAATTGATAAGTTTTTGAAAAACCCATATCTTCCAAGCTAATAGTTTGATGCACAACAATCTATAGATAGGTTATAGCCAAGAATATAGGCTACAAATTCTGTAAAAATGAGACAGATATTTTTAACACTGCGGAAGATATATTTTGTTATATAAGACCAATTTACCGATAAAACTGTTTAGTCGTCGAAAATCATACATCTTCCAAACTAATAATCTGATCTTTAAAATATGTATGCCTGGAAAGGCTGTAGGCTATAACGTCTGTAAATGAACTAGCTATGTTTAACACAGTGGGCGATATATATTGCTATATACGACCAATTTTAAAAATTCAAAATGCATTAAAAATAATTCAAAGTGCTTTCAAATTTCAAAATGCATTAAAAATGTATCTTAAAATTGAAAACAACTACTTCATTGGTATTTTAATTTAATACTAAGTGGTTTCGGAAGCAAATTACAACAATATCATAAAGAAGTACAAACAAGTAGAAAAATTTTAAAAAGATGTATATTTAGTAAAACTGATGTAAAAGTCGCATACGCAAGTTTCCGCAGCTAAATTTTGGAACAATATTACTCTATAATATGTGTTAAGATTCCAAAAAATTTTCTGAAAAAATTTTTTAGAAAAGTAAATTTTTTTTCTGTATTTACACTTGTAAAACTTAACTGAAATAGAAAATATTATTTAAAATAATGCCGTTTTAAATAGCTGATATAACACTATCAAAAAATTTACTTTGTCCGCAAACGTCCATCATTAGCGATTCAATACGCCAACAAATTTGTTATAAAAATGAATAAAGAATTTGATATAAAAATCAATAAATAATTTTGATATATTTGTTTTTTATTTTTCCCCCTCTGTGCGTCATAGCCAGTGTGAACAAAGACAAATTAAAAAAAAAATGGTCCAAAAAAAGTTTTTGAAAAAAAGGTACTATTCTCTTCCGGCTTAATTTTTACTATATAATGAAATTATAATTTGCAAAAAAATTTAATTGAATGGGTGATTTCTTTCTACCGGTCAGTTTTTTTTATACAAATTATTAATTCTAAAACAGACCATTTTTATTTTATTTTTATTTTTTACAAATTATTA
This sequence comes from Panzeria rudis, assembly GCA_956483635.1. Classification (NCBI taxonomy): domain Eukaryota; kingdom Metazoa; phylum Arthropoda; class Insecta; order Diptera; family Tachinidae; genus Panzeria; species Panzeria rudis. Next base: position 74,791,225 of record OY101449.1, read on the forward strand.
TTCCATTCTGTACATTCAAAATAAAATATTGGTAAATCTAACCAATTTCATAGGTTGGAATTGAGCCAACCGATAAAATACAGTAAAAATCAACCAATAGAATTGTAGTTTAGTTGATAGTGTGTAAAGCTACTAACCGGAAGGTCACAGGTTCGATGTCGGCCAAGTCTTAAGCAGTAAGTGTGTTTGTTTAAAAACATTTTTTTGTTTGTTTGTAATTTTATGGGCTTGAACTTAGGTTCTCATGTTTATAAACCGGACGCCTTTACCATCTCAGCTAAGTCACCTTGTTAAGTAAGGATAGCACAAAGTATACATAGACATGTGGTGACTTTCTTGACTTAATTAAATACAGTAATTTTTGTGCTATAACTATTTTCGCTGTTATTATTTTGAATTGTAATTTTAACCATTAAAGTTGGTAATTTTAACCACAAAAATTGTTAAAAAGTAAATAGTTAAAAAAAATTTAATTTTTAAAACGTCGTTTTGCCCAAATTTATGTTTTACAATTCAGTAAAATGTAATATTTCAGTCTTGAACTTAGGTTCTCGTGCTTATGAACCGGACGCCTTTACCATTTCAGCTAAGTCGTCTTGTTGAATAACGATAGCACAAAGTAGCCATAAACATGAAATGACTTACAACTTTCAAAAGTTATTTTAACCAATGAAAATAGTTATTTCATAAAAATTGCCACAACAATTTACATTAACAGTTGGTTAACTATTTATATTGGTTAGATTTACCTATCATTCTATTTTGAGTGTATAAAAATTAAACTGCAAGATGAGCAAGCAACTCTAAAATTTCGCACATGATGATCAAATTTGAAATTCCATTTTTAATGGTGCATTTTTTTAAAAAACCTCTTTTTGGACGATTTTTTCTAATTTTCCAATGTAAAATCATTGCACGATGTCAAAATAAAGAAATTTTGATATTCATGCATCAATGTTAATATTACAAACAAAAAGTTATCAGCTGCACTCTCAACTTTACCTGTTATGGATGCACATAGTTATACTGAACAACTAAGCTATTGAACTAACTGTACTGGTTCAGTAAAGTGAGCTGGGCTGAAAAGAGCGCTCAATCAAAAGAGCTGAAAAGCTCTAACATATTCCATAGTATGACAATGAAGTTTTGCATTATAACAAAATGTGGTTTTAATAACAAATTGTTTCAAATGCCACACAAAAAGACATTGAGTCGACACAAGCCAACAACTTTTATAGAGATGTGCAAATGTCGTGAATTTTTCGTGTCAGGCGTGATTCACGCGTTACTCACGCGTGATCGTGACTAAATTAAAAAATAGTCACGCAATCGTGCGTGAGCTTGATTTACAAATTAAATTCCGTGCGTGATCATGCGTGATTTTAAAAATGTAATTTTCACGCACTCACGAAATTACATTTCGTAGCTTGCTGAAAAAAAATTGCCATTTACTCCTACAATATTTTGATTTAATTTGCGAATTTTATACGACATTTCTGATAAGTTTCATGTCGCAAATTCCTTAAGAGATTCGTCAGAATTCGTAGAGAGTTTCGGCAAAGTTTCTAGAATTTTCTCAGACAAAGATGTTCGTTTTCTTGTTAACCACTCATATGGACCATCTTCGAATACGAATTCGGCATCTTGTGCAGACTTTCTGCCCTACCTCGGACCGAAAGTACGTGTGTCGACAGCAAAAGAAACCCAGTGAACCTTTTATGCCGACATGTCTGACATCAGGAAAAATATGTTTGTAAGCTGAAGACAACCCAGCACTCAAAAAGTCAAAACGTTTGAAATACGATATATCGCTTATTTACTCAAAAAGTCAAAACGTTTGAAATACGATATATCGCTTATTTACTGAAACAGCCGACACAAAGATTTTGTCTTCTATGATATTTCGCACCACGGCGTCACTTACTAAAGATTCTGTCTAATACGAATTTTTACGAAATATTTTGCAAATCTGGTACATAAACTAATATTAGAAATTACATAACTTTCATATTTAACAAATGAAAGCTTACAAATATATACCAAATGAAAGCTTGGAAGGTTCCCTATAAAATAAAATATTGAGTACCGCTATATTGTCCAGTCTTTAAGATAGCGGTGTTTTTACGTAAAAGCCCAGGCGAAAAATGCTTAAAATTCCATTTCACGCATAATGGGTTAATGGCTTTGAAAATATTGAAAGTATTTCATACAATAAACGCATACATTTTGAAATGAAATCTACACCAGCATGATTTAATATATTATTTAATATATAAATAAAGGTACATAAGCTTTTTTATGTAACACTGACGATTATGTGTTAAAAATAAAGAAAGAAAATGCTGTTTATACTCTCTTCATACAAACTGATGTATCGGAATAGTATGGTGTTTTGCATCAAATATTTGAAAAATAATAGGAATTATAACTTTTTTAAGAAATTGTTGTGGTTCGCACTTATGTGTATTGAGCGTTACTCGTTTTTAGCATGCTTTAATATTCAGTTTAATTAATAAAATAACAGCGTAAATATTTAAAAGGTTTGCGAATTTTGTTAAATAGTTTAAATTGCAAAAAGTTTCATCAATCAATAATAATGTATTGCAGTTTTTTAATTTAATTGACATTTTTTAGTGTGTTTATGTTAAAACTTATCGAAGATTATACATCTGAATTGTTGTAAATTCAAAATATAGTGGGTTCTAAAAAATATTAAATTAGTAAGAAAATATATTGAGCATTACGTAAACAAAATTCTTAAATATAATTACATATCTATAAATTTTAGGGTCGTAAAAAAATTAACAGCAGCGGAAGGGCAGAAAAGATATGGAGAGCATTAACCGTTCAGAAATGTCTGATTTGCTTTCAAAAAGTCATTCCCAGAACAACCGTGAAAGCAAATGTAACGCTCAATCCACAAAAATTATAAAAAAATCGAAAAATTTTATTTTATATTAGGATCCATTGAATGGGTGAATGAGGCGAAAACTATAACACCGTCTCATATTTCTAATAATTAAATTGGTAAAGTTAAAAAAAGAAAATGGAAAACCCAAAAATGTACACTCACAATGAGAATCCCCATGGATATTATTTAAAAAACTCGTTTTGATGTTCGATTTGTGTTTTTTGGGATATAAAAAATAAATATCGTGAAAGCTTAAGCTCTTGTCGTGCGTGAGCGCGTATGATAAAATCAAATTTGATCGTGAGCGTGCGTGATCGAGAGAGTCTTAAAATTTGCTGTGCGTGAGCGTGCGTGAGAAAAATATTTTTTTCGTGATCGTGAGCGAAAATTCACTCACGCGCACATCTCTAGTAGTTAGCTTCTAAGTACACCCCCTACGAGAACAAAGTAAGCTGCGGATTTATGGCCAATTGCAAATATGGTTTTGTAAGTGCTTTAGTTTTATTCGGTTTTTCCTTCTCCTGTAAAATAATGAATGCCCTATATACGAGTATATATATTTAGCCTTCGATATTTAGAAAAGAAAAATTACTTGAGCTTGAACAAACCCAAGCTGGGAGCCCAGATCACTAGTCGCTGCTTGTGAACAGAAATGTGACCTAAAATGTGTTCGCATGGGTAATTAATTAATGTTCAGCAAATGTAGGCTAATCGGTTGGTTGCTGATAGATAACAGATCTGCAACAACTGTAGTGATACTTCTTTTTATTTCTAGAGTTTCAACTTCATTTTCATTTGTATGACCAACTAAACATTCATTTGTATACGATTACAAGTGAATTCAAATAACAAGTACAAACAATCAAATAAAAATAGAAGTACATATGTACTAGTGTTGTCATTCAAACATAATTTTTTGAATATTGAAGCAACTTTCTTAATTTTGGTTCGAACAAACAAAATTCTTCAATTTAGAATAAAAAAATATTTGAACAGTTTTTGACGAATATTCAAATATACGCACAACTTTTTATAAAAACTAGTTTACATTTACGAATGCAAAATAGCGTTTAAAAATAATTACTTTCATAAGTTGTTAACAAAAGGATGTCTTAAGTACGCAAATTACACAAAATTATAAGTACTTGTGTAAGGTGTTGTTAAGACATTACATAACTCCGTTAAAAGTTTCATTTTAAATTATAGCATGATCTTAGTTTGGAAGTATTTTGAGGAAGACAATGAAAATAACCAAATTATTTTCAAAAAGGATTCTAGAGCTTGCAAATGTCACGGATCACTATTTTCGTAAAGTACACAGTATACAAATAAAAAATTTCAGTGAAGATCCAAACATATCTGACAACAATAGTATGGGCCCCATAACAATATATGTCAAGAAAAGTTATTTTAATTCAATCGAAGAAATAATATGTAGGAAGAGTTTGGCTGAAGATAGAATGTCAGCTAACGCCTTTAGAAAGTCGAAACAACCCTAGAGGGAAGAGAAACTGTCACAAGAAAAGTCACGTGCCTGGTTTTCAGGGATTAGCAATCGGTTCGAGTTTCAGAACTTTATATGAAAGAGACCAGTAACTTTTACATGACGTTGTCATTGGAGGGGGTCAATTGGCATAATTTAGATACTCAGTGATTGATAGGTTCTAGCAACAAACTTAAGTTACTAGTACTGTGTTGGTTTCTTTAATACTACATACTTAAATTACTGTACTTTAATTAAATATTTTTGATTTGGAAAAAATCTGCTTGTACAGTGAGGCTAAATAAATTGATCTCTTTCCACCGGTCACGACTCAGGAACATTTGGTACCATTCCAATTTTCACCAGTCATAGGACAAGTACGTTCAAGACAATTGGTACAACATTTACCCCAGGGTAGTGATAGAATATACTAAAAATCGTTTTTTTAAAGTGGTTATTCGAATGCAAATTTTTATTCCTTGTTCGTCGAATATTCGAATAAAAGTTTTAAATTATTCGGCTGTTCGAACAAGAAAAAAATTATGAAATTTTATTAGAAAACCCGAATAATTGACAACACTAATATGTATATATACTTATGTTCAATTGGTTGTTTCTACAATGCAAACAAGCATTGTTTGTCTAAAATTTATATGAAAAGCACTCAGTTTTTTGAGTGATTTCCAAAAAAAATTTTACTCAAGTCGCTTGTTTGCATTGTGGAAACAGCACATAGATACCGTAATTGCTTTTCGTAACACTAATCTAATAGAATTGCAATAAAATATAACTGAAATATGTATTATGCTATAGGTTACTACACTAAAATAATTTTGCTTCATAAAACAAACGAAACAATTTCATTACATTTTTTTCATTAATCAAATGACAATGGCTGCCTTACTAAACGCATGTTGCTTTGCAGTTCAACAATGTAACGCATTCCCAAACGCAACCGTGCAAACTTTTACAAAGTATTGCATTCCTAAAGTCATCTGTTTTGCAGCTGAAATGCAAATAAAAGCAACTAGCGCACTATCTAAATTGTCAATGCTTTTTATTGACAATGCATTTGATTTGGAGTGTTGTAAATTATAATTGCTTAGACGTTGCAATCAGACATTTAGGAAGGGGCAAGTCCTAACACACCACTGCATTATGGACGGAAATAGCAGAATTCGGCAAAAAATATTTCCCCACAAGCTAGCGTCACTAAAATTGGTATGCAGACTTGCACTACCAAAAATTATAATTTAAAAAAGAAAAAGGGGCTGGTCACATCTCCTTTTTGCAGTGGCGTGCCTATAAGATTCTACTATAGGTCTTCCAAGACACTCAAGCTCTAAACTCAACTGGAACGACAGAAATCATTTAAGCGTTAATTTCGTACTTATCACAATTCATAATCGGCATAGCAAATCTTGTAAGCCTCATGTTAAAGGTATAAGGTGTTCAGCATTTTTATGTAAAACTTTACGAGGAACATTTTGGAGAACATTTTAGCCTATTATATTGCCGCTGAAGGGAGTTCTATGCCCTAAAGTCGATTCATTAAGTTTGGAATAACAACTAAAATAGAGATACGCAGGGGTGTCATAGAAACCAATCTTATCGGAACTGGATTTGAGACCGACAAAAAAATATTACTTTGGTGTCATGGAATCCAATGTTATCGTTTTTTTTTTGTTCGAACTTGAATTAGTGTCGGTTTTAGGTGTCACAGAAACCAATGTTATCGGTTTTGTTATTGGAAATAAACCAATCAGCTTACAGCTGTCGTTTTGTTATTGGAAATAAATAAAACAAGCTAAAAGCTCCATTTTTGTTTCATTTTTTTAACAGTTAGTGCTCATTTTATTTATAGAAATTAAATTTTTTAATATTTAAACAATAATTATTTTATATTTTCAATAAATTCGTTTTGTATTTTCACAAAACAATAAAATTACACAAATGTAAATAATACAACGATAAATTGTATTTCTACCTTCTTATTTTCTTTTCTATAACTTTTTTTTATTAAAAACACAATTTTAATAAAATTTCAGCACAAATACCATAATTTACCAAATTTTCAAACAAAAAATTTTAATTAAAAGTAGTAAACAAACGAGCAAAGTAGATCAACACCAGGTAGCCGAAGAGAATTTGCCGTTGAGAATTTATATTTGGGCTGTCAAAAAAGCTGGTGCATTAACACAGTTGACAGTTCAAATTTGGAAAAGAATTCGTAGTCAGCTGAGCTTTCGAACCCACCTGGTATTAATTCGCCTTGCAAATGAGCAAAACATAAAACAGCTGATTCGAATATCGGTTTTATTTGCATTCGAAAATAACAAAACCGACTTGTTTTAATGACACCAAATGAAACCAATATCGATTTGCAAGACCGACAATCCGCAAAACCGACTTGTATTCTATGACACCCTTGATGATCTAGAAATTTAAAAACAATGAAAATGAAAAAAACTAAAGTGTTTGTTTTTTATTTCTCTTATTATTTATTATAAATTAAATCGCAAATTAAAATATTATTAAATTGCTAACATCGAGCATGCAAAGATTACCTCAATCTCAATTTCAAACTCAATCTCAATTTCAAACTTAAAAATGCTCTCCTGAAAACTTGCCGAAATCGAGTTAAGCTGTTATTCCTTGTGGGCACAGATATTAAATTCTCGTTAGTTTGCAGATGTTTGCAAATAATTTTAACATGACATAAAACTTGAGTTTCCCTAGGATAACTACATATAGGAATCTCCTTTGGAGTCCATGGAAGTAAGTAAGTACTCAACACAAAACGATAAAACTTTTCACAATTTCACTAAAAACATGACCCACTAAATCATCAAAATAAGTACATACCAAAAAACAAACATTTATCAAATATGTTTTGCAACAGTTAAAAATACACACCCAGAGTTTTAGTATCCATATTAACAGTTTTTTTAGAAAAATACATTTTGGAAAACAATGTTTTAATTTTATAATTTTTTTTTGATTCACAGAAAAAAAATAATATTTTCAGCTTTGTATACATACCAACTGTCATATCATTTTTAGATTTTATCTTTCCAATATATTGGAAATTAAACCCGATGAAAAAATCTAAGAATCTTAAGTTGAAAAATTGACTTTTTGCCGCAAAATTTGGAAATTCGGCCATAGTGCACTGTTAACTAAATCAATCTATCCTATCTTAGGGAGGGTCGGATAGGGTTAATATACATGACCAGCCCCCATTACTTATTCAAGAGAAACCTTTTTTCCTTTGGGATGCACAGGTTAGGATGCACAGGTTGTCAGTTCAAAAGTTTAAAACCAACCCAATTGGATTTTTGTAGGTCCCGTTGTGTTACCTGAAACGGGGACGCGAGGATAGGTAAACCTCTTCTATATTTCCCCATTCGGTTCAGTGATGAACTAACCCGACGATCGGATGAACGAGTTTATCCGTCTAATATCGCAGTTTGATAATACTGCTAGATACAGCAGCAGCCTTTACTCAAAGAGAGCGGGGCAGAGACAGAGGATGTGCTCTACATTTTCTTCCTCCTCCTCAATATGACATTTACTACAAAAGTCATTATACGGTGGATACAATCTCCTAGCATGCGCACCTATACAACAGTGTCCTGTAATTACCGCCAAAAGTGTGCGTATTTGCCCGCTGTTCATCCCTTCCAGGATTGCAGATCTACTACAATCGTATTGGAGCCATATGGCTTTTATGAGAATTTTCACTAAAATTCAATCAACGAAATTCTTTCACAGTATAAATAATAGTTTCATTGAATTTGTGAAATTGTCATTGGATTAATGAAAAAGTCTAATAAAATTGTTGCAACGGATGAAATTCATTCACAATTTTAGTGAATTTTTCATTGGATTTGTGAAATTGTCATTGGATTAATGAAAAAAAAAATATAATGAAATTCTTTCAATGGTTTTATGAAATAAAATTCTTTTAGTGTATACCAATAATTGTTGGAAGCTTTGGAATAACATTTTAAAAGATCTGGTCGTCAGTTAAGTCGTTAAGCTTTGATATTTCCACAGAAGTTCTAGCTTATTTACAAATCATTTATTAGTTAAGGTTTTGTAGACTTACGGCAATACTTTACAAAGTCCACACAAGATATACTATTCTGTACATCTAAAATGTATGTATGTATGTAAACGTGGGATGAGTTTGAAGGACCATTAAAACACATACCTGAAAAAAACCAAAACAAAACCAATTTATTAGAAATGTCATTTATTTTTGTTTTTAATTAACCCCGATATTCTAAGCTGTATGACAAAATAAAAATAATAACAAATGACAATTTTTACATTGTTTAAAATATAAAAATTTTTATTGGTTATAATTTTGTCATTTGTCACAAAGTTCAGGATAAGGAAGTAAAACTTAAATTTTTTATAAAAGCTTCAGAAAAAATAATTTAGATTTGAAATGTAAACAAGAAACAAATAAATTTTTCTCTTCAAACACCAAATTCTCTTAATCAAATGAAAATTTGTTTAATTTAGGTCCTACAAAGAAATTTGTAAGTTCAAATGCAAAAATTTTTTATATTTTGTTTGAAAAGAAAATCTTATTTTTTTCAATTAAAAAAATGTTTGCCAACGTTGGCAAATATGTAATGAAATAATAAGTCAAACAAAGTTATTTATCAAACAAAGTAGAGACAGTAATAAAAATTTAAAATCAGCTTCAAAAACATGTTTTTTTAAAGAAAAAACCATCACAATTTTTTCTATGCTATGCATAAATTCATATATAAATATGTAAAATTAAAAAAAAAACAATAATGAAAGTTAAAAATTCAATGCACTAACTTTTTCAGGTAAAAATCTTAACAACAAAATGTTTCCAATTCATAAAACTATACACATAAAGCGCTACGAAAAGAAAGCGCAATAAAAACAATTAATGATCATGCCCAGTAAAAAAATGGAAGTCCTTTTTGAGGAACCACATTTTCATTGCTTCCAAAGAATCGATATTCAAAAATGCATATAATTAGTAGAAAAGCAAGTCAAAATTTATTTTAGTCACACAAAAATTTGTAATTCCTTTATAGTTTTAAAAAATACCCACCATGCTTTTTAAAAATTAGATTTTAAAGAAATTTATGAACTAGTTTTTACTGAAATTTACATAAAACCACAGTTTTGCGTTTAAATTCGTATAAAAAGAAACAAGTTGCGAAAATGTCTAACCTTTGTACTCTTTTGCATAGAGAAAAATATTAATATAGAACGCCAAAAAGGAAATATTTCTTAACTTCGCTTCCAATTCGGCGATTAGGAATCGAAAAAGAGAACTTCTTGCATTGACAGTCCTATGTAAAAATCATTAGAAATGATCCAAATTTGCACTACTTCCAGATCGCAAACTCTAGATTTTCATGACTTCTTTGGAGTGTTTTTTTTACTGGGATGCTTTTAAAATTAAAGATGACTGATTGCGAAAAAGATGATAGAAAGAGGACAACAATTTTTTAGATGACAGCGAGTTAAAACAGCAGATTATCCTCCAAATAAGATGACGTATTGTATATAATATATTTAAACGATATCTCACCTTCTTTATCTTAACAGAATTTGGTCAAATAGTTGATATTGCTTCTTACTAGTATCCACCTAACAAGAGCCAAAAATAGAAATTGAACAAAAAATGTTGATGTATGTATGTACGTTGAAACAGGCTTGGGGAGTAATGATTACATTTTCACTTCAATTACATACAAGTAATTTGTAATTGCCTTGGTGCAATTACAAATTACTTGTAATTGTAATTGGACTACTACCAAACACAATTACTTCTGATTGTAATTGCTGTAGCACCAATTACAACTATAAATAATTGTAACTTTAGGAAGCCTATTACAAAATACTTGTAATTGTTAATCCAATCATGCCAATTGAAATTACAAGTAATTTGTATTGGCATGATTGCAATTACAATTACAAGGAAAATTTAATTTAATTACAATATACTCAATTATATTTTCACATTTTTGGAAGACTTTTATATAGCCAAAATGACGAAAAATTTCTACAGATTGTGAGAATAAAAAACAATCCCTTAAATTTTTTTATACTCATAAGCAAATGGCAAAACATCCCTTTTACTCTCAAACTACACGAAAAATTTCCGAATTGCAAGCAAGCCGGAAGTTTTATTAAACATCGCTAAAATTGTAAGGAATGCAAAAATCTCAGAAAATTCGCTAAAACTTAACATTAAAAACATAGAAAAATCTGAGAGTGATTAAAAATTGGTAAAACTGTTATAAATACAAGAACTGGCTAAAAAAACACATCACGATTTTTTCCTACTTTTTTGCATTTCATACAATTTTAGCTATTTTTAAACAATTTTAAGGCTTGTTTGCAGTTTTGCAATTTTTCGCACATTTTCGCGGTAAGTGGTTTTTTAGCCGGTTCTTGGTTTTATCGATTTTTAATCACTATAAGACTTTTCTATGTTTTTAACAAGTTTTGAGAAATATCGTAATTTTCGCGATTTTTTCATAGTTGTTTGCATTCCATACAATTTTAGCTATTTTTAATAAATTTTGAGCTTGTTTGCAATTTTTTAATTTTTCGCGAATATTCGCTATTTTCGCGTTAATAGTGATTTTTTACCAGTTCCTGGATTTTTTGCAGTTTTACCGATTTTTAGTTCATATAAAACTTTATTGTTTCTTCGATGTTAGCAAGTTCTTGCGAGTTTTCATCATTTGCGTGATTTTTGCTGACTTTTTTGCATTCCGTATAATATTAGCTATTTTTAAGCAATTTTAGGGCCATTTGCCAGTTTTAAATTTTTCGCGAATTTTCACGATTTTCGCGACAAATGTGCAATTGAGCGATGTTTAATGAATTTAGGGGGCTGTTTAAAATTATTTTCATTTTTGCGATGTAAGTAATTTTTCTACTTTTTGTCCTCTTTTAGAGCTCTAGATATTTCCAGTTAATTTTTGAGATAAGATATGCTTTAAAAATGTTACATTTTCTAGAATGATTTTTGAATTTAATAAATAATAGATTTTATTTGTAATAAAATACATTTATAGTAATTTTTATTGTTTAAGTAATTATTACCCCTTTATGAGCAATTACTATTACTTTTGCCCAAATACATGTAATTGTAGTTGCTAATCTTCAATTACAATTAAAATAATTTGTAATTGCTAGTATATCAACTATCCATTACATGTAATTGTTCATGCCTCAATTACAATTACATGTAATTGTAATTACTCTTCAGACAATTACGAATTACAAGTAATTGTAATTGCAGTCTACCAATTACAAATTACATATAATGCGTATTTGAACATGTAATTAACTACAAATTGTAATCATTACCCCCAATAATAAAATAATTTTGCTTCATAAAAGCAATGAAACAAGATTCATACGATTTTTTTATTATTCCAATGAAAATTTCATTAATATTATGATGGAATTTCAATGATTGAAAGACAATTTCATAAATCCAATGAAAAGTTTAAACGAAATTCAACAAATGAAAAGTTCATTAAAATTCAACCAACGAAATTCTTTCCCAATATTAATGAAATTTTTCATTGGATTTATGAAATTGTAATTCAACCAATGAAATTAGTTAACAATATTCATGAAATTTTTATTGGATTTGTGGAATCGTCATTAGATAAATTTTTTTTCGTTTATTTTTATTTGTAGTATTTTTAATAATATTGAACTAACAATAATTAATCAATTCTAATTAACTCTAAAACTTTAATTTTTAAGTCCATCCAATGGCAGACAAATATATTAGTTTCTGCGGTTGGTTCTTAGATTGTCTTACTTCTCTCGTGTTTGGCTTAGAGCAAGAGTGTCCCTACTTCTCAGCCAAGTGTGGCCTCTAAAGTTAATGATGTTGCGGGCTATCCCCTAGCCCTAGCGAGGTGCAAATCAAGTTTTTTTATATACCTTTCACATGTTTTGAAAACACATCGGCACATCAAGATCTTTATGAATTCCTTTGTTTCTGACATACCAAGTATTACGCAGTATTTTGCTTTGTTGCCTTTGAATTTTCTCTACATTTGATGCCGAGGCAGTGGTTGGTTCATAACTGAATACCGTAGGATCATATTGGTTTTAGAATAGAGTTGTGTAAAATAAGTTTACTATCGAGGTTTAGTGTAGAATTCCTTCCAATGAGCCAATTCCTTTGAGTCGCTTTTAGTTTTATTTGGGTCACCTTTGCATTTATGTGGGACTTCCATGTTAGACGAAAAGCAAGATAAACGCCGAGATATTTAATTTCAGAGTGTTGAGGTATAGTTTGGTTTTTGATTTTTATAGGCGGGCATGTTTCTCTGCCAAATGCAAAAGAATTATGTAGACATTTTTGCTCGTTAATTTTTATCCGCCATTGTTTTAGTCATTTTTCCAATTGAGGTATACATATGTATATTCCTGCAGTTTGCGGGAAGCTTCTGGATGGCTTTTGTGAAAAGAAAAGCTGTATCATCAGCTGATGTTGATATGTGTATGTTACTGCATACCGGCAAGTCAGGTGCATATATCAGATATAATACATGACCGAAGATGCAGCCTTGATGAGCTCCAACTTTAGTCAGCTGCGGAGGGCTTAGAAAATTACCTTCCTTAACAATAAATTTTCGCTCAGTTAAGTAGCTTTCTATAAGCTTAAGGGCGTTTGCGTGTAGCGTTTGCTTTAGTTTATGTATTAAACCTTCGTGTCATACTTTATCAAATGCCTGATAAACATCGATGAAGAGCGCAAAACAATATTACTTTTCCGCGAAAGTTTTTTTTAATCATACTCACGAGTCTATGTGATTGTTCTATCGTGCTATGATGTCACCTGAAACCGAATTGGTGGTCTGGAATGCAACCAGTACCATTCACATAGTTTTTACATGTTTGACAATAGGCTTATTCTACCTTCGTGTGATCTTCGCCTGGCTTAGGTATCATGATAATCAGAAAAAGCTTCCATTCTGCGGGATAGCATTTGAAGCGCAAAATATCATTAAAAATAAATAGCATTATCCTTTTTTAAGTATAGGGTACTGCCATCCGAAGAAAGAAAGTCACAAGCGCCAAAGTTCCAAAATTGAGATATGGGCAGATTCGGAACAGAGTCTGACAATAAGGACTCAAAAAAAATATACTTAAGTATTTACTCTTAATTTTATTAATGGCGTATAGTCATAATTGTTGCACAATCCGTACGCACATATATTTGCTTTCAAACAAGTATAATTATATCCGGTTCCAACACTCAAACGCATCTGTACTTCATTTATGCGAAAAACTTAAATACTCAACAACTTTAAATAGACACGCACATGAGTATTGGAAGTATTAAGTATGTATCTGCCATAATTATACTTAAGAGTATTTTTATACTTAGAGTATGTATATTTCCAGCAAACAATTTCTGCCGATTTCGGTCCGAAGCGGTCAGAAAATCTGCACAAGATGCCGAATTCGTATCCGATGTCGGTCGGAAAACGTAACGAAAATCATATGAGTGGTTGACAAAAAACCGGATCTCTTTCTCTTAGGAAATTCTAAAAACTATACCGAAAGGTCTAACAGAATTCTGTACGAATTCCGACGAATTCCCTAAGGAAATTCTAAAGGAATTTTCTTGTAAATGTCGGAAAAATTTCTGACAAAACATCAGAAAGTTTTCCGATTTATCTGATACGTTTTACGTCCTGGCGTATTAATATCACAGAAAAGTCGGAGCTAATATTAGAAATTTATCAGAAATGTCGTTTAAAATTCTCCATGCATTGTTGTGCTGCTTATGGCAGCTCATCAGAAAGTATTTACCCATATTTTATAAGTATAAAAACTCAAATATTTGTGCGTATAAACTCAAGAGATAAATGAGAATTGTAACGAAAACTAATATCAGACAATGTGCAGAAGTGACTACTAAAAGTTGTAAGACATAGATCAGACGTAGATCAGACTACTCTGTTTAATGCCTTAAAGGAAATTAAATTGACTTCGGATAATGTGCAGACTACTCTGATATTAATCGTAATCAATTTTAGAGCTTGTTTTTAATTCTGCAATTTTTCGCGAATGTTCGCCATTTTCGCGGCAAAAGCAGTTTTGTACGAGTTTAATATTTTGGACAAAATTAACTCCATTTTTATTGTGAAAAAATGCAAGTTTTGAACTTATTTCTACAATTTGGTTATCGTAAGATTTTTTGGATGCCTCCTTACTAGGCAAACAAGGTCATAAGCCGATTTTCGCTACTTTAGCATCGAAATTTCCGCTCTTTGTTACTATAATAAGATTTCATAAAATAATATATTTTTGAAAATTTGCAAAATTATTTAATTTTAAGGCCCGAAGGATAAAAAACGTAAAAGCTAAATATCTCAAAACCTTCTTTCTTATGAGGGCAGCGTAAGTCTAAGAGCATTTTATTGCTTATTTTATCAGCACCTGGAGCTTTTTAACCGACTTCCAAAAAGAAGAAGGTTTTCAATTCGTGTGTAAGTTCTTTTTATTACTTTTTTGATGTTTGTACACACATAACTCTGTCATTTGTGAACCGATTTTAAAAATTCTTTGTTTGTTGGAAAGGGTTTGCCTGCAGTTTGGTCCCATATTTTTTTTTCGAAAATCGGAGGGGGAAATTTGCTCCCCCCATAGATAACTCTGTCATTTGTGAGCCGATTTAGAAAATTCTCGTTTTGTTTGAAAAGGTTTGACAAAAATTGACCTCAACATTTTTTTTTTCGAAAATCTGAGGGGGAATATTGCTTCCCCCCATGCATATATGAACCGATTTTCAAAATTCTTGCTTTGTCTGAAAGGGATTTCCAGAAGTTGGTTCTACAATTTTTATCTGTATTCGGAGGAAAAAGTGACAGATTTTTTGGCAAGTCGTGCGATTTGGAAAAATGTATGAACATTTTCATAAAATGATAGTTTCCATGCGATCATGTGCAGAAACAAAGCAAACAAATGTTGTTGCATCATTTTTGTATCATGGTGTGGCACCTACAATGCCATTTTGAAGCGATTTTTTAAAGTCTGTCAGACTTCTGTAAAATTTTCCTGTGAATGCATCGTGCGATCGTGTAGGATAGTGAATCAGGGCCTTTAAGTAGCGCTTATTTAGCCGCAAAAGTGAAAAATCGAATTTTTTAAAGTTTTTTGCGATTTTGATCTTGAAGATGCATTTTTTTTAAATATAACCATATACGGACACCACTAAGTGACAAAAGACAAAAAAAAAAGACCCAGTTTTGCCCCAAGTCATGCACTTTTTTATGGGCCCCAAAGATTTGGGACCTCGGTGTCATTTTTGCAAAAAAAATTATAATTTTCTCAGGCTCATATCTTGCAAACCGTTCGGAAATTTGATTTACTCTCTGAGGCAAAGTTGTAGCTCAGAACAAAAATTGCGAACATATAAAAACATTTAAAATCAGAAAAACTTCATCTTTACGATCAAAATCGCAAAAAACTATAAAAAATCAGATTTTTACTTTTGCGCCTACCTAAGCGCTACCTAAACGATGTTAAAAATCATTCCTAGGGAGTTCATATGTTCTAAAAAGTTTTTTATTGAGATCTTAGGTAAATTTTGTAGTTGGTTGTTTTCTTGAATTTTGAACGGAAAATAGGTAAAAAAAAATCGAATTTTTTAAAGCTTTTTGCGATTTTGATCTTGAAGATGAAGTTTTTTGATTTTATATGTTCACTTTTCAATTTTTGTTCTTTATAACAAGAGCTACAACTTTGCCTCAGAGAGTAAATCAAAATTCTGAACGCTTTGCAAGATATGAGCCTGAGAAAATGATCAGTTTTTTGCAAAAATGACACCGAGGCCCAAAATCTTTGGAGCCCATAAAAATAAGTTCATGACTTGGGGTAAAACTGGGAGACACGGGTCTTTTTTTTTGGTCTTTTATCACGTAGTGGTGTCCGTATGGTTATATTTCCATGACTTAAAAAATTATACACAGTGTTATCTCATAGCTTCTCCATTTATGAGCCGACTTCGAAAATTGTTTTTTTGTTTGGAATGGTTTGCTTAGAGTTTGGTCGCATCATTTTTCTACGAAAATCGGTGGGGCAAGTATTTCACACCTCCACCCAAAATATTTATTAGAGCACAATTCCTCCATTTGCATACCGATTTTCAAAATTGTTTATATGAAAGGCCAACAAGTATATTACTCTTTGTACTGAAGTCGGTTTTTTTTACAGAATTATTTCGAATTTAAGCCCGCAAAACAGTGTTCAATCCCACGAATATTGAACCCCAAGGTAACATCTGGTGCAGCGAGTACTGGTGGCAGCTCGACTATATTATCATAAGTATTTGGAGTAAATATTTTCTGCATGCGGTTTACAAACAGACTACCTTGTTCAGCGTCCCAATCTTAATTTTCGCCACTGGAGCGGGGTTTGTCGATTTGGGACTTCTTTTCCTTTTCTTATTTATAACTTCTGTATATCGATCAATACCCAATTCCATTTTTTGTTTTTCTGTAGCATTTT
Source organism: Panzeria rudis (assembly GCA_956483635.1). Classification (NCBI taxonomy): domain Eukaryota; kingdom Metazoa; phylum Arthropoda; class Insecta; order Diptera; family Tachinidae; genus Panzeria; species Panzeria rudis. The sequence goes on from OY101449.1 coordinate 74,808,177, forward strand.
CTAGGAGGCCACTTCCTGTTATTTGATACTTTTTCTGGTAGTAGTGAACTCATATTGCTGGCACTTGTTCTTTGCTGTGAAGCTGATTTCAAAAAATTTTTTAGTCATTGGATTAATGAAAAAGTTTAATGAAATTGTTTCATTGGTTTTATGGAGCAAAATTTTTTCAATGTAAACTTAATAATGATGCAGCACCAGTTAACTGGTGCTGCCTCAATGAATCAATGTTATATTAATATAAAAATGCCAAAAGTCGTCACCATCAGAAAACGTATCATCCATTCAGCAACTGGAAAACAGTTGATTACTTCAATTTTCTTTTGACATAGCCAATATGAAGTCACCTTTAATTTCTACAAATTTTTTCGCTTATTACGCGCAGTTTTATCTTTCCAAAAAGCCAAATAAACCAAAAAAAACTAACCACCAACTATAAAGTTAATTCACAAGATATCATACATATAATTAGGCTAAGGAACAAAATATATAAATAGATTTTATTACCGTACATATTATAAAAAACACTGTTCTATAGCAATTGCCAAAATTTTCAGATGCTGAATTAATTATAACTCAAAATATGTAACGAACTTGCGATAGGCTTATGTCTATTTCTTACGTCGTCGAACGACGACTAACTATTTGAATGTTTTATTTTTAATTCGAAAATATTAAAAAATTTCCATTGCAGTGATGTGGTTTTATTACGACATCAAAATTAAACAAAAATGTTTACTAGACATTGCAATTTCTGATGTATTTCATGTGTCTGCCGTTTTTCGAGTTTAATCGACATTTAATCAATTTCAAGACTTCATATCGATTTTAGCATTTTTTTTTTTGCAAATAATAATATAAATATAGATATATATTTTTTTTGGTGTGAACTTTTATGAAAGTGATTTTTGCTGCAGTGAATATTTTTATATCTTGGTATCCATGAACTAGAGACGGATGGGCGCGTGTCGAAATTTTCCAACACTACACGACCCGAACACGCACTCAAAAAATTTTCAAAACACAACACAACACGCACGAAATCAAATCCAAAAGCAAAAAAATATTATTTTTAATCAAACACATATATATTTTTCTTTTATTTTCACGTTTCATGTTCTATTTGTATTTTTAATTAAATATTTTTGCTGAGAAACAGTAACTTATCAATATTTCGCACAATATTATTGTGCAGCAAGCATATTTTAATCTTAAAATTGTTTCGTGTTTTTTCTTTTCATATTTGCTCAACATGACCGGACCCGAATACGAACGAAATCAGATTTTCTATAACGAGCACTTCGAGTTGAGTCGTTCGTGTTCGTGTTACGAAAAAAACACGAAACGCGCTCATCTCTACCCTGGACGACTACAAAAATATGCATAGCAAAGCAGAGATTTGGAGTAGAACTGTTTGTTCGTCAAATTTAAATGTGTTTTAAAAGACGAAATTACGCAACGAATTCTTACCGACAAGTTCGTCGAACTGTGCGAAGTTCGTCGTTCGTCGCAATTGTGTTTATACCATTTTTCTGAAAATTATGTAGAACGAAAGGGTTTTTAATATGCACGGTTCGATAGGGTTTTCTATTATGGACCCAAAATAAGCTTCGAACTAGGGTTTGTAAATAATCGCAGATTTTCATAATCGCTATTACGGTTAACAATTTCATTAAACCACCATATGTGACCTTCTCTGAGAAAAGGGACCTAGTGTGTGAAAATGAAGTTTTCTCATTACTCATTTCATCTTATTCTACACTCTTCTAGGTACCAGAATCCACTTTTAAGTCTAAACCGTTTTTTACCCACTAGGTCCCTTTTGTCGGAGAAGGTTACATATATTAAATAGTGGTTTAATGAAATTTTTTAATTTGGCCCCTTAAACTCCTGAGGCCCCTAGACGGGTCAACTTGGTTTTCTAGTTTGAACACTTTTTCTAAACACACCTATCGCCCATCTTCATTCCTTAAGGGGCTCCCATATAAACAAATTTCTCGACTTTAAAGTAGGTAGTTTAACATAACATTCTTTGAAGTCATAAAATATTGTCAAGATATCCCTAATAATTGTCAAAAATGCCAATGTAAATGGAATAGTTTTTGAAACTACATTAAGCCCTTATGACACTACATTTTTTCTTAATTTTTCAAATTTTGGAGAACAGTGCAAATAGAATATAATACGAAATTTTAACAGGTGCAAGGAGTTCAGCTATATTAAGATAAATACCACATTGTCAAAGCTTTTACTAATGTTATCGATAAAAAATGGGGGCCTGTCAAAAAAAAATTTAAAATGTTCAACTTAAAATTGACATTTCAAGCTTGAAACTTTAAAGTGTTGCCAAGTTAGCGGTTTATTCACGAATTCAGCGATTTAGCGCCTCTTTTTTTCAACTTTTTTTTCTTTTGTCGTTTTATTATAAATAAAAAGTAGGCAGCACTTAAAGAAGCCATTACGTTTTGTTTACATTTTGTATAGTTGTTTCATTCTATCATTTGCTATGTCTTTCTGTCAATTCTATAGCAAAACAATGCAAGAAAAATGTAGTGTCATAAGGGCTTTAGCAATGCTAAACCAGTTTTCGCATTGCTAATGTGTATGTACTATTATAAATTGTTTTATTCATAACACTGTGCTTGCATTTGCAAGTGTTTTTTATTAACAAGCTGGGCAAAGATAAATTGAGTACGCTCTTTTCAATGCTCCTAGCATTTTTCCCAGTTAGCCCTCATATTCGCGATTGAAAATGAATATAATAAAGTACTTAAAAACCATATTTTTGTACTTTTGGGAAATTTTTCGATTTTGAATTGGTTGAAAACCACAACATAACACGACGCTCTTTTTTATGGTAATTAACTATGAACAATTTGAATTCAGCGTACTCGAACACATTTAACAAAGTGAAATTTCATAAATGCTTAAGAACTTAATGCTTAAAAACTTAAAAGTATAATAAAAAGATTTTACTAACTCAGACAAAAAGTTTGTTTGATATACACGTTACAAAAAAATCTAGAAAATATTTTGGTTTAATTCAGTAAACTATTTTGTTCGGAATTTGTAAGCAGGTGTAGTCAAATTGTTTTAAAAATTCAGACAAAAATATGGTTTGATAAATTGCAGAAAATCAGTTAAATATTTTTGTTTGGTTCAGTAAATTATTTTGTTTAGAATTTAAAAATATTTTTGGACAAATTGTTTCATATATTTGGACCTTTTTTCAATGAAATTGTAGAGACATTTTTATTTGTATTTACAAATCTGTTAGTTGGTCTACTTCTAGGCAACATATTTTCTAATTCATTGAATTTCTTTACTGAAAATTAACCTTAGTTTTTACAAGCTTTTAATTAAGTTGTAATGTATGTTTTTTCGGGTGGAATCTTGCAACTCAATTTTGAAGCAGATATCTTCACCCGATTGAGCTGAAATTTCGTATACACGTTTAGTTTGGATAGCAATATATATTTAACTGTATGACGTCATTATAAATTCATGGTTAAATGTGTGACGTCATAATAAATTCAAGATGGCGGCACATCCAAGATGGCTGACTAGTTATTTTTAATGCACTCCTACAATATGAGTATCAAATGAAATGGCTTGCGAAGGATAACTCGAAAAATATAGGGACGTCACTACAAATTCAATATGGCGGACTTCTAAAGCTTGAAGCTCAATTTTGAAGCAGATATCTTCAACCGATTGCGCTGAAATTTTTTATCCGCATTCACTTTGAATGACTATACATGGTAAGCTTTTTGACGTTATTCTAAATCCAACATTGTGGAACTCCCATGATGGCGGACTTGTTATTTTTAATGTTCGAAAGTAACCGGTAAACAATGAAGAGACTGAGAAATGTGTCCAGCAATAACTAAAAGGTAAAAAAATAAATTAAAAGTAAAAAACCTTTTTAACAAGCTTTTATTTAAATGCCCTAAAAAGAAAAAAAGTTAACTTTTACCTCAAAACTTTTATTATCAACTTGTAACGTCATTATACAATTTATATGATATAAAAGCTTGTCGCGAGATTTACTTGTATAAATAAACAATTAATTGAAATAACTAGGTGTGATTGATTTTAACTATTAAAATTTTTAAACTAAGTAAATATGAGTACTTAAATCTCGTGAAAATCTTTTAAATTATTTATTTTTTTATTACTATTTTTTAAACGAAGACACATACTGCTTAAGCCTTTCTTTCGGCTTTTCTGCAGAAACACCCAGGGTCTTGGCAGGGATCGAACCTCCGACCCCCAGCTAATAGTCTAGCACACTATCCACTACACTACGGCGGTACCTAAATAAATTTTATAATGAAGTTACAAGTTGATAGTAAAAGTTTTAAAGTAAAAGTTTATTATTTTTTCTTTTTAGGGCATTTAAATAAAAGCTTGTTTTTTAAAAAGGTTTTTTAATTAATGATATGTTGCAATTTTCAAGCTTTTTTATGTTGTCTTCAACCAATGCACTTAGCAATCGTAAAAATCAATTTAGCAAAGATCCATTAGCGTAGGTAGAATATATTTTTGCAAGTGCTATAGCATTTTGACGAATAGGAAAACTACGCCATGTTTTAGAAACGCCTTAATAAAGAAAAAACATTTTAAGGGGGGTAAATTGTTCTATGTGTAGGGTAGCCCCCTTTCCCGAAGACAAGTTTAACTATACCAGTGCAAAGATTAGACACTCTAACTAAGCCTAAGGAAATACTTTTTTTGATAGACCCAATTATGTGTTTCCTCCTTGTCTTTAAAACTTAAATCAAAATAGCCAAGTCATATTTGTATGTATTTAACGGTGGTATGCAATAACGTCCATGGAAATAATGGCCTTGTACTCGAACATTATTTCCATATAAAAAAGGAAATAATGTCCATGGAAAGTATATCCATTTTGAAAAGGAAACAATGTCCTGTGGTCACTATTTCCTTTTTGAAAATAAAAGTACTTGTTTTGCAGAGCAAAATTTGTTTGGCTAGATGGCCTGCGGCCGGACTTAAGGCTTTTCTACTCTGGGTATGTCGAATAATGGGTTCGCTGAGTAAAGTTTTTTGGTAGGCAGAAAATCTCTAGTCAGCGAGGACACTTTTCAACATACCCGGAGAAGACCTCCTTTAAACCCGGCCAAAAGCTGGTTATGCAATAAATATTTCATGAACTTTATCTTTCTGTTTTTTGGGCTCTAAAAAAAAACAGAAAGATAAATTTAAACCATTAAGGTCGAATAAAAAAATAAAATTAATAAATTTCATGAACCATACTATCTTCATGGACTTTATTTCCATTTTTTATGGACATTATTTCTTTTTCAAAATGTATATAATGTCCATGGACATTATATCCTTTTCAATGTGGACATTATTTCCACGGACGTTATTGCATGCCACCTATTTAACACAAAATATCAGACTTTGAAACAGAAAAATCGGTCTAGTTCCTAGTGTAACAAACATAAACAAATAAAATGGACACCAAAGGAAATATAAGAACATGTACTACAACACAGTGTCAGTCCAAAAATTTTACTTTATCCCAAATGATATTATTTTGCACTTTCAGAAATATACAAGCAATATTTTGCTGCATTTACTTTTTGATTTTTTTTTTAGATTTTATTTACATATTGTGTGTACACAGAACAAATTATCATAAGTTTTTAATTTAACACACATGTGTTTGAATTCGTTTTTAAATTTTATAGGAAAAATTTTTATAGGAAAAAAATTGGATTTGTTTCTTATTAAATATTTACGAATTTTAATGTTAAATTTTTCGAATTTTGTCATAGGTCCCATTTCCGTAATATTTCAATTTATGAATTTAGTAATAGTATACGAATTATAATTTTTTCTGTGTAGGCTTTAATTTTTTTTAGCTTTTTGTGTTGAATTGTACATTTCTATTTTTATTTGTTTTGTAACGCTTAGCATCTTGTAACCAGCAACTCACACATTTGTTGATTTTTTCCTACATGTTAGTTTCATTCTCTACTTGCTGCGAAAACAATATTATCATGTTTAAATATGCAAAATATACATAAAGATATATTGTAGTTCCTTTTTTCAGTAATGATAAATTCCAGAATCACATACAAGAATTTTCCCACAATAAATTTTTAAAGATAGAATAAGTTGTATTTTTATAAATGCAAATTAAATTCAAATTGTTTGGCTTTTTTGTAAGATTTATCATAGATTAGTTTAGAGGCATTATAGTTAAAAGTTTAGTTTATCTACAAAATATTAACATCGTTACAAAATTTAAGTTAGTATGCTGATAAATTCATGTTTATTAGAGTACTATCGCAGAATCAATTGTGGAACTTAAAAAACCAAAATTAATTATGGGTAGTAAAAGGTTTCTACACACTTGACTAAGCTAGTCATATCGATGGCGATTTGTTTACAACACGTATCCGATTTTGTATTACTTTGTATTACACAAAACTCATGAAACGTTATATGTTTAAATTGCCAAAAAAAAGATGTTTCTATCTTCAAAATAAGAAAATCCGAAATTATTTAAGAATATCTACTAAATACGTTGCAGTTATTTTATTTCGTTGCTAGTAACAATTTCAGCCTATTTATAATACAATATCTTCAACTGAAAATTTGTACAAATCAGTTACGCGTTGTCAACGACTGACCATCGATATGATTTTCATAGTGCTCTGTAGTATTTCTTAATTTCAATATTACTGTAGTAATTAGGGTTTTTCCCGGGATTTCACGTCCCGGGAAAATCGGTTATTTTCGTTTCCCGCTTTCCCGGGAAATTTATCCGGAAATTCCCGGGACTAAAAATCAATTTATATACATAAAAAAGTACTGATGTTTTTCAATATGCACACAAATGCACGGTAATTAGATATGCAGAAGATCTGTATGCATGTCTTTCCGATGCATTTAGTGACGAAGAAAATGAGAAACTAGATATTACTTCACATGACAGTGATGTTTTGAAAAGAAGATTTTCGAGGAAACTTTATTTATATAACCCCCTCTTAACTATCCGGGAAACTTCTGCCATTTGCAACAAAGAATATAGAAGTACATTTTCTAAGGGCAGAGAAATTTCATTGCATACCAATGAGTAAAGGAATGAGTTTACTGTTCTAAGATTGCACTTTGTCGGCAACATTTATTCTAGGAAACCTTTTAATTGCTTTTTGAATCACTTTCGACTTCTGAAAACCACGTGTTCAAACAGGGCTGCCAGGTCATTTTCATCGCGCTCCTCAAATTTGAAAAAATATTTCCCCGAAAAATCCCCTGTTAAAAGAAAAAACCCTCAAGAAAATCCTCATGAAAAAAACATATTTTTTACAAAATTCTAAGTTTACACGATGAAATATTTCATGAAATTTGCTGCATGAGCTATTTTATGGTCAGGGAAGAAATTTGATAGAAAAAGTGGTATGAAATTAACATTTAGATGCTTCTTGTCAGGTTTCTTTACCACATTTGAGTGTTGCAAGAAGCAAATAAAAATGTTTCATGAAATATTTCAACATGTAAATTTAGTCTATATTATTCACGGACTTATATATTATGTATCAGGAGATAATTGTTATCATAGTGTATGAAAATTTACATACGGCTGAAAATTGTAAAGTTTTTTAATAAATTACTGATGATTTGGTAAAGCACTAATAAAATGTTAACGATAATGTTAAACTTTCAGATAAAACTTAAGTTTAGGCAAACTGAGAGTTAGTAAACTTTTAAATAAAATTGATATGACTGAACTTTGTGTTATCTGGGGCCCAAATCAGTGATGCAGTTTGGTCACAATTATTAAATTTTTCGTAATTTTTACAAACCAAACGTAACATGTATAATTTTGTTATATTTGACCAAAGTTTCGTAACTTTTAGTACATGGCAAAGAACGAAGTAATATTTTTGATTGATTAATTAAGACAAGAACTGCCCGTTCGGTTTGAATAACATGGCAGTCATAGACTTGCATAAATCATTAAATGAACTTTGTTGTCACATTTCATAAAAAAATAGTTAACTATGAAAAAGAAAACTAAAAAAACATTTATTAAATTTATTATTTGAGATATTTTACCAAGGGTTAAGCGATCTCTATATATATTAGTATCGGGTATAAATTGCTTGTTGGGTTTTGTATAAGTTTCTAAGGCTACTACGCTTATTTTCTTGCGATTTTCAAAAATATTGTTTGAAAAACAAATTCGACTGAAGGATAGTTTATTGATGCTTTTTTATTGTTTTCGAGGCTTACTCCCGGTTTTTGACTTAATAATTAAGTTGTAATTATTTTTAAGTTATAATTAAATACGAATTGTCTTTTTGACTGCATATTTAAATAATAATTAATTGCCCAACCTTGTGTAATTAAATAATAATTAAGTTTTATAAATTACCAAATAATTTTGATTGCTTCTTGTTCTTGTGGAAACAAAAAATTGTGGCCCTAACAATTCAACTTTTGTTGTCGAGAAATTTGGGCATTCTTTGCCTTTATTCGTCTTTTTGTGAATTTGTAAGCTGTTTTTATTATTTTAAAACATTGCAGAAACTCTTCATTATTCTTATTTCCTGAATGAAGAAAAATTAATTTTTTGGAATTTTTCTTTCTTCATGTTGAACAGCTGCTTTTTTTTGGGAAATTTAGGGGAAATTTGTGGTATTTTATGGTGCTACCATATTTTTGTCACAATTAACTAAGAACAACTAAATACAACTGAAAACCAGAAGTTGCATTTAATTACAATTTAAATTTATATGAAAATTAACTAAATAAATATTTAATTACTGAGTCAAAAACTGACGGTTAGAATACTTTATTCGAAATTAGATTCAATTTCACTGTACCGTACGATTTAAAGAACACCTGTTTGGTGAAATCGCGCGATTTGAAATCGATCGACTTCCATCACTTCCTAGATTATCACTGAAATATGGAACAAAAATATTTATTTTATATAAATCAATATTTATTCAACGAATATTTCAAAATGTAACTTTTGACGAAAATCGTAACTTTTTTGAAAGAAAAGCGTAAGTTTTTTTTATTCTTTCCGTGGCAGCACTGGTCCAAATATTTCAATATACTCATATGTATGTATGCTAAAAATATATTTTAGAAGACGTAGTTTTAATTATAGATCAAAGGAAAGAAACTTAAGGAATTTCTACAAAAATCCCCAATGTATTTTTTAAATAACCCCAATGAAAACTCCAAGCCCCAAATGAAAATTTTCATCCTTTTTTGTGATGACGACTGCCCTAATTTGGGGTCAGAGCCCCTAAACTGGCAGCCTTGTGTTCAAATCATTGATGAATGATCATAAATAAAAGTACTTTGATTTCAGTCCATCAGTGCTTTTGCTAATGATTTCCTTAAAATTGCGATAAAAAATTTTGTTATTTTTTACCTAATTGACTTTGAATCTTAGTGCTTTTTTTGACTCATTTCTTTAGACACTGCTTGTTTGTAATATGCTTTTAAAATAACGCTCAGTTTAAAATAAAGAATGATTGAATGATTAATTTTGCTAATATGAAAATCAATAGATACCGAAAATCAAAATTTTTATTAAATATTTTAGTACGTTCTTCAATTCCCGGGATCCCAGGAATTTCGTATTTATTTCCCGCTCTCCCGGGAAAAAAAGTCCGGGAATAAAAAACCCCAGTAGTAATGTATTTGAAAAGGAAACAAACAAGTGTCTAATTTTGCCATGAATTCAAATTCCTTTCGCTGTTTTTTAAAACTTATTCCCAGCAAAAAAAAATACTCTCCAAAGACATATGAAAATGTAGAATTGCGATCCGGAAGTCGTTGATAATTTCCAATGAGTTTTACATATGCTTGTCATTGCAAGAAGTTCTCTTTTTCGATTACCAATCACAGAATTGGAAGCGATGTTAAGAAAAAAATTTTTTTGGCGTTCTATAATGATATTTTCCTCTAGGAAAATGGATGAAAAATTACTTATTTTCACAACGTCTTTCTTTTACAACGAATTTAGACGCACCACAGTGTTTTCATGTAAATTTAAGTAAATAAATATAAACTTTTAGAAGAATATTAGTTCATAAATGTTCTTTAAAAAATCGATTTTTTAAAATTATAAAGCAATTTGTATAACTTAAATAAATTTGTGATTGCTTTTCTACTAATTATGTGCCTACTTTTAATATAGATTCTTTGGAAGCAATGAAAATGTAGTTTCTCCAAATTGACTTCCAAATTTTTTAGTGGGTTAATATTAATTTTAAATACTAATAATCTCTTACACTGTAATTTTGTAAAATAAAAAAAAAATAATCTACAAAAGGTATGTTTTTTTTTTAATTCTGTTGTTGTTGGCGGAATAATTCTATTCACAAATTGCCAGGTTAAACTCCAAACTGAATTGGTTTTCCATAATTAAAAAAGTATTTTATACATCGATTTTAGCGTCTCTTAAGAATTCGATTATATCTCGATAAATTGAAAAATTTTCTTTTTTAAAAATTTTACTAATTTTGTTGTAGTAGTTGAAAAATTTGTACCTGGATCTGAATTGATCATATTTTTTGCATCCAAAAATCATATGATCCGCTGTTTCGGATACAGAACAGTCTTGGTATACATCCGATTGAAGAACTTTTATTTTGAATAGGTAAACCGTACCAAATGTCTGTCCAGTCAGAAGTCTGTTTATTATTTTAACATCCTTGGGTTCAAGACCCATTGCTTTATGAAACCAAGGTTTTTGAAGAGCATTAGGGCATATGCCCGCAAAGAATTTTCCCTTCTCTTTGGACTTTTCCATATAATCATAATTCCATTCATCATATAGTTGGTTTCTTATGTAACGGGTTGCCTCTTTGAGTGTAAAATCCACCCGCAGAAGAGTCCCATCTGTTGAGGCACCTTTGGCCATATCAGCTTTTTCATTGCAGGCTATGCCCACGTGACTAGGTGACCATACTATGTGGCACGAGATAATATTAGAGCTCGTAAGTTTGTTATGAATGTATGCAACAATATAATTCTTTGAAACATTTGCCCCCAGTATTCTACAAGCATTGAGACTATCCGTGAAAATTACTATATTAGAAATTCCATTATCTATGGCAATATCAATAGCCTTCCTTATGGCCCATATTTCACCAAACATGCTTGACGATTTAAAGTCTAATCTATTCTGATGACCTCTATTACTGAGAACATCATATATAACACAGCCGATTGAGTCTTCCGACAGCGAGGCACCTGTGGCAAGGATTCTGTAGTCATTCCGTTTATAAAACTGAATTTTTTTATTTTAGATTGCTTGTATTTGCTCCCTGGAAATATTATTCTTTAGGTCTGGTAACAAGTAGAAAGGTATGTTTTTAAAACTTATTTTTTCTTGCAAAGAAAGAAGTGATATTAACTTAAGTAGAACTTTAAAGCCTTTGGACGTGGCTATAAAAGATCTTACTAAAGACTCTGCTACTCTGTTTAGACTTGAGGGAATTATTATATTAATAATATAATAAAAGCCAATAATACTATTACTGCTAACGATTTAATTAAAAATCTAAGAATTTGATTTAATGAGAAACGAATTCAAGTTTTAAATACACTTATTTTATATCTCCACTTAAGGAATATTTCTTTCTAATAACAGGGTTTTAAAATACAATGCAAAAATGAAAAGTAGGGAATTCGGAAATAAACATTTCTGCAGAATGTTACATGCTAAGCATTACCACGATGAATCAGATGATGACCTAACAACAGAAGAAACTATGGATAGTAATACAAACAATCTTTTAACACAAATAACTGAAAAAATTAGAAGTGTTGAGAATTTGAAAAAGTTAAAACAGGACTCTAATGGCATAAAGGATGATTTGATATGTTTAGAGAAATCCAGGAAAAGGACTGAGAAATTAGATATCCTTTATTTTGAATTGCTTTCGAATTCTCCAACATCTACGATAACTGAAAGGATTTTTTCCTCCCAAGTCAAGTTTTAACAAAACTAAAGAAAATAATTCCTTAAATCCTAAACATTCAAACCAAATTATTTTTCTTATTAACTTATAAAATTAGGTCACAAACTTGTTTATTTTTTGATTAATACATGTTTATGAATTCGTTTTTGCTTGATTTAGTTAGTTCAAGAACTTTAATGTTTGTTATGTTATTGTTTTTATACTAATAAACTCAAAATAATAAAAAAATTATGTATTTTTATTTGTTGAAAATGCTTAATTTATGGAAAGACTTTATTAATCGGTTAACCGATTAATAGCGAAATTAACATATTATTAAGCGATTAAACCAAAACTTCGATTAATTAATCGAGCGATTAACCGATTAATGCTGAAACCCGATTAAATGAACACCCTAGTACTAACGATAAAATTCGCTCAAGTTAACTAAAGTGGTTATTAGGGATGTAACGAATACCGATACCGATACCGATATATCGGCGATACTTCATATTTTCCGATACATCGGTATCGGCGATATTTTACTGTCGATACGACGATACTTTTAAAAATTTTTTCAGAGTTTTTTTATATCTTATTTATTATCAATTTTAAAAATGAATAATATTTATGCTGTTATTTTGTAAAAAAAATTATTTATTTTTGTTAATTTTACCATGAATTCAAATTCAAGTCGTTGTTTTTTAAATCGTATTCCAGAAAAAAAAGATACTCCAAAGAAGTCATGAAAATGTAGAATTCGCGATCTGGAAGTATTGCAAATTTGGATAATTTTTAATTAGTTTTACATATCCTTGCCATTGCAAGAAGTTCTGTTTTTCGATTACCAATCACCGAATTGGAAGCGATGCTAGGACAAATTTCTTTTTCGGTATTCTATAATGATTTTTCCTCAAGGAAAAAGGATAAAAAATTACCCATTTTCACAATTTTTTTATGCGAATTTAAACTCAGAACTGTATTTTCATGTAAATTTAACTGAATAAATATAAACTTAGAAGTCTTTTAATAATTAAGCTATTAAGTTATTTTGATAAATGTCCTTTAAAAAATCGATTTTTTAAAAAGCATGGCGAGTATTTTTTTAAATTATAAAGGAATTAAAAATTTTTTCTTGCTTTTCTACTAATTATCTGCATATTTTTAATATAGATTTTTTGGAAGCAAAGAAAATGTAGCTCTTTAAAAATTACTTCCAATGTTTTTATCAATTTTAAATATTCTCTCTTATAATGTAATTTTGTATAATAAAAAAATTGCACTCGAGTTTTGTTAATCTAAACTTGAACTGAATTTCAATATTCGTATCGGTATCGGAATCGGTATCGGCGATATTTATTTTTAAATATCGGTATCGGTATCGGATCGGCAAAACGGCGTATCGTTACTTCCCTAGTGGTTATTCTATATCGCCACAGATATAAATAATGTTTTTTTAAGAGTTATGAAGTTAAGCAATTTCAGTTCAAGTCTAATACGATATTATCTTTTCGCAATGAGCTTATGCAATTTTATACCAACTATAATTCCTTATAAAATAAGTTTACTTTAGTGTGCTCTAACACACATTATTCATCATTCTTGAAAAAAATAATAGTTTAGATATTCTTATCCGCTGGTGACAACTTCTAAAAAATAACACTATTTTATATATATAAATAAATGACACTGAAAAAGACCGTGTTTTTTTTATTGACACTAAAATATTCAAACGACAATCTACAGAAAATTGATGACAATCAACCATCCCTTGTTAAGCATCTCCTAATATCCCTTTTTCAATATGACGCATGCTATGAAAAACTCAAATACTTGGAGAATGCAACTCATACAAACTTCCCATGTGTTTATTACTATACAAGTACCCTACAAGAACACTACCGGTCATATAACTAATTATATGACCGGTAATGCTGACGGGTATATCGCTTAAAGTTTCTATTACATAGTTTATCAAGAGCAAAATGAAAAAATTACCGAAACTCTTGTAACCGTGTGATTTTGCATCTTTCTCTAACTAATTAATTCCGCCGACTACATAACATATATATGTACTGCTAACTCTGCTGCTTTTTATTAGTCAATGATTACATAAATATTGGTTATATTTAACTAGTCAATAATAACTTAAATATTGGTTAGCACTAACTAGTCACACCTAACCAAAATATCGGTTAGCTCTAACTAGTCACATCTAACCAAAATATTGGTTAGCACTAACTAGTCACAGATATAATAAAACACAAATTTATTATTTTTATACATATTTATATATTATCTTTTTCTTTACATATATAATTTTTAAATATTTCTTTTTTATCCATTCTTCCTAACGCCTTCTCCAAACTCGAAGGCTCCTTGCTGCTAGAAAATAACTGAAATTTTAAGAATAGATATATAAATAAGTATAATTAATATATTTAAATATGTAACTACTAAAGAGCTTCACAAGCATAAGAAAAATGGCTTACAAGCAATTTCACTAAATTTAAATACGTTTATACGAAGTGATTATTTGCAAATAAGAACGTCAAATGCTGCCAAATAATTTTTTAATGTCATTTATTAATATATTTATTAATAAATTTATCTATTTATTGTTTTTTCTTAACAAACATGTGTAAAGGTGGCAACTCAAACTTCTTATTTGCAAATAGAAAACACAAGCACTAACAAAGCTATAGAGAAAAACTTTTCAAATGATGCTTGATTTATTTTAGCGAGAGTGGTGTTTTGTTATGGTATTTATGTTTTGGTATTTACGTTTACAGTGAAACATAGTGCTAGGAAGTAGTGTGAAATAGAACACAGAGCATTTAGTATATTTTGCGCAGCTCTTTAGTAAATACCTCGTCGTCTTATTCAACATCAAGAGCTCCAACTCTTTGGAATAAAATATTTAATTTTTGGCACACAATTTTTTTATTTTTACACACGTAAAATTTTTTTTATTAAAAAATTTAATTGAAACTTAACAAGCATAGTAAAAAGCTTTTTAAGACAAGAATTGCAACCCTGCAGTATACATTAGTTGTCCTACTCTAACATATTCAAGCAATATGTAGCAATCAGCGTTGCAACTGAAAATAATTATTCCAATAACTTTTTTAAATAAAAATAATTGCCCAAAGCCTCCAACCTTTTAAAACTAATTTAGTAAAAATTTAGCTAGATCTACATATGAAACTGCTTTGATTTATAGAACTCTTTACTACCTTATTTGAAACTTTGTTAAACAAATGCTTATTAACATAATCCCCAATTTAGACTTAGTTTTCTAAAAATAGGGGGAAAATTCCAAATTTGCTAGGAAAATCGCAGCCATGGCAACGCCGGTAGAAAGAATTCATGAATATATAAATATAGAACTGTTGCGAGTGTGCTAGTGCGAAAGTTTTGTATGTGTTAGTTTTAGCCATCAATTCCCCTGTCGGAAACTGAGTTATCTTTAAATTAACTTTAAGCTAACTATTGCGCAACTAGTTCTGACTGACACTTGGATTACTTTCCAATGGAAACAACTAACTATTTTAATACTGCGATGTCTTAGGCTGTAGTTAATTGTCCCACTCTGCACTACTTTTCAACTATCTTAAAGTTGACTTTATTTAAGTCACGTGGTAGTTAGTATATTTGCAAAAGGATGTTGCTGGGATTCGAACTATGTATCACACGTTTTATAGTCAACCACCCAGGTATCATTTAAAATAATAATAGCAAAAAGTTAATTTAAACTTGAAATGAGTTTCAACGAAGCTGA
This sequence comes from Panzeria rudis, assembly GCA_956483635.1. Classification (NCBI taxonomy): domain Eukaryota; kingdom Metazoa; phylum Arthropoda; class Insecta; order Diptera; family Tachinidae; genus Panzeria; species Panzeria rudis. Next base: position 74,823,924 of record OY101449.1, read on the forward strand.
GAGTAAAGTTGTTGGCTCTGACCAAATCTGAATAATGTAGTCAACTTAATAATTTAGTTTCTGGATTTCATTGTGGATTGCATTTTAGTTAGCTTTTAGTTAGTGTAGGAAAATTTAACTATAATTTGATTGTTTTTTGTTGTCGACTAGTTACTTTACGACAGGGTTCCTGTCGGCAGCTAAGTTAGCTTTAAAATAACTTTAAGCTAACTATTTCGCAACTAGTGCTGACTGATACTTGGATTACTTTCCAATAGAAACAACTAACTATTTTAACATTGCGATGTCCTAGGCGGTAGTCAATTGTCCCACTCTGCACTACTTTTCAACTAACTTAAAGTTTACTTTATTTAAGTCACCTCTAACTACTAGGTGACTTAAATAAAGTCAACTTTAAGTTAGTTGAAAAGTAGTGCAAAAAGTATTTGCAAAAATATGTTGCTGAGGTTCGAACTATGCATCACACGTTTTAAAGTCAACGCGCTTACCACCCAGCTAAGGTACCATTTAAAATTATAACAGCAAAAAGTTTATGTAAACCTGAAATGAGTTTCAAAGTAGCTGAAGGGTAAAGTTGTTGGCTCTCACCAAATCCGATTATATACTCAACTTAAGAACTGATTTTGGGTCAGGCCTAGTTTGCATTGTAGTTAGCTTTTAGTTAGTCTAATAAAAGTTAGCTATAAGTTGATTATTTTTGTAGTCGACTAGGGATTTGCCGACAGGGTTTCTTGTAGGGTATACTTCAGTGGTGGCAAACATACACTATCTTATTCTTTGTTTGTGTATGTGATTCGTGGCTAAATATACCCTGCAGACAAAATGAGTAGTATAAGTTCAGAAATATACTAGTTGCTTTTTAACTGAGACTAATTGCCTATCTGTTCTTTTTTCATATATCGAACTATCGCTTTTAACATTAGGTTGTCATAGGAGCCCAACTAGTTCATTTGTATACAGTTATATCCCAGTTGGAATACCAGTTGTTGTAAAGTAGTACTCTTACTACTTTTTTATATTTATGGTTTTGTGTTTCTTAAAAACTCTTCGGCTCAACCGGGGTACGAACATACATTCCTCATATTGCAAGGCAAGTACTCTACCCACTGAGTCACTTTCTACTTATTTTTTAAGAGCGAAACATATGTTTTATGTAAAAGTCGTATACCTGAAAATTGTGTGCTTTTTTGACTAGCATCATTACTAGTTTTGATACAACTAGTAATATATTTGTCCTTTTTTACTAGTATCGTTACTAGTCTTGTTGCAACTAGTAATATGACTGTCGTTTTTTGACTAGTATCATTACAACTAATCTATGACTGTCCCAAAGCGTATCTAGTTGTAAATTTAGCTGCTGGGGATAGGCTGTGTGTCACAGTGTACGAGTGTTGATGGTAAAAAAAAACAGTCTATACTCTCGAGTATAGGAATTTGAGAGAATGGCCACCACTGCTATACTTGAACAGAATTCTTAAGACACTTTATGTTGCATGAGATAGTTGTATACAAATTATAATAGCTTAGTATGTCTTATATGTTCGTACCGTTAGTCAGTCTCTGAAATGGCTAGACACATTTTTCATATTATTTAGTACATAGATACATACTTGCATACGATTGCTTATTTCTTGTTTGCAACAATCTCTCCTCCTTATTTTGGCATACAAATTTTAATTGTAAAAATACAATTTATAGTTATCAAAAACAAAAAATCTAAATAATTCAAACAATATTTTGTAATGAAATTTTTTCATTTGTAATTCTATTTAGAGATTCGATTAACTTTATTACATGTATGCAGAAGTTCGACAAATTTACACAACTATTGGTATTGGAAGAAGGGAAATATGCACAAGTTGTGCTAGTCATATTAAGACAACAGTGTTGGCATCGCATGACATTGGCGTCATATGGGATATATGGGATATAATAGCCCAGTGAAAAAATACTGGACGTCATTTTTGGACTACTTTTTCTCTACTTGCAAAGTATGAATAAGTGTGTATTTTCGGCCTCTCAGGAAGTGATCCAGATAATTAATTAGAAATTTATCTTACTTACACATATAAAATTGAGGCTAGTTCGAAATTTTGGCAAATACATACCTACGATATTTTTTGTTTTTTCAAGCCAATGGAATAAATGTTATGAAATATCATATATTTATTTATAAAAAATAACTCTACAGAAGTTATTAATAACTAATTCCTTCGCATTTACTAAAAAGATAATACAAAAAATTTAATTTTCTTAACACCATGAACATGACTTTGGATCCAATGAATAGGCTTCAAAAAAGCAAACTTCTCGCAATGACAAGCAAATGTAAAAATCATTAGATGTTATCCGGATTTTAACCACTTCCGGATCTCAAGTTCAGGATGTTATTGACTTTCTTGGGAGTTATTTTTTTTTTACTGGGATATTAGAGTTTTAATACACAATGTATGATTTTAAGCAATAAAACCTTACCACAAAGCGATTTTTCGATACAAATAAATAAAACTTCAATGTGGTTGTTGAGGATTTTCAAGATTTTTTCTGATGGCATAAACAAAATATCAACAAAAATATGTGTTTTTGTGGAATTATTTGGAAATCTCATTTAAAACCAATGAAAATTTCAGTGAGATCAAAGAAGATTTTCTATCAAAATATAAAACTAAACACATTTTCATGAAAGCTCATGTATCAATCTTCTTGACACACTTTTTCATTTCCCGACTGCAGTGTTGCCATAATATTTTTATAAAAACTGTAAATTTATAAAAAAAAAAACTGATGTGAAAAAACTACACATAAAAAAAATCCTAAGTATTTTTAATTTTGGGGGGTTAACGTAAAGTTAATAGACTATTTAATAATTTTGATTAAAAAGTCGGAGATTCTAACTAGAAAATGGACTCGGGTTACGCTATTGTTATAACGAGATACAGCATATAGACCCAAACGCTAAGGACCGGGTGTAAAATAATGTCAAGTTGGTACGTTTAACCATCTCGAAAGCCTCATCGGTAACAGTAAAGAAAATATATCTCTCCAAATTTATAATTTTTAATTATTTGAAAATGAAGTGTTTAAGTTGCACTATGGAATATTTCGCATAAAATATTACACAGAGAAATTGATTTTTTAATCAACCTAAAGACGTAATAGGAGCAAAATTCAATAAATAAAGGAATTAAAATTTTTGCTTCTGTTCTTAAGATTTATTTTTTATTTGAAGTGTACAATCATGTATTTATTTAATACACTTTCTACCAGTCTACCGTTTAATTTGGTATATATTTTGTCGAGTTTTATCTCATATTCATTCTGTAAGAGATCGAATTATTTCAATGAAGAAGAGTGTAACTTGTCTGTTTTCCTAAGACAAAGCGAATTAATATTAATACACAACGTTTTAAAAGCGTATAAACTAACGTTTGGGAATCGGGAATTCCCTGGAAAATTCTATTTTTAAGGAACGGGAAAATTAAAAGTACACATTATTTCATAAATATATGGACTTTTTTGACATACATAATTATAAAATGACGTAAGTGACCGCCAAATTTATTTTGATTCATATAAGAAAATTGTATTATAATCCGGTTTTTCTTTAATATCAAAATTTTCAGTGTTTTTTTGAATATAACAAAAGTTCGTTTGACTGACTGTACGACTAAATTTACACGATAACATTGTTTAAATTCTCTTTTAAGATGCTATGTTTTTCATCATCTGTTGAAATTAGGAATGTAACCGACACCAATATATCGCCGATACTTCAGAATTTCCGATACATCGGTATTGGCGATATTTTGCTGCCGATACGGAGATTTTTTTAAACAAATTATTTATTTTTTGTTATTTTTAAATTCATTTCGTTATTTTTTAAATCTTATTAATATCAATTTTAAAAATTAATAATACTTTGCGCTGTTATTTTATAAAAAAAATATTTTTGTTAATTATACCATGAACTCAAATTCAATTCGTTGTTTTTTAAATCTTATTCCCACAAAACACAAAAGACAAGACTTATTGTAATCGCTATAAAATACGCTTTATATGAAAATATAAAAATGGGTTGGTTTCCAAGCAAATTGTTGCAAAAAAATACGCAAATTTTAAGAAATCGGAATAAAATAAAAATTAAATTTTTCTTTTAACGATATTTACATGAATATAAGTCAACACAAAATCTTTTAAATATGCACGGAAAGCTCAAGTCCTCCTCTATTTGACACTGTTTAAAAATTTAAAATCGGTGCAGAAACAACACAGTGAAAATTATTTTTGTCCGTGAAGTCCGAAAAAAAACATATTTTTATTGATAACTTCCGCTTTTAAGGGTGTATTGCAATTTTTAAAATGGCAAAATGATCTACTCAACTAGCCACCTACAAGCCTCACTAAGTCGTTTTTCATGAGTAAAACAACATGCCATTTTGTAACAGCGTGTAATTAAGCTATTAAAATATTTAGAAGAATATTAGTTTATAAATGTCCTTTAAAAAATCGATTTTTTAAAAAGCAAGGCGAGTATTTCTTTAAATTATAAGGAATAACAAATTTTTGCTTGCTTTTCTACTAAGTATCTGCATATTTTTAATATAAATTCTTTGGAAGCAATGAAAATGTAGTTCCTTAAAAACGACTTCCAATTGTTTATAATAAAAAAATTGTTTTGTTTTTGCTTTGTTTTGTAAACTCGAACTCGATTTCAATATTTGTATCGGTATCGGCGATATTCATTTTTAAATATCGTTATCGGTATTGCATCGGTAAAACGGCGTTTCGTTACATCCCTAGCTTAAATACTAATACCCTGTTTATCGATATCGAAGGACATTTTTCATTCTTACAAAGTCATTTCAAACAAAAACAAATTCTTAAACTTTGTCCTTGTTTCAAATGTAACTGTAAGAAAGAATGAGTTCCGTCGACGTCGACAAACAGGCAGTAAAATGTCCATATAATTTTTTTAATACAACATACAAATGTGAACGGTTCAAACTTATGCAGAAATTTCATAAAAGTTGCATGAAATTGTAGTAGTACCATTTCTCTTAAACCGAGAAAATTTTTGCTTGATTCGTAAAGTACATGCAAGATGACTTTAGTAATAGATGTCGTTTAATCACTATGACAGAACGAAGTGGAATACTTTATATAAGTATCAATTATTACAGTACTCTCTAATCGTTTCCTAAAGTAAATAATTCGATATTAAACGAACTTTGAGTGATTTTCCGCAGATTTAGTGAACAAATTTTGAAAAGTGTAGTGAACATTTTAAGCTCTTAGAAGCTGTAAAAACTTTGAGTTGGCACTACTTAATTTTATAATAATTCGACGCAACTAATGCTCTTCAGGTAATCTGGTTCGCTGTGCAGTTTAATTCGTCTTCATTTGTGAAAAAAGCTGTTTACAAATATATGTGCTACCAAACATGGATAATATGCGCATTACAAAATGTCGACTTGCTTTAATCCAGCGAGTGTCACTGAAGATATGACAGTAGTCAAAATTCAATATGGCGGCCAACAGACGCCATTTTGTGAAAACGAAAAATAAATAAGTAGCCGAACTATTTTAAAGCGGGTATCATTGAACAGGTATTTGAAAATAATCTTTAGGTTTCTTTTATCATTTTTCATTTCGAATGACCATTTGGAATCTTTAACGGTTTAAAGTTAGTTAACAACCAAAAACCCCAATTGCGTAAAAAGTTAATTTTAAACAAAGAATCTAAAATCAAACTGTGTACGAAAGCTATAAAGAAAATAAACAAAATGTTAAATTTTTAGAAATTAAAAAACCTGACTGCGTGCGAAACCAAAAGAAAAAAAAACAAGTCCAGTGTGCGGAACGTAGCGACTTTTACAGTCGGGAAGTATAAAAATTTAACCTTCAAATCTTCACAATAATGGTTTCCGGATGTAAAGGTCGCTATGTTGCGCGCACTGGACTTGTTTTCTTTTCTTTTATCTTTTCTACGCAGTTGGGTTTTTCGATTTTAAGAAATTTCACTTTTTATTCATATTTGTCCAATTTTAATTATCGTTAGTTAGGCTGAATAGTCTTACAACTAGAAAAAATTTATAAATCTTCTTTACTTTGATATATATTTTTTTGTTAAATAATTTATTTTTTAATTTTTTAATGAAAACAGTATGGATTTGTGGAAATGTGCTAGGGATGCAAGAAATCATGTCGAGGGTCGCATGCGGCCCACGGGCCGCGAGTTTGGCATGGCTGATATAGACGATAAGATTTACATATTTGAATATTAAAAGTGATATATTAAACAAGATCGGTACACGTTTTCAAAAGCATCAGTCGTTAATTTCTGTAAGAGGCATTAAGGCCAGTGTTGCCACATCAATATTTCTCTTTTAGTACAATAGAAAAATATGAGAGAGTTCGGCTTGTGAGTGTCAATGTTTTCTCCAAATAATGTTGTGCATATCTGGAGCAAATTTTTGAAATTCATACATTTACCTAATTGTGAATAAATGAGAAACGCGTGCATCGATTTTCATGATCTATCCCTTTTTTTGCTCATGAGTTATGTGACTTTACGCGAAAGTAATTAGTTTTGGCACTTTTTTCCATTTTGGATTTTTTATGAATTTAAAAAAAATGTATTTAAATTTTTAGGCAAAAAATACTTCTTTCCCTTCATACATTCATTTTTAACTTCGAAAGTGTTGCACATATAGGAAAACGGTATAGAAACAGATTAGAGAAATTGTAATTCTTAATTTTTTCGAGTTTCTTTTAGCAAAATCGGACAAGTGGTTCTCGAGTTATGTTAAACTACGTTTTTGCCAAAATGTTACAACTAAGCGAAAAAACATCAAGATAAGGAAAAAATTTAAAAGGTCATAAAAAAAACTGACACATACGAACGCCAAACCCTTTGAGGGTTTTACTATACTGACCTAGTACCATCACCCTGACTTGGAATTTCTCACCCCCCAGATTGGCTGTTGTACTGTGAAATCAGCAAAACTAAAAATATCGCCAAAAACTAAAATAACCGCCAAAAGCCGAAAAAAGCACTAAATTTTAAAATAGATCGCTAAACTAAAAATATTATCAAAATCATCATCACAAAAATCACCAAAACGAAAAATGTGTTAAAACCAAAAAAACGCTAAAACTAAAAAAATCACCAAAAACAAAAAAATCCCCAAAACCGAAAAAGCGCCAAAACTGGAAAAAAGCGCCAAGACTTAAATAAATCGCTAAAACTAAAAATATCGTCAAAAAGCCAAAAAAACGTTAAAACAAAGAGACTGGGAGATGTCGTTTTTTTTTATATAAGGGTCACTCTAATGTACATACATAGTTAGGTATGAATGACAGTATTTTACATAAAAATCATCTTGTATTCATGTAATTGGGAACCCAAACATGTGTCTCTTTAATATTGGGTGTTTTTTATTGAGGTATAGAACTTTAAGTTGGCATCACTTTTTTAACTGGCGGCCATTTTGTCAGCTGTCAAGTGATTAATATTTAGTTTGGTTTGCCATTTCATCATGAACAGGTTGACAAAAGAACAACGCTTGCAAATCGTGCAAATTTATTTCGAAAATAATGGTTCAGTTCGCGAAGTTTACCGCAAGCAAAATCGCAAAATTTTGTTCAGTGATGAGGCTCATTTTTGGTTGAATGGCTACGTCAACAAGCAAAATTGCCGCATTTGGAGTGAAGAGAATCCACATGAGACCCTTGAGACGCCATTACATCCACAAAAACTGACCGTTTGGTGTGCTCTATGGGCTGGTGGAGTCATTGGGCCATACTTCTTCCGAAATAATGCTGGAGAGTCAGTTACCGTTAATGGAGACCGGTATAGAGCCATGATAACCGACTATTTTGTTCCCGAATTGGATGGCATGAATGTGGATGAGTTGTGGTTCCAACAAGACGGCGCTACATGCCACACAGCGCACGTCACAATCGATTTATTGAAGGAAACATTCGATGAGCGCATAATTTCGCGGAATGGACCTGTCAATTGGCCACCAAGATCGTGTGATTTGACACCATTGGATTATTTTCTTTGGGGATATGTGAAGTTGCTCGTCTACGCCAACAAACCAGAAACGTTAGGGGACTTGGAAGCCAACATTCGTGGCGTTATTGCCAACATACGGCCCCATATGCTCGAAAAAGTGGTTGAAAATTGGACCTGTAGAATTGGCTTTATTCGAGCCAGCCGCGGCGGCCACATGCCCGAAATCATATTTAAACATTAATGGCATAAAATTATCCTTCCAATAAAGCCAAATTGATGGACATTAAAACGATTTTCTTGTGTTTTATTTCAATTCGAAGTTCTATACCTCTAAAATAAACACCCTGTACAAGCCTCGTTGATTTTAGTTAAAGTTACAGATTCCAAACGTTATTTAAAAAATGCGTTGTCTGTATTATACTCTCAATAATTTGTTTTGAAAGGATTAAGATTATACAGAGAATGAAAAATGTAATTGTCGTATTAAAATTTATATTCCACCAAAGTTATTACTGAATGGCAAATTTTATTTCTGCAACTACAACCACAACCATTTTGTTTTTTATTTCTGCCTCACTCTCATGCTGCTTCTGGTGGGTGAGGTTCTTTATATCACATTTAGATGTTGAAAAAACAAGTGTTTATTTATTTATTTTGTTGGGTTTTTAATATAGGGTAATAATTTTTTTGTTTCAAGTTATGTGCACCCTATAAGCCACATATTTAGGGAGATGGTTTATTTAATTTTTGAGGATTAAACACTTTGAATTTAAAGCTAAAATGTAAGAACTAAAAGAGACAATAACACATATGATTAAACATTTTTAAGTTTGTGCATAGTAAAAATAAAAATCAATCCATTCGTACTTAGATTAATCTCAAGTGGTATCAAAAGTACGGTAGTCCGGGATTTTCTGAAATCAAGTACAAAAAGATTAATTCAAGTCGGAATATTATAGTGCAAAATACTTAATTTTACCTAGATTAGCCTTTATTCAGTAAAAAATTATTGTTTTAAGTACGAATATGTTTATAAACTTTATACACACACGTACTCGTACTGCGTTGGTGTTTATTTTTTGATGATAGCCACAAAGTAGCTGGCAATAGCCGATAAGTAGCTGGCAAACGTCGTATTACATGCACATTCAAGCCCGCTGTATACTTGAATCCATCCGCCGCGCACTTGACAAACTAACTGCGTTCTTTATAATCAATCCCACCGCGTACTTGAATCAGGCCCGAATCAGGCTAACTTTTACTTATTTAACCCTGGAACAGAACAGACTTGATAATTTATATTTTTACTACGTATATAAATTTAATTTGGTGATTCAAACGAGGTCTTATCAAGTCATATTGTCATAATGTCTTAATATTTTACAATATTTTAAAAAACGTTGTTGTTGTGTTTCAAACAGAAAAGTCCTAAAATAATAAGACTTTGTGTGCTGTGTTTATTGTTTGTCATAACTCCATTATTTTGTTTGTTTGTGTTGTGTACATGTAAACTGTCGGCTGTGTACATAGCACACTATGTTGTCATATTTTTCGTATTATTATTTTAAGACATATGACTTTATGACTACCTTGTAAATCCCCCAATTATTTTTACTTACTTGTTTTAATTTAAAATTTATTTTTGTTAACTCCTAGTATTGAACTTACCTCATTATGTTTGTAAACCAACCCCTTAGACCACTCATCTAACTCAGTATTGAAAGAACGACAGCTAAAATCCAGTATAAGCCAGCAGGATGTAATGCGACTTTTTTTAGGCTATTAGTCGGCAATGCACGAACAGAATAACCAACAACATATGCACAACATGCGATTAAAGCTATCAACAAGCAAACAAATACCAACAAACTACGACTGTGTAAAGGCACAGGCAACAATTTTGGCCGACATGTCTAACATCAGCAAAAATCTGCGGCTTTACCAGACAAAAATTTGGCGGAGCAGCAGGCAGTTTTCAGATACGATGTTTCTGCACATTGTCTGAAATATTATCCGATTAATATCAGAATAGTCTGCACAGTATCCGAAGGCAATTTAATTTCCTTTAAGGTATTTAACAGAGTAGTCTGCACATTTTCTGATCTAAGTCACTTCTGCACATTGCCCGATTTTAGTTTTCGTTACAATTCTCACTTATCTCTTGAGTTTCTACGCACAAATATTTGAGTTTTTAAACATATAAAATATGGGTAAATGTTTTCTGATGAGCTGCCATAAGCAGCACAACAATGCATGGGGATTTTAAACGACATTTCTGATAAATTTCTAATTTTAGCTCAGACTTTTCTCTGATATTAATACGGCAGGACGTAAAGCGTATCAGATGAATCGGAAAATTTTCTGATGTTTTGTCAGACATTTTTCCGACATTTATAAGACATGTCGAAAATTCCTTAAGAATTTCCATAGGAAATTCGTCGGAATTCGTATAGAATTCTGTTAGACCTTTCTGTATAGTTTTTAGAATCTCCTCAGACAAAGAGATCCGGTTTCTTGTCAACCACTCATATGATTTTCGGTACGTTTTCTGACCGACATCGGATACGAATTCGGCATCTTGTGCAGACTTTCTGACCGAAATCGGCTAAAATTGTTTGCTGGGAGTTTATACTAATAGTAGTACTTGAAATAAGAATTTTTACGTAAAATAAGAATTTTTTACACAATTTAAGAATTTTGTTATTGATACAAGATTTTTTACGCGATTTAAGTAAATTTTAGTGTTGTTCGTAATTAAATTTTTTAGTACGACTCGTAATCAAAGTAAGTGGAAAATACTTGATTTTAGTACGGCGTTTTTCTTTCTGTGTGCCCTCAATTAATTTTCCTCTTACCGAGCCCTCATTTGTCTTTATTTTTATAAAAAATGTACTGTTGGTAAATCATCGAAAAAATAATAAGAAGCAAACAATCAAAATAAAGAAAAAAAATTACAAAAAGATTCTGAGTTGTCACCAAGGCGCACGTGCTGCATGTTCTACTTCAGCCTTTGGTGTTGCACATTTGTATAATATACTATATTATAGTCCGCCAGGTATGATACATAAGTATGTGTGCATTAACAACAAAAAAAATATTGTAATTATGTTTCATCACTGTCAGCATCTTTGTGTTGCATATTATTCACATTGAGATTGTTTTAAATGACGAGATTTGAATGCGATTTTTTCTTGGAAGGGAATATTAAAAGATGTTTTAAAATTTTAAAGATGAGGGTGGAGTAGTAAATAATTTCTTTCTTTTTTAAAATTCAGTGCAGTTTTGGTTAGGGCAAGAAACTGCAAACTTTTGCAATGCCCTCTACATTGGACAGCTGTATTTCTAATTGAAAAAATTCTGTTTATATTGAGCAGGAAAATCAAAATTCTGATTAATCAATTAACCTTAATTAATTAAAATGCTGATTAATCAAATAATCTAAATTTTGATTATTCAAATTTGATTATTTGCTTTGTGAATCTAAATTGACTATTAGGCTAATGTTCGTAACGTTATATTCAGAAAGAATTGGGCCTGTTTACATGTTTACATATTCATATATACTTAAGTATAAAATCAAACCAAAAAAATTTGTCTTGAGTAGAACAAAAATCAGAAAAATGGGAATGAAGAAAAATAAACCGATGGCAACGCTGGGAAAATGCACTTTAATATCAGCTTGAGAGTGATTTAATTCTCGTATTCAATTTTCACGAAAAAGTTGTATATATAAGAATTAAAAATCACATTCAACATACCAAACTGACATACACGAATTTTTTGCTATTACACTAGTATGATGGTATGATGTCACACCATTCTCACATTCCGTCTAATAGCCGTTTAATGTATATACAAAGGTGGACCTTGCAGGCCATGCCTGAAACCTCCCGCTAATTTCAAGCTCGAAATCCTGTAGCAATTTATAAACTAGTTGGCAATTTTGTTTCCTATTTTCGATAAGCCATGAATTTTTTTGAATAACGTTGAAGTGCATATTGTTCTTGATATGTAATAAACTGTAATTATATCAAAAATTTTTGGAGTTTACTTTAATTTTAAAAATGTAATAAAAGTTATAAGATACTTCAGAAAGCCCTAGAAAGCTCAAATTTGATATACAAGCTAGGAATTGCATATAAACCACGGAAAAAGTTAAGAAAGCGGAAACTTTTCTCCTAACAGACTGAAATTTGGCTTATAGGGTACAAAGTAGGGATGGGCGCGTGTCGGCATTTTTCAACACGACACGAGCACGAATCCCAGATGTCCAACATGTACGAAACACGCACGCCAAAAATTTTCAAAACACGAACACGACACGAACGAAATCAAACCCAAAAACAAAAAAAAAAAAACAAAATTTGAAATACATATTTTTCTTCTATTTTAAAGTTTCATGTACTATTTGTATTTTTATTTACATACTTTTGTTGAGAAACAGTAACTTATCAAGATTTTCGCTCAATAATCTTATGCGGCAAGCTTCTGCATTCATATCTGAAAATCGTTTCGTGTTATTTCATGTCAAGTTTGCTCAACACGACACGATACGAACACGAATGAAATCAGATTTTCTGTCACGAACACTTCGTGTTCACTACATCCACTTCAGTCATTGAAACTTATAATGGAGTATTAGGAGCGATTCTTCCAAATCATGGTAATATCTTCAAATTTACTGGAGTCCTTCGGAAAGAAGAATATTCCAAAAGTAGAGACTTTAGATTTTTTATAGAGAGTGGTAGCATTATGGATAAACAAATCGTAAGACACCAATATATGGAAAAGGCTCGCAAAATTGCATAGGGGACAGCAGCTTTAGAGTCTAGATCCATTACTTCCATGCAATTTTTAAATCCCAATACTTTTGCACCGATTGAGAACCATATGAGGATATATTCGAGAACGCATTTTCTGATACAGAGTCTGAAGTAGATACAATTACTGAACAACATTCTCAGATAGATGAGGAAGAATCATCTCAATGCGTTATATGCATGAAAAATAATGCTAACGTTATTTTTTAGACGTGCAGATATTTAAAATGTTTCCTCGAATGTGTACTAACATTACAAGCTAAAAACCTCGCCAATGGAGTAATCAACATCAATGTCCTTACTGCCGTTCATAAGCAGCAGATACAATTAAAATTTATACATAAAAATCTTTCCAACTTTTTTGATTATACATAAATAAATATTAATAAAAAAAGGGAAATTTTTCATTAATTTTAAGCCTTTTTCCAAATTTTTTGGGCTATATTTCATATTTTTTCGGGCTTTAGTTTATATTTTTTGGGAAATTTTTAAGTTGGGCGATATTTTATAAACTATTTTGGACGTTTTTGTTTTGGGCGATTTTTCTTGCAGCCAAGATAATTTTGTGTCGAATACACGAAACATAAAGTCGATAAGATCTGACTAAAGTAAGAAATTTATTATAAGCAAGTTAAGGCTCGTTTCCGAATTTCATTTTCGTCGACGATTGCGGTGTATGCGGAAATGAGAAAAAGTCCGAAGTTATCTTTCATACAAAATTGCTTAAATTTAGTTTGTACTCGAAAGAATATTTTCGATTAAAATCTATTTTGTATTGAAAAAAATCGGCTTTTTTCACTTATTGGCTTTTAAATATGTTTCTGCACAAAATGAACTTTAACTTTTGGCTTTCGAAACGTATTTTTTTTATTTTTAATCCATCTTAATGTAGAAATTTTTAAAATTAACTTTTACCAATTTTAAAGGTTTTTACCTCAATGAGTTTTAAATCAATCAATACAATCGTTATGCTGAATGAAAAGGGAGAAATATATCTACGAAACAATGTAAAATATTTTTTATTCAGTTGGAACATTTTCGATATTTTTGGCAATAACTAAAATACAGGAAAATCACTTTTTCGCGATTATATTGATAACTTTTGTTGAGAAAAAATAAATGAATGTATTTAGTATTCGTTTTCAGTGAACTCAAATAAGCTTTAAACAATTTATTTTCTAGGTTCATTGGTTAAAGTAATTTGTTAAAATGCCAAAGTAGAAGCTGGGAAGGTTATGCTTATTAGCAGGACTCGGACTTTCATGCAGCTAAAAATTTATTTTAAGCGCTTAACAAATGCACCTAAGAATGAAAAATATTCGCAAAAATATGCATTTACCTACGAACAAAGTACCAAAACTAAAATAATATGAAAATATTTTATTTTTATTTTTTATTATTATTAGAGAAAAAACCTAAAACAACCATAATTGGGTCCATTATTTAATGCAACCGAATTTTAGTTGAGTTGTCAGTCGGCAACTGAAAATAAATCGTTGCCAAAAAGGCACTAACTAGCTACTAAAATTGACAGCTCTACCTTGCCAGTTGCCATCAGTAGTATCATTTTCAGCAACTGACAACCTAACTGAGGCTCGGCCTATTAATATTTTTTCCAGAAACTAAGATATATGCATTCAAAATTTTTATAACTCCGAAAATATGAATTTTTTGCCAAAATATGCAAAAATATGGGCTTACTACCAAAATATGCAAAAATATGCAACTACAAATCGACGACAAACTACTTGAAATTTGATAGTTCGTATAGATAATTAGTCAATACGGCTTTATCTATCTCCCCACAAAAAACATGAATTTGCATGAAAATCCGAGCCATGCTTACTAACATTTTAACTCATTACTTTGTTATCAAAAAATTTTCTGGGAGGTTATAAAAATAGAAAATTGGTAATCTGACAATTTCTTTCGTTTACAACAGCAGATAACAATATTACCTACAAAAAAGTAGGTAACAAACATTTATTTTAAAAATTTGTAATTCAATTTGATACTAAACTACGCGAAAATTGGAAGCAAAAAATTAAATTCATTAAAAATCGCAGCAAATCGAAGCAAAGGACGAGATGTAAAATAATGCAAAATTGCTACGTTTTACCATCTCAGAAGCCTCATAGGCAACAGTTAAGAAAATATGACTCTCCAAGTTTATAAACTTTTGAATTAATCGAAAAGAAAGCGGAACCCAACACTATGGGATATTTCTCATAAAATTGGTACAAGTTACCCAGGGAATTGGTCCTCAATTGAAAGCAGTCTAGTGAAAGAAAACGAAACGAGAAAATTAAAAGAGGTAAAAATATTTTCTTGTGTATTGGGATGCTACAACACATGATATTAATTTGTATTTTCTTAATTTCAACTTAAACAGGTGTTGCATGTGTTTTAGCATCCGAATTCACAAGAACAATATATTCACACATCAACATTACACAGAAAAAATAAGTTTTGTTTTTGATAGCAAAAATCCAGTTATTCAATACTAGTTTTGTTTTCAAATTTCCTGTGATAAAGGGGAAAAATATAAACTAAAAAAAATTTTGACATGGCTCGGATACGAGCCCGGGCTTCTCGGACGTAAAGCATGCTCTTTAACGCTGAGCCATATTCCAGTTATTCTTTTTATGAGATAAGACTTATTTTAAGTACACATGTATGAAAAGAAAAGAAATAACCGGCATTGGAAAGAAATACATACAATGAAATATTGTATTAAGTTAATGACAAATAGTACTGAAACTCATATTTTGTTCAATAACATGATTTTATTGAAGATAATTGTTGTCTATTTTTTATGTTTAGGTGATGATGCAGCTTTTCAAAGCGTACAACCAGTTCTTCTAGAAGCTTCCAGAAAATTGCAGAAATATATATTACTTCTGGAAAATGGTTTAAGCAGTGGGGAATAAAAATCAACGAACGAATATGTGTACATATTACGTTTACATTGCGCGGGTAAACATGTCCGCCTATTCATATCAAAATAACCATACATCTACACTTTGAGGTTAAATACCTAGCAATTCACCTTTATCGTCGTCTAACATAGAAGACCCACATAGATGAAAAGCTAATCCAAATTAAATTTAAAACTGTTCAAATTAATTGGCTAATAGAAAGAAATTCTACACTTAGCCTATATTGTAAACTCCATCTATACAACTCGATATTAAAACCAATTTGGTGAAATGGTATTCAATTATGACGCACTGCCTCTGCATCAAGTGACATCTTGGTATGTCAAAAACCAGCGCATGCATAAAGATCTATATGTTCCATTAGTAAATACTGTACGCACAGAAAACTGTCTATGTAAAATCGTCGAAAACCAGGACTCAAATCGTCACATCCGTGATCGTATCGGCAATCGTACTAAAGTGAATTACGTGACACGTCAATCGTATAAACTGTATGGGATTACAGTACGTTCACGTATGTCATCATCCGAAAATGGCGTTTTTACGTGACGAGTTGTACGTTCACGGATGTGACGATTTTGAGCCCAGGTTAATTTAAAATTGTTCGGTAGTGATTTTGCTTCATAGGTGTTTCAAGTTAATTAAACATAATTTACAATAACCAAGAAAGAACATTTATCCTTTTGAATTAACTATATTTCATTTTGATTTAATATTGCAATACAGTTAAATCAAAATGAAGTTGATACTGAAATAATGCAGTGAAACAACGTGAATTTGATATTGGAACAACACGCAGAATCATGTTGAATCAAAGTTATTTCAAGTTGAAACAACGTGAGTTTGATATTGAAACAGCATAAAGAATCATCTTGAATTATAATTATATCAAGCTAATTATTTTACTTACGTGATGGATAAACATCAGAAATCTTTATGTTGTAGTTGGCTGCCCCAGCCAAGATTTGAACTCGTGCCACTTGCATGATAGTCCGCGCGCTAGCCACTGCAGCCACAAAAGTTTCAAACTTTACTTTAGCTATACATTAAATAAATACCCGTCGTATTTAAAATGAATTTCAGTTTTATTCAACATGATTTAAATGATTATACAACATAAATCCTATTTGAAATTAAAATTATAGTCATGTTGATTAAAAATGAAATGTAACGTTCATAACAAAGTTGTTATAACAGTGAAACATTTTTAATCAAAGAGATTTAAGGTTAGATTAATAATTTTCCGTTTAAAACCGATATGAAAAAATGGTAATTTTAAACCAGCAGAAGTAAATTTTCGCTGGTGTTTCATTTTTTATTGTTAATACATGTAAGAATAAACAACAACAAGTCACAAAACTAAGCACAACAGTGAACTGTAGCAATGAACAAAACAAATAAACACTTATCGTTAGAGTCCATACATCATCCAGAGTGACAGTGAGTATAGCACTAAAAACTAAAAATGGCGTTGGTATTACTCCATTTTCTAATGGTAAATTTTTTTAAAATTAATACATTAAGTGTATCAAATGGCAGCACATTCTAAAAGTATATACATAATTTATTATTTATTATGATTATTTCGAACTTATTTGTTTATGAGTCCAAATTTATTATCAGGCTAACGTTCGTAACGTTATGTTGAGAAATAATCGGGCATGATTAAAGTAACGTTGATATGTTCCTTGGAATATTAATCATACCGGATTATTTCTGAATGTAACGCCACGAACGTTAGCCTAATAATCAATATGGATTCATATAATTATATTCATAAATTTTACATACGTAATATATACATTGGGGTGATAATTTCTCTTTTTGACGTCATCCTCCAGTTCTAAAATCGTGTACGCCATGAAAAAACTAAGAACTGCGATTTCACTTTTTCGTTATTGTGAAAAAAGATTCACGCACAAAATGCATTGAAATTTTTATATACGATTTTTTTTTTTTTTTTTTTAAAAAGGCGATAATTTAGACTAAATAACTTATTTGTTGTTTTTTTATATAATTATACAAAATCGTTACCTATCATTTGGAGAAAAAAAAACTTATTTGGAGAAAATATGATTTTTTTTATAAAAAAAAAACGTATATACAAAACTTCAATGCATTTTTCATAAACGTGGAAAACTGAAATCCCTTAGTTTTTTCCATGACCTACTGAAACTGACATATTTACAAAAGATGCAATCAGTTATCACCCTATTGTACAAGCAAGAAAACAAACATTTCATCTTTGGATGCAAACAATTAATTCAGACTTTAGTAAGACTGCAAATTTCTGAATGATTTCGCAGATTATAGCTTATATCATTTGACAGGTCACTTTTGTTTTCCAATAATTTTTTATCTATTTAAACATGCGATGATGTAAGTATAGTTGTTTGATGTATGTGTGTGGAAGAATGTTTACATCTCATAATTTTCGCGCCGATAAGCTGACCAAAACCAAATTTGTGGCGTTTTTAAGATTTTTATTTCACTTAGATATCGTATAAATATTAGTTGAGTTGACTACAAGAAATTTCGGTGCTAAAACTTTCGAAGTAAAAAAGAAACTAATTTTATAAATATTTTTTTTAATCGAATGCAAAACCTCTTACCCATGAAATTTAACTTCAGAGAAACAGCTTGAATAGTTCGAGAGATATCATTGTCGTTTTTTTATTTATTTTTTAATTATCTCAAAAACTCTAAAATTGATTTTCTACATTCATTGGGCGTTTTTTTTATTAAAAAAAGCTATTTTCTTTCTATATATTATTAATATATTCAAAAACTCCCATACAAAAAGGAGAACGACAATAGTATTAGCCGTAATAATATGTGTGTTGGGACAGGATCAGCAGTTTACTACTGTTTTAATACAATATAGCTCTAAGCTGTTTAAATCAATAAATCTGCACATGAAATAAAAAGAGGATAATAAAATATGAGAAAAGATAGAATAAAATCGCATAAAAACTATTGCACATACATTGTTCAGGTTTAAAGGGAGGAGGCAATTGCTTGTCATATGGTGGTTTTATGATGTGAAACATCAGTCAGAATAGCGTTTGTATATCGAGGACTTTCAACATTAGCTGCAGTAAATTTAGAAAAAAAAGAACAGGGTTGAATGTTCATTTTCTAACGTGCTGTCGTTTCATATTAAGCACTATGCAATAATCTTCATTAGTCATCAATAGAAATGATTGTTCCAAACTACATAAAACATCTGTCCTTGTTATGGATAAAAGGCAGAGCGTATTTGAGTGAATTATAATGATAATCGCTAACAATGCCACAGAGTAAAATAAGAAATATTTTCACACTTTACGGGCGCCTTATTGTTTCGCCACATCATGTTTCCATTTACACATGCAATATTAATGCACTTTAAACCCTGGTGATATAGATCATATATGGGCATTTCCATGTCAGCGTACGTGACACTTGTACGCCTACAAAAGGGAAAAGATTTTGCAAAAATAAGAGTAACTGAAACAGTTTTGTCGTTATATTCCATTCAGAGGGTACTATGTGTGAAAAAATTTATTACATTTGGGACCCCGTTGCTTAAAATATCGAGAGAAATAAGGGCATAGCGTATGTGACATAAAACGGAAGTAATGTTAAGGTGGATGTAGAAATATGCGAAAATCTGCAAAATTGTGAAAATTGTTTCTTTGTTTTTTAATTTTTTAAACGAACCCAACTATTTTTTCTTTATTATCCGTAAATTTGAAATAAAAAAACTTGTTGATGATTTTATAATGAATATAATTTAATAGCGTACGTGACAGATTTTTCTCTTATAGTATTCTTAAGTTATGATATATAAGTTTTGTAAATAATTGTAAACAATAACTTAAAAACAAATAAAAAATATGTATTTGGTGATAATAGCAATAACACCAATCAAGATTGAAATTGATTTCATTCTGCATAACATGTACTTGGGCGCTGAGCTTACGGCGCCACCTTAGCATACTACAGAGTAGTACATTCTATTTAATTTTTGAAATTTGATTGAAAATTTCGCCATTTTTCATTTGCATTTAGTTGCATTTGTAGTACTACAATTGCGTACGTCACGAATTTTAGATGCTTATAACATTTTTATTATACCAAGTTGAAAAAAAATTTCGATCAATATTTGTTTGCGACAAATATCTTGCTTTAAACTATTATTTTGAAACAGTTGCGGCAGGTCAAATGCAAATTATGTAGACAAATAGAGTTTTTGCACTATGTACGCGACATTAGAATAGCATCCAAAGAAAATAAAAAATATACAGCTAATCGAACTCTATCAGGCATGTTCTGAAAATCACATGGTTTTAAATCACATGCGATTTTAAAATTAGTAATGGTCCTGCAGACGTTATGAAAATCATATACGATAACTTTCTTTAAGAAATGATATTTAATGCTCTATACAATAGAAAATTAAAAAAAAAATAGTGAAAGATTATCTGCATGACCATTATTGATTTTGAAATCACATGTGATTTAAGGCCATGTGATTTTCAGAACATGCCTGTATCTTTTATCTTTTCTCGCGAACCTTGTTCTTTTATGTTGGAACACTAATTTTAAAGTATAATTGCAATGTTACAATTAACTGAATTTAGTTAATTGTAATGTCTTAGAATTAGTCAAAGAGATATTCAGTTTAAGCTGTTGTTTTTGATATTTAAAAATTGTAGTAAGGTATAAATAATTCTGTATAGTAAAATTTTATTCTTTTTTTCCTCTTTACCATATCTTAAAGAAAGTTTTAAGGTTTTTAATGTTTTCAGTCGTGGTTGTCATTGAAATGCCCATATGTAAGGTGTGTCATGTTTTCTGTATATGTGTTTTTAAAGATGTATTGCCGGAAATAGGGGATGCATTTTTCTATCACTCTGCTATGAAAGCCTGCAATGTTATAAAGTACCATTGTAAAACACCATATTTAACTAAATAGTGGAATAAATTTTTTAAAATTATATTTGCAAAAGTCTGCAGAAAGATGTCATTTACTCAGAGCACTTATTGTTGAACCAAAAAAATATATAATCTACCAGAAGAATTTTTTAAATTTGTTTGACGCCTTATCCCATCAAAATTTACTCAAGGAAAGTAACTTCTTTTCATTTGAGAAAAAATCTCTACGCCATTACTTTAAAAAATTTTTATTTTTTACTTTTACTAATATTGGCCCTAGAAACAATAACTAAATATTGATCACTCATCTTTCAAAGAGCTAGAATTTAGCCCAATTTGAAAATTTTGGTGCAACTGCTTGCAAATAAACTATAACCACAGATAATAGTTAAGTATCACAATGTGTAAGAATGCAATCATTCTTCAGAGAATTAATCTTTCGATCAATTTTTGAAAATAGGAAAATTACTTTTTGCAACTCAAACTGTCAATTAAGCGTACTACAGATAAAAATATAGGACCACCTATGGCATAATTTGTACTCCAAAGAAATTTAATCATTTTGGCGTGGGCTATGCTTTTAATATAAATTTTCAATTAAATTATATTTTTATTTAGAGAAAATTGTGAAGCAATTAGACAAAGAAAAATTTTACCGCGCGTAAGGTTGAACTTACATGTTTCGAGATCACCCGGTGTAAGTACTCATAAGAGTTTTTACCGCGTTTTTTTATTTGTCTAAATAAAAATATAACTCAAGTGAAAAAATAGAAACAAACCGATATCAAGCCAAAATAATTAAATTTCTCTATATTTAACCCATATATTTCGACTAAAATTCATAAATTAATTGTTATAAACTCTAAAGGCAAGTAGATAAGAATGCATACTTTTCAAATAAAAAATTAACAAAACATATATTCACAGACTAACATTCGTAAATCTCGACGGCAATACATACTAGAATAGAGAGAATCAAAAACTTAAAGCCATAAAGCTGTAAAACAAAAAGAAAAATAGTGAATATTAACAAATATCAAATGAAAAGCTGAACAGCACGAATTTAGTAAAAGTAAATGATATTCAATTACTTCACTGCAAACACCGACATGGTCGTGTAGTTTAAGCGGCCAAGAACTCTGATGAGTAGACCGGGTGGTCTGGAAACATGTAAGTTCAACCTTCCGCGGAAAATTTTCTTTATCTAAATGTTTCACAATTTTCTGTAAATAAATATATAATTTAATTGAAAAGTCACTTAATAACATTAAATTAAAAATTGAAAAAACCCCAATAGAAAATTGATGATGACTTCAAAGCGGCTGGACCAATTTTCTTCAAACATTGGTTGGAAGATTTTGGACGAAGTCTTCTTTCAAAAAAAAATGTATTAAAATGCAATCGCTTTAGCTGTTCGGCAGCTACAGTGTCAAAGACAGACAGGTTCAAAAGGATACATTTAGAAAATAAGTAATATCTTCCAAACGGCTGGATCGATTTTCTTCAAACATACCTAAGAACACTCTCGATCAATTCACCTTTCAAACACAAAAATTAAATCCAAATCGGTCTAATCGTTTGAGCTCTATGATGACTTCTATAAACACACAGCTACACAGACACATACTACAAACTTATAACACCCCTATTTTCTTGTCGGTGGCTAAAAACCGAACCAAGACAAAATAAATAATTAAATGTCTTTGAAAAATTAATATTTTTTGGTTCATTTTTCTAAGGCTTGTTTACACTTTATGTACTTTTTGGGACACTGATATTCCCAAAATATTCGCGAAATATTTGTTTGAATTGGGCATATACAAGTATCATGAAATGGACGAATGTTCACTAGTACGAAAATCGGCCATTTTTCATTAGATTTGGGGTATTTTTCATAATTTTTGGGCTATATTTAATTTTTTAATTTGTTGGACTTTATATCATATTTTTTGGACAATTTTTAATTTGGGCGATATTTTATAAATGGTTTTGGGCGTTTTTGTTTTGAAAGATTTTTCATGCAGCCAAGATAATTTTGTGTCAAATACACGAAACATAGTCGTTAAAATCTTACTAAAATAAGAAAGTTATTATAACCCAGTTAAGGTTCGTTTCTGCAGAGTTTTTTTCGTTGCTAATGGTTTGAATTTCGTTTTCGTCGACGATTGCGGTGTATGCGGAAATGAGAAAAAATCCGAACTTATCTTTCATACGAAATTGCTCAAATTTAGTTTGTAGACAAAAGAATATTTTGGACCAAAGTCTATTTTGTATTAAAAAAATCGGGTTTTTCACTTATTGGCTTGTAACTATGTTTCACGTATTCTGAAAAAAATGATCTCTAGCTTTTGGCTTTCAAAACGTTTTTTTTTTAATTTTTGATCCATCTTTATGTAGAAATTGTTAAAATTAACTTTTTTCAATTTTAAAGGTTTTTACCTCGATGAGTTTTAATCCAATCAATACAATCGTTATACTGGGTGAAAAGGGAGAAATATATCTACGAAATAATGTAAAATATTTTTTATTCAGTTGAAACATGTTCGTTATTTTTGGCAATAACTAAAATACAGAAAAAGTACTTTTTCGCGATTATATCGAAAACTTTTATTGAGAAAAAATAAATGAATGAACGATTGAATTCATATCAGCCTTTAGTGAACTCAAATTAGCTGAGGAGGAAACCGTTAAGCCCGGCCCAAGGCCGGCTATGCAAAAATCTTTACTTATCAAAGCCGCTCTTCGATAAATCGAGAGGATAAAATCTTTCCTCAAGACTGCCCGCAGGTAGACTATAATGACAAGAGCTAATTTTTATGTGCACACTAAATATAAAAAATATATAAAAATCTAGTTGATAGGTGCCTTTTTATTTTTAGGTTATATATACACTTTTTTGCTATTTCGAATATTCTAACAGATTCATAATCTGCACAAAATTTCCTGTTCAGTTTATTTTGGTTGTGGTTGGTATCAGGATAAATGATACCAACCACAACCAAAAAAATGAGTTTCATCGCAAGGAAGTTAGAAATGTTGTTTTTGGGGTTATTTTTGTTTTGACCTTATAAATTTTGTATTCGTAAAGGACTTTTCTACACAGAAAAATTATAAAAGTTTTTTTTATAAACAAAAATGTGTTTGAAACTGATTTTAA
Source organism: Panzeria rudis (assembly GCA_956483635.1). Classification (NCBI taxonomy): domain Eukaryota; kingdom Metazoa; phylum Arthropoda; class Insecta; order Diptera; family Tachinidae; genus Panzeria; species Panzeria rudis. The sequence goes on from OY101449.1 coordinate 74,847,780, forward strand.
ATTTTTATTATTGTCTTTATTTGGTTTTAAAAATAATTTTGTATAACATATTATTACATTTCATTTTGGCTCCATGAAAAATTGTCCAAAACCAAATCGGCCAAAAATAGAAATAAAAAATCGCCCAAAATTTAAAAATGAAAAATCACAAAAAAAAGGAAAAATCACCCAAAATAAATGAAATATCGCCCAAAATTATAAAACACCAAAAAAAATGTTTAAAATTATAGTAATTTAATTTTTATATTGAAAAAAAAACTTACAGAAAAGCATAAATAGTCTTCGTTTCTTACTGAATTGCAATAAAAGTATGAATAGCAGGCAATATTGTCCAAAAATTATGATAGATACAACAAAAATTTATAAACATATAACACAGTAATGATCATTTATCGAAGGTCGGAAATTGAAGACGTCAAGGAAACCGCAGCTTAAAATTTTATATATCACATAGAGTCTAAAGTCCTTACGTCCGCCAAAAGCACGTTTCAAATTAAATATTCCAAAGACAAGTAATCTAAAAAATTGTCGTAAGCGAAGCCAAGATTTGATATACTATGGAATTTGAAATCATTTCGCCCGGCCGAAGGCCGGCTACATGGAAAGTCGTCGAAAGCACGTGCCAAATTAAGCATTCCGAAGGCTTCTAATATTGAAATTTGTCGTAAGCGAAGCCGAGATTTGACATACCATAGAGTTTAAAATTTTTCCGTCCGGCCGAAGGCCGGCTACACGGAAAATCGTCGAAAGCGTATCTCAAGTTAAACATTCCAAGATTCACTAATATGGAAAATTATCGTAAACTAAGGCAAGGTTTGACGTACCATAGAGTTTAAATTCTTTCGTGCAGGTGGAATCAAAAATTGGCTTCGCTTACGACAATTTTTAATATTAGGAGCCAGGCGAAAGGATTTTAAACTCTATGGTATGTCAAATCTTGGCTTCGCTTACGACGATTTTCAATATTACTAGACTTTTCGTGCAATTTTCGTAAGCGAAACCTAGGCTTGATATACCATAGAGTTAACAATTTGTCCATCCGGCCGAAGGCCGTCTACACGAAAATTCGTCAAAAGCACACACCAAATTAAGCATTCCGAAGGCTACTAATATTGGATATTGTCATACCATAGAGTTTGACATACCATAGAGTTTAAAATCCTTCCGCCCGGACGAAGGCCGGCAAAACGAAAAGTTGTCGAAAGCACGTACCAAATTAAGCATTCCGAAGGCAACTTATATTGAAAATTATCGTAACCGAAGCAAAGACTTGATTCCACCTGCACGAAGGAATTTAAAACTCTATGGTATGTCAATTATCCACTTCGTTTTTGACAATTTTTTATATTAGTGAACCTTGGAATGTTTAACTTGATAAACGCTTTCGACGATGTTCCGTATAGCAGGCCCTCGGCCGGGCGGAACGCTTTTCAACTCTATGATATATTGAATCTAGGCTTCGCTTACGAAAATTTTCAATATTAGTAGCCTTCGGAATGCTTAATTTGGTAAATGTTTTCGACGACTTTCCGTGGTATGTAAAATATCGCCTTCTCTTACGACAATTTTCTAAACCACTTTTACTGCTATAGAAGCCAAATAATGGTGGAGATGGAACACATTGGAGAAACTTTCAATTATTTTCTACAATATAAATATATTTTAAATTCTATATTCGATTTTGATGATTGCCAGAATTTTCGGGTGTAAAATCTTGGGCGATTTTGCATATGAAAAATAATTTAAAATTTGTATGAAAAAATTTTTGGCCGATTTTTTATTTTTATTTTTGGGCGATTTAGTTTTGGGCGATTTTTCATGTAATCATTTTTCATATGAAAAATAGCCCAAAATTTCAAAATGAAAAATCACCCAAAATTTGTATGAAAAAATTTTGGGCGACTTTTCATGGAGCCTTTCATTTTGGCTATCGTCAATGTTGGCAGCCTAACAAAAGTATGAAATTATTCGATTTCTTTTTTATTTCCGTAAAACATTGTTTTTGATTGAAAACATTTATTAATTGAAAAAATCATTTTTTTGTCAAACAAATAGTTACAAATTTCTGCATCTGAATTTACAAATTTATTTGTAATATCTAAATTGAACAAATTAATATTTGGTGCAGAGAATTTGGTGTTTGAATGAAAGAGTTTTTTTTTCTTTGATAATTGTTATACCACACAAAAACTAGACTTGCTAACAAACACATTCTGGGCAAAAATTTTAATATCCATCAGATTCTTCGTGTGATATATGAAAAACCGCTTAAATTTTTAATTTATTATTTTTTAATTGATAAAATAAATTTTTGGCAATATTTTCAAAAACAAATTAAAAGTAGCTATATTTTAATGATGAAAGACTATTGGACTATTTTTAATGAGGAAAATAATTCAGCGACAAAAAAAAACTGCCATTTTCCTATTGCATTATTTTAATACGAACTGAAAATAAAATTGTATTGATTTATATCCTACATTTTTTAAATATCGTAAAAAGAATTTACTACAATTTTAAGTTGTTTTTCATATGTCTTCGGAACTGCACAGAAAAAATTACCATCAAAAATTTTTCGAACAAAAGTTTGTCTAAAAATCAATTTAATTTTTAGTAAATGATCTTTACATAATCAATGAATTGTTTGTTTGACTCTTATTTAGGACGCAAACAGCAAAAATAACAAAAAAATGGTATCGTAAAAAACAACCCCGATGACGGCATACACACAAATAACAACAATAGCAATGATAGCAAAAGGAATACGATTGTACCAAGTTTGTTTACTGAATCGTTTTGAGTGGTGAATCAATTCGTTAATGTCGTTGCGTAAATTCTCATTCACTTTCTTAGAATTTTAGATAAACATTCAGAATTGAACACGTTTAACAAAGTGAAATTTTATAAATGCTTAATGGATGACGATGATGGCAAATGACCCAGACAAAAAAGTTATTTGATATATTACAAAAAATCAAGTAAATATTTTTGTTTAATTAAGTAAACTATTTTGTTTAGTATTTTTAGACTAATTGTTTTATAAACTGAGACAAAAATATTGTTTGATATTTCTCGGAAAATCCAGTTAATCTTTTTGTTTGATTTAGTAAACTGTTTTGTTTACAATTTTTAAATATTTTTAGACAAATTGTTTTATAGATTTAAACAATTTGTTCACTAAAAAACAGTTTTTTTAATGAAATTGGTGAGATATTTTGTGTATATTTACAAATTTGTTTGTAAGTCCGTTCCTAGACAAAATATTTTCTATTTCATTGAATTCCTTTACAGAAAATGAAATTTAGTTTTTTCTGTGTGCCAAATGGCTTTCAACTGTTTTGCCACAAAATGTTATAAGTATGTCTAGTTTTCATGTGGTATGTCAATTACAACGATTCTGCGCGAATGTAAAGTTTACTTCGACAAAACTAAAAAATAATTGAAAAATTATATTTCTAGCTTGCTTGCGATGAAACTGAACAAACAAACTATAAAAAATTGTGCTGGACGTTTTCTAATTTCAGACCCTTAATAAGAACCCTCAATATATATCATCCCCCAAGTATAGAGACATCAGTTTTTTCGTCATAAGTAGTGCTATTTGCTTTTTCCATAATAATTTTATACAACGTTGCACAATTCTTCTCTACATAGCTTTTCTCCAGCAATTTACCATGTCAATTGTGCTGCAAATAGTTGTCGTCATTGATAAACATTGATAGCAAGCTCTCGCAATGTCAATTAAATAATGATAACTCTCTGCACACGTATATATATTGTGAGTTCAACAAAAATGAGAGGACACCATTTTTATATTTCAACCAGTTGAGAGACTATAATTTTTCCACTTGAAAATGCACTTATGCTATAAACACATTCGCCACAGCAGGCTACCGACTACAACCTGTCAAAAATAGAATACATGTGTGTATATGAAAATGATTATTTTCACAACTGCACGGCTACACGACTTCAGGTTGTTGTCCATGCTACTTCTGTGGTGTAGTCAAATTAAACTAATTTCTATTTTTGTTGGCTACAAAACAAAAACAGTGTTAACAATATATCAAAATATGTAAAGCAAATTAGTGATTAGAAATATTTTTTATTGTAAAATAAAAAAGAAAATTAAAAAATTTAAATGTTATAATATATATGCATCAAGAATTTTTAAATAAATAAATTTATTTGTTTTGTTGTTATATAGAATATTGACTTAAGTCAGAAATACCAACATTATTGAAAATTAAAAAAATCACAGGGTAATAGCCCTTTTTAACCTAAAACCTTTAGTGTAAAAGAAAATTAAAAAATGTAAATGTTATAATATATATGCATCAAGAATTTTTAAATAAATAAATTTATTTGTTTTGTTGTTATATAGAATATTGACTTAAGTCAGAAATACCAACGTTATTGAAAATAAAAAAAATCAAAGGGTAATAGCCCTTTTTAACCTAAAACTTTTAATGTAATTTTTTTCTGCGCTCTCTTGATTCCGGAGTTACGGGGTTCGAAACTTTAATATATTATTGATCATAAGTCCTACAATAGAGAACGGATATAAACGATATATACTACGTTTATACGCACGGGTTATTTGCAATTAAAACTGTACATTGTTGCCATATAATGGTTTTATTGCGACTTATTAACTCACGAAAACTATTCACGATTAACGCACTATTTGCAAATGAAATGTTTGGTGCTGCCACGCTTTGTTAATAAAAAACAATAAATAGAAAAACATTAATAGAAGAAAATTATGACAATTAAAACAAATAATTAATTGTTCTTTTATACATTTCCACTTTTTTTTTAAATACAAAAGTCTTCTATAGAAGTGCTACCAAGTTTTTGTATTTTGTTATGCCATATAAACAATGAATTAACTTATTTGCGAATAGTTCTCGTGTAAACGTAGTAATAGTTATCATTTCAAAATGCTCTAAAATACCTTTGTACTGGTATATACAATTTTGAAATCCATTAACCCATTGCGGGCAAAATGGAATTTAAATCATTTTTCATATGACTTCTCACGTAAAACCACCGTTATCTTAAAAAATGGCCGTTGCTATGGTACTTAAACATGTATTTAGTTTAATAGAGAACATTTCAAGCTTTCATCTGATGTATACTTGAAACCTATCATCGATGAAATTCGTAAGCTATGGCACTTTGAAAATGAGATTTCGTAATTAAATTAATTCATTTACCTCTTAAACTCATCTTTAAAGTACTATAACTTACGTATTTCATAGGTGACAGCTTTCAAGTATACACCAAATAAAAGCATGGCAAGTTCTCTTTAAAACTATACACATGCATATGTACCGTTGTATCGACCAGTTTTTAAGATAACGGAGTTTCTGCGTGAAAAGTCAGATAAAACATTTTAAAATAGCATTTCACTCGGAATGGGTTAATTGTCTTAAAAAATTTGTATACTAGTAGAAAGGTATTTTAGAGCAGTTTGAAGTGATATCCATATCGTTATATCCGTTCTATATTCTAGGAGTTATGGCTAATAAAAAATAGAAGTTTTGAACCAACTCAAAACCAACTCCGGAGCCAAAAGAGATAAAAAAATTACACTAAAATTATAAGGTTAAAAAAAGCTACTGCCTCATGAGTTTTTTTTTTTAATTTTCAATGATGCTGGTATTATTGACTTAAGTCAATATTCTATTTTATTAAACAGAAAAAACATAAAAAATTTGAATATTAAAAGTGCCATAAAAATCAATAGGTTTTAAAGAAATAAATTGACTTGTTTTTACATTTTGCGAGATGTAAAAACATTTTGAATAAGCGATTTTTTATACAAGTAAAACTTTTGAAAGTGGCACCACTGAAATATATACTGCAACAACAAAATGTCAGCTGGTTACGATGTAGCTGCCGTGTTCAAAATAATTAAGTAGCTGACTACACGACGACGATTGCTGCCAACAGCATTTGTAGTCGTGTAGCCGTGTAGCCTGCTGTGGCGAATGTGTTTATAGCATAAATCGTAACTTTTTTTCACGCACAAAAATTTTTTAGTTTTATATAATTTTTTATTTGTTTTGATATACATTTTATATTTCTTCTTGTAGTAATTTTAAAATATTTTTTTAGTTTTGTTGACATTTGTGTGTTGAAATTTATCAAAGTTTTCAACCCTTTTTGCATTGAACAGTATTGTATTTTTGTTCCTATTTGGGATACATTTTTTTAGTACCAAATAGAAAAATTGCAAAAAAAATGTTTAGCAAATCAATAGCCCAATTCACAATCTTTTGTAAATGGTCTTGCATCGTACCATTTGCAAAATGGTATAGTATATTTATACTCACCACTTAGTGATGTTATATTATATACTTTTTTGAAAAGTCTTTACGCAACCCAAAAAAAGTCCCTACTTTTCACTACGTGCCCATAAAATTATCTTTACAAAAATCCATACAACTTTTAAATGATAATATATGAATGCAAATAAGTCCCTTTGTGCTTAACGTACATATACGTATATGGTTCAATACGAAAAAAGCTTGTATCGAATTTTCGATATTTTACAGGAGAAGTAAAAAACTGAGCTGCAACTTTCTTAGTTCTTTAAGAAGGATCTAATCATTGAAATATATATACGTTAAAACCGTTTTTCAACAAAAATCCGACGAAACCATCTTTTTTGCCAACCATAACATTGGCACCGTCAGTGCATGCAGAACAAAACTTATTTTCATCGGCAAAAGACGAAATATCTTCATTTACTACATCGAAAATGGTGCTACCCTTAACATTTCCGTGCAAAGCAACCATTGTCAACATTTCTTCATGGATTTCGAAATTATTGTCAATAGTTCTTACACATATAATCAACTGGCATATATCATTAACATCAGTGCACTCATCTAAACAAATAGAAAAATATTTGCAATTAATTATTCTGTCTTTAATATTGGAATAAATGAATGCGCTAATATTTTCCGTACGACGGGTAATTGTTTTAGAGGACATTGGAATATCATTAATAATTTTCCGCATTTCTGTGACTTTTTCGCCGAAGCATTCAAAAACAGAATTGCTCAGCTCCTTGTAAAACATACTATCTATAAATGGACGGCAACGTTTAGCAAGTGCAGCGGCAATAACAAATGATGCCTTTCTTTTTATTATACGATCAGGTAAATTTTCAACCTGATATTCTTGGCCATCAATAATTATTTAAAAAAAAATGTTTTTTAAGTTTTAAAACTAATTCCTCCCTATCATTATTTGATAATTTATCGTATTCACCATGACATAAGCGATAATGCCTTTCTATATAAAATTTATAAGCACGCATCACAGTGCGTTGGTATACTAAGCACTCTGCTTTACCGAAGTAATTTTCGGCAAATAAAAAATCATTCTCCAATTCTATATTAAACATATTGTTCAGTGTTGTCTAGTAACAAGCGACTACACAAGCTGTTCATATGAATATCTAAGTCTTAGATTATAAGATTAAAGTGGCAGCCCTGGATTTAATAACGCAGTAACAAGCGCCTTTTTTATGTTAAGCCATTGATATAGAAAATTTATTTAAATTTGTTATACACATTTTTAGAATTTCGAGGTATAAATATTGCACTATTTTCAGAATTTTATCTTGTCTTAGGATATGTAGCTAACTTTCGATCTACGGAAGACAAATTCCCTTTTTAACGGGATCATCACATATAAAGATATACACTTTTATATGAATTGCACTGTTTTACAAACTTTTATTTTTGAAAAGTTTAAAATTTTCTAATGAATTTTTTTAAAGGTATTACTAATTAGGATGTATAAACACGAAAAAATCTTTTCGGCCAATGTCCAGATAACGACGGTACATTTCTGTTTTTCGATGCACACTCGTCTTTAAGGCGCCACACACTCAAAGGCTTCTTCAAATAAAATTAGTTATATATCTACTAAATTACGCGCCGAATATTGGCTAATTGGGTTTGATGGGATACAAAATTATGGAGTTATAATGGATCAAACTCGAAATTTTATAACATTTTTAACTTTTTTAACCAATTTTCGTAATTTAGTTAGCTGTTATGTACCATAAATAATAAAACAAATCTATAGTTTTATAATTTTATTGAATAGTTCATGCAATTACAAAAATTGTAAGCTATAATGGACCAAAAAGAGGCCAAAATCTAAAAATGCTGTAATAAAATAACGAAAAACTAGCATTTTTAAAAATCCCTACATTTTAATGATTTGAAAAAATCTGTCCTCTTTTCCCTACGGTCATTTTTTTTAGACAAAAATCTCTACGAATAGGGATTTTTCCCCACATATAACAGCATTGCTCACCACTAACAATTGTTAAGTCGTGAGTATCAATATGCAATACCATTTTGCAAATGCTACGATGCAAGACTATTTGCACAAGATTGTGAATTCGGCCAATATCTTTTGAGCTCGATTGTATTAAAGAGCGTTCTAAATTCATATTTTCATTAATTAATACAACAATAATTGCATAAACTTCTAAAAATTCATGTATAAAAAATATAAATACTTTACAACACTTTTTGTTACAACCAAGTGCGGTTTTAGTGCTGTGGGTAAATTTTTATTTTAAACCAATAATAAAAAAATTTTTCTACTAATACATACTTAGACTTAAGTTTTTGAAGTTTCTGTTTGGCCTCTATGTACCCTATGGTTGTCGTGTTCAAAGAAAAGTGAGTATTATTTTTAATAAAAATAAATTGACAAGAAAATAATACTCTCTTTTACCCATAATATTTTTTCTTTTAAAAATATAAATAAGTGAAAGCCACATCATCAATCAATTTCGTAGCATTCAATTATAAAATAAAAATTGTAAATGAAAAACAGACTTTTTGTATAATACATTTTTATTTCGGTTGTGGTTTTCATTTTATTCATCACTGAAATAACTTTGTAGCAGTAGTCATGGGCTGTTTACTCCTTTATAAAATATCAATACAAAACTTAGCCATATAAATAATAGCAAAAAATATCTATATCAATAATAGTATGTTTATAAAAGTTTTACAATTGATTTTATTTTTAACTTTCGATAGTGAATTTCCAAAAAATCCTCTTTTGGCTGTTTTTTAAACAAATCTTTATTTAGTTTATTTAACTTCCACTGATTTTTATCATTTTGTCTCACCATATTTTTATGCATACCTGAACAGTGTAAAAAACTGATTCCCGTATTACAAAATAAAAAATAAAATTTTTTTTACAAATCCTTGTTTGAAGCTTTTATTTCCTTTCAAAGGTTTCCGGTCTGTGAACTTATTTGTTTTCTTTGTTTCATCCAGGCACTCTATACTCGTTTACGTATTATTTTTTGTGATCATTCGATTTTGAGTGTAGTTTTAAATTTAAAAATAACAAGCAAGATATATATATATTTTTATGGGTTTGTTAACATTTGTTGAACCAAACACACTAAAACTAATTGCGTTAGCTTTGGCTTTTGTTTTGTATTTTTTTTAGGAAACTTTTTCATTGAATTGTTAAATGCTGTATTCAGTAAAAGTGTCAATGATCATTTTAGTGACACATTGTTTTTACAATATAGTGTTGATTTTTTAACGAGATTGTGCATGTTGCATATGGGCATTTCCATGATATCGTACGTGACATTTGTACGCCTACAAAGTGGAATAAATTTTGCAAAAAATGGGAAAAACTGAAAAAAGTTTTGTCGCTATGTTCCATTCAGAGAGTTACTATATGTGAAAAAAAATTTATAACGTTTGGAACCCTGTTGTCCAAAATATCGAGGGTAATAAGGGCATATCGTACATGACATAAAAAGGAAGTGGTATTGAGGTGCATGTTCATTTAATTTTTACATTAAGCCAAATATATTTTCTTTACAATCCGTAATTTGTAAACAAAAACAATTTTTTGGAAAATTTTATAATGAATGAAATATTGTCGTTCGTGACATACCGTACGTAAGAGATTTTTCTCTTATAGTATTCTTATATAATGAAATATATGTTTTGTAAATACATGTAACAAATAAATATATGTAAACAAAAACGAAATTTATTTGCTGGTGTTTAGGCATTGTCTTGGTGCTTTACTAAATCGACAGTAGACTTCAAACACAATTTTGAAGATTTACAAACCCTTTATCTTATGTACAAACTTTCAAAACCCATTTGAGAATTTACAAATATGTGAATGATTTTCAAAAATAAGCATAGTAAGCTTTGAAAATTATTCAAAACCCAGTAAATAATTTGTATTCGATATGAATCTATTTTATTTTTCTACACCTATATACAATTAGAAATCCATTGGATAACAATAAAAGTATTTATAATGAAATGCATATAGACAATGCTTAAACACAAGCAAATAAATTTAATTTAAAATAAAATTATGACAATGTGACATATAATAAATTGTAAAGGGTGTAAACAAACAGCCCAATTATGAATTTTTCCGGGGAGTTTTATCTCTTCCCATTCTTTTGATCCCGGGCAAAAATCCTCCTATTCTAAAATGCAGGGGAATAAATAAATAAGGGAGAGGGAAAATTCTAGATCAGCCGTTTAGTAGAATAATATAACACGTGGCCGAATAACTAATACAAATTTACATTTTGGGATAGAAAATGCCAAACATTAACAGAAGCAGCAAGCAAACGTGTGGTATTGTGTGTGCAACGTAGTTATTTCACATATACACAACATTTGACAGTTCGTACCATAAAGTAAATAAAAAAAAGTTTGCTGGCATTCCAGGACTACCTTGCATATTATTCTACCATGTTCATATGCTACTAACAAAAGCGTACGCATACATATATACTTATGATAAGGGTTGACATCAGTCCTCTTTTCCCCGGACACCGTCCTCTTTTTTAGGGCGTCCGGGGTAGTCCTACTTCTTTTTTATCAATTGTCCGGAGTTGTCCTACTTTTTAACCGACTTCAGAAAAGAAGGAGCTTATCAATTCGTGTATGTTCTTTTTTTACTTTCTTTTTTTATGTTTGTACAGGCATAACTCCGTCATTTGTGAACCGATTTAAAAAATTTTTTTGTTGGAAAGGGTTTGCCTGCAGTTTGGTCCCATAATTTTTTTTTCGAAAATCGGAGGGGGAAATTTGCTCCCTCCAGGCATAACTCTGTCATTTGTGAACCGATTTTCAAAATTCTTGTTTTGTTTGAAAGGGTTTGAGAAAAATCGGCCCCAAAATTTTTTGTCGAAAATCGGAGGCGGATATTCGCCCCCTTCCACCATGCATAACTCTGTCATTTGTGAACCGATTTTCAAAATTCTTGTTTTGTTTAAAAGGGTTTGCTATCAGTTTGGCCAAATAATTTTTCTTGAAAATGGGAGGGGGAAACTTACTCCCCCTCGCCCCCCCCCCCCTCCCCATGCATAAGTTTATCATTTGTGAACCGATTTAAAAAATTTTTGTTTGTTTGAAAGGGATTTGTTTCATAGTTTTTTTTTCGAAAATCAGTTGGGAAATTTGCACAAGCCTTTCTTGCAGATTGATACCAAAATTATTTTTTTTGTTTGGAATGGTTTGCTTAGAGTTGGGTCGCATAATTTTTCTACGAAAATGTGTGCGGCAAGTCTTCCACGCCTCCACCCAAAATATTTATTAGAGCACAATTCCTCCATTTGCCTACTGATTTTCAAAATTGTTTATATGAAAGGCCATTGAGTATATTGCTCTTTGTACTGAAGTCGGTTTTTTTGCCAGAATTATTATACTTAAGTTTTTGCAGCTGCTTAATTATATTCAAGGCTTATTTTTCTGCTTAATAACAACTGTGAGGAGTTTCATATAACAACGAGTTACAGCACAAGGTTATCTACCTCTTAAAAATGCGAAGTAGAACTTCAAACTGAAGACTACAAAGTCAATTAACAAAACTACTACTACACGGTCACTCTTACACCTCATAGAGGCTCTGTTAAGTCTACAAAAAGTAGGCTTTTTAACTCTTGCCCAGACTAAGCTGTAATTCTTCTAAAGAAGAAGTGGAGAGATACCTAAGAAATTCTAGTACATCTAAAGATACACATGCGCTTATTTTCTGGCGCAATGGCGCCATATGCATAAACTAAAAAACAATTGCGCTTTAGTTTTGAAGTGACGTCTGTCGCATCTGAGAGATCATTTTATACTGAAGGACTTGTTCAAACAGACTAATGAAATCGTCTTCCTCCAAAAAATTTGAGAATTGACTGTTTTTTAAGCAACAATTTTATTCATATTGGCACATAATTATAATCAAAACAAAGTACACTTTAAGAGTTTACAACCAATATGTAGTATGACAATAACGGCTTTAAATTTTTAAAGTAAACTTTGTTTAGGACTATGAGTATGTGCCATTGATTTTAAATACTGATATCTTCTATCCCTGAATGCTGTATAATAACAAAAAATAACTTAACTTCTGTTTTGTTTATTTGACTTTTAATTTAAATTCACTAAAGCAAAGCATACATTATTACTCCAGTGTACTGGCATAAACAAGTTATGTTGAATCGCGTTCGAAACACATACCATACATGCATACTGGTGCAATATTAATTTCTTTAAAAATTCTAAACGGATAAGTGGTTGTACCTAGTGCTCAACGCATTTATTTTGAAAATAAAAATTAAGGAAAACGCGTTTTTTTTATTAAAAAATTATTAGGAATGTTTTGTTTTATTTCAGAAACACTTTACAATATCCCAGCGGCGGACACTGCCTACCACATTACATCTCTTTAATGATGTTTGCCACACTTTGTGTTTAATGAATGCTAGCTTACAAAGTGTACGACGGTAGTGTATGGAATTCACAAGAATGAATTCCGTTCATCTCTTGTATCAAGGCGTCTTTTAACTGCTCACAAAATAAGCGAGATTGTATTTGAGTTGCTACTGCTAACTTACATTGTGTTCGAAGAAGTGTCCAGGACGTCTTCTAGCTGCTCACAAAGTAAGCGAAATTGTTTTCGAGTTGCCTGCTGCCAACTTACAATGTGTTCGAAGAAGTGTTCAAAATGTCTTTTTGGATGAACACTTCAGTATCTCGCTTACTTTGTGAAGAGGTGGAAGGCTTACACTCCACAAATGCGGCAAAGCATTTGAAAATGTATACTAGGTTCGTATATGAGATGGTGTGCATTACTGTCTTACATGTGTGCATCGGATCATTGTTTCTGTAATCGAAATTTTCGCCGCTGGGATATATTTTCTTCTTTTTTTCTCAATTTATGAGTAATTTATTCAAGTAAATGTGTTTTATCCCGATGTTTACTCTTTGACAAACTTTTCTCAACTGAGCTAATTTCACCATACACTAACAGGGCTGCCAGGTCCTCTTTATCTCGCTCCCCAAATTTGAAAAATATTTCCCTGAAAAATCCCCTGTTAAAAGGAAAAACCCCCATGAAGAGGCAAATAGAAATATTTCAACATGTAAATTTAGTCTATATTATTCACGGACTTTTATAACTTATAAAGTGTTACGAATGTTTAAATATGGCTGCAAATTTTAAAGTTTTACAATTACACTATTCAAGTCGCAAAATTTAATAAGTTGGGCTACCTACTGGTAAAGTTAATTCAAGTTCCCTGAATTCAATTGCGTTAGCCGTTTTTCGAACTTAATGTTCGTATTCGCTATATTCGCGACTTAAAATATGGTTTTATAGTACTTTAACATATAATATGTTTTTGAAATGATGTTTGTGAATATGGTAAATGGTTTGAAACTTTTCAAAATTATAGTTGAATTGTACTGATGATTTGGTAAAAAACCAGTAAAATGTTAACGCTAATGTTAAATTTTCAGATAAAACTTAAGTTCAGGCAAACTGAGAGGTAGCAAACTTTTAAATAAGATTGATATGACTGAACTTTGTGTTAATAGGGAATAGTCCTTTACCTGGGGTCCAAATCTTTCAATATTGTATGTGTGTTAAAAATATTTTAGAAGAAGTAGTTTTAATTGTAGATCAAAGAAAAGAAACTTTTAAGAAATTTACCCAAAAAATTGCAATGTATTTTTAAAATAACCTCAATGAAAACCCCAAACCCCAAATGAAAATTTTCATCCTTTTTTCTGATGACAATTCCTTTAATTTGGGGTCAGAACCCCTAAACTGGTAGCCCTGTACACAATCGGATATGTTATGTATTTCGTATGGAATTAAAATGGGCGGAGTTATCAAAACATTGTTGTTGCAAATTAATATTTATAATAACAATGCTTTGATAATTCCGCACATTTTAATTCCACATGAAATGCAGAACATACCTGAATACCACAAACTAATACCATCAGCAAAATATCAAACTCCGTTTAACATCGCTACAACAAAACGTACAATCGCACCAAATGCACCAAATGACAGAAAACAATAACTTTCATATTTGATATCAAAAGTCCCGGTATTCAAATATTTTTTTTTCAAATTTCTTGTGATAAAGAAATTCGCTATATTTACAACAAAAATCGTAAAAGTATACATTTTTAAATTAATAATAGAAATATTTGAATAAAATAGGATATTTAACAATAAATTTACTTGAAATTAATAAAAATTAAAATTTTGTTAGGAAAATTTAGGCTATTTTTTTTGTTTTGAATTTATTTATTATCTATCGATTAAACACTTTTGAATTTGTTTTATTTTATATTTTTACTCACTGTTTGTTATTTTAACTTCAAACTAGTATCGATCTAAGCACCTTCTGTTTTGAAATCCAAGGCACCAGTATCACCCTACCAAAAACACTGTTGGAAAACGACAGCAAGAAGTTCACATAAACTTACTCTAACATATACATAAATTTATATCATTGAATGCAAGGCGCATCCAGAACAGATAAAGTTAACTTTCTTTTTTATTTTTTATATTTTTCATGTTTGGATCAGGGCTGCCAGCTTAGGGGTTTTGATCCCAAATTAGGGGAATTGTCATCACAAAAAGGGATGAACATTTTCATTTGGGGTTATTTAAAAAATACATTGGGTTTTTTTGTGGAAATTCATTTAAAGTTTATTTCCTTTGATCAATAATTAAAACTACTTCTTCTAAAATGTTTTTACGTACACATAATGAGAGGTTTGGACCCAAGATAAAGTACTAATCCCTATTAACACAAAGTGATAGTGTGTACAATGTTTACCACTTCCGATGTTTTTTGGTTTGTGGCAAACTGTTTGCGCATCTAATGTGTACGGTTGTCACAATAGTGCGACAATATTGCAGTCACAAAAACAAAATTTAATTTTGGCGCATTGAGTTGTTAATTTGAAATATGACGCCACAAATTGACAACAAAAGAAATGTCCAATGTGTACGAAGCATAACTCTCAGTTTTCCTGAACTTAAGTTTTATCTGAAAGTTTAACATTATCGTTAACATTTTATTGGTGTTTTGCCAAATCATCATTAGACTTCAACCTTAATTTTGAAAGGTTTCAAACCTCTTACCTTTGAGAATGGCAAAGCGTAGTAAGTTTAGAAACTTATACAAAGCACAACAAAAAAATTTTATTCGATATGAATATATATTATTTTTCATATCGAATATAATTCGGATTAAGCTCATCGAAGTACATTTAGGTGGGTGGGTTAAGTCATATGTACAGCCAACTTTTTTGTTTTTGTGTGCCGGTGTAGTTTATATATGTTAGTACCCAGCAAACACCGAAATACACCATATGTATTGCCAAACGTATTGCATGTATGAAAAATATTATTGCGGCAATAATCGATTTCGTATTGCGGAAGATACTTCCTTCGGGAGGAAATGTGTCTCGATTCGCAATTCGATGATAAACTAGCAATATCGCCAGATAACCACTTATAAGAAAATAGGAAGATATCGCCAAAATACTATTAGGAAGATCAAAAGAAGATTTTGCATTTTTAAAATTAATGTTCCTGGAGATTACGCCCTTTTTTAGCACCAAAAAGGAGGGGTGTTATAAGTTTGTAGTGTATATTTAGTGTCTGTGTATCTGGATGTTCCCTAGTAGAGCCTAAATCCTCTTGAGTCTGAGTTAGTGGTACCGTACCTCCCAAAAGGCTAGGTCGACTTTAATTATTTTTTGTTTGCAAGGTGACTTCATCTAAAATCTTCTAATCTATTTTTCGGTCCAGCCATTTTGAAGTTATTATCATCCATTTACTTCGGAAGTTTTAAAAATTTTTGATTTAATATTATTATATATATTTTTAAATAAAATTTATTATTTTAAATATTTTTTCAGTCTATATTATCTTAAAAAGAAAGAAAATAAAAATATCACTTTGATTATTTTCATCTAGATGACAATTTAGGGATATTGCTAAACTATTGCCTTAGGGATATCTTACGCAATCGTACGATTATGGCAAAAAGAAATCTGACAGAATTTTATCTGACTTCAAAAAGTCGCAGCATAAGTCTGCTGGTGGTGCCACACTCTCACACAAAAAAGATACAAAGCACAGGTTTCTGAGTTATTTATGTTATTTTACTTTTTCTTCACCTAATTTGCAAGAATATACATACAACAGCTATATTAAACGTCTGTCTGATTATTAAAGCAGACATTGCTGTTTTTCTGATCACTCTGATCATCTGATATTAGTTTATGAAATTTTTCAAAAAAAATTTTAAAATCGGACAGTTTTGTCAAAAATCTGTCGCAGATATTTACTTTTAGGCCAGACTATCACACTTTTTGAGCACATATGACAGCTCTAACGACTGAGTTGGATAGTGAATCCTGGCCTTAAATGGTATCAGTGTCAAACCGTTTGATCTGAATTTGTCCTTTAACCTTTTTGTATGAGCATATTTTCTTGGTTAATATTTTATTTACACCTGGATTCAACGTTTAAAATATATAAACACATCTAAGAAAAAAGTAAAAATAGAAATTTTAAATAATTTTAGCATTTTTTATATGTGCTGTAGAGCATTTTCGCACTTTTTATTCTGCATACACGACCAAACGACTGGCACCAACACTTGCGCGTGCATACTGGTGTAGTGTACTTTTTCTTTTTCACGATTTTTATTTATTCCATATTAAAGTTCCTACGCTTATAGCTAAAATTTCTATTTTGTCGACAATTATTCAATACAAAGATTTCATACAAATTTCAAGAAATTGAAGTCATGAACATTTTTCCTACCCTTTTTACTTATCTACAGCTCTTGCAAAAAAAACTATATTTAATGCAACTAATTTCATAAAATATTTCAGCGTGTAAATTCAGTCTTACACCGAAACTTTTGCATTGCCCAGTATTGTCGTTGTTATGTCAAATAACACGGCATCACTTATTTTGATTGCCAAATGTGTTTTTTAAAATTTATTTATTTATAAAAATATCGTCTCTTTTTTGGGCCAAATGTCCTCTTTTTCTCAAAATTGAAGTGGCATCCTACTTATGATTAACATCCCAGCAAAAACTAGTGCTTCGCGATAAGCAGGTTTGTAAAGGAGAGTTTTGTTGGTGTATCTTACAAACATGCTTACGTATTGCATGATATTTGTTCGCGATGTCCAACTTTGGAGCATTTCTTGTTAAACGCTTATTTCAGCGCATTGAGTATATAATAACATCATACTATTGTTTTGTCTTTTTAGGTTCGTAACTCATCGTCATTCTTCGTAAAATGTATATTTTTATAATCTCTGCCTTACAATAGCGCTTCCTTGAATGCACCACTGTAAGTGAATGTGCAAAAATTAGTTTTTTATGTGGACGAAAAAGAAAAATTTAAGAAGCTTAAGCATTTCTTGCCATACATTATTGCTTATATTCAGGCAATACATATGTCGCTGCTGTGAAGCGCATTTGTATAACATGAAAAATTTGTACTGCTTCCAAAATTTCGATTATTTTTTGCTCGGATGTAAACTTAGTTGCATTACTTGCAGTGTTGTTGTCAAATAATACTGAGGTAATTAAACAAATAAAATTTAGTGGGCATTTTATTTTAGGAATTTAATTTTTAAGGTAATTTTTAAGGCAAAATTGGGTAATTAAGTGTATGGTAACTAAACGTTGGCTTTTGTTTGAAAAATGGCGGAAAAAGCAAGCGTGCTGTAATTAACCGTGGAATACTGTGTTTCCAAAGTGAAGTATATGAACTTTCCTAGTTGACTTCAATTGTCCTTCTGTTTGTAAAAAGCTTCATTCTATAGAAATATGCAGTCTACTTTTTTTCTTCGTACACTGATAGAAAAATCGTCATAACCCTGATGTAATCTGACATCAATGCTATGTCAACTGTCTTCATTTTTGACCTCATGACACTTAACATCATGGTGATGTCAACCTATACATCAGCTGGTCATCAATACAAATGATGACAAATCTATCATCAATGCAATGACACACCCACATCAGAGAAAAAACCAACTGACATAAATTTTATGTCAAAATGTCATCAATATGATGTCACTGATAGAAACCCCGTCATAACGCTGATGTAATTTGACATCAGTACTATGTCAAGTATCTTCATTTTTGACCCAATGACACTTTACGTTAATGTGATGTCAACTTTTACATTACCTGTCATTAATCATCTTTGATAAACTATAATTGATATTATGGCGAAATAAATAAAAACTACAATATAATTATGTTTTTATTACAATAAAAACTTTTTTTATTCATATAATATTTCTTATAACAAATTTTCACTTTTATTATATTACTTATTATTTTTTCTATCCACTTTTGCTTTGCTATTCATTAAGTTGATATAATTACACGTTTTTTCTTTTTCTCCACAAGTAGTAGGAAGGCAAAAGCAAATAACAACAACACCACGCGGTACTATTTAATTAACTTTAAAAACACAGCTGATCTATAACAAACAAACAGAATAGTTTTCTGCCACAACTTCTTTTATTTCATTTGTGTCAAGATTATGTTTTTGTTGTTTTTCCGCACTTTACTCTCTTCGCGATCATTCTATTTGATATTGGTGACACATGTGATAACTATGTGACATCAATATGATGAAAAGGTGTCATACTATCGCTTGTTTCAACGTTTTTCTTGTGTATGTATGCTGTACTGGCTTAGTTTTTAAAAGGTCTTGCATATTTTATCTGTCATAGTAATGATGATAAGTGTATATCAATGCTATGTCATGTTGTTTAACTTTTTAAAAATTCGTTTAAACTCAAAAATAAAAAAACAGAACAATAACATTTGTTTTAAAATACAAACTACAAACATTAAACATTGATTACTTATTTCTCTTATACATATTTTACAATTTAATACTATATAATAAGTGACATCGTATTGATGTCATTCCAATCATAGGATTGATGACACTTAAACTATGACAAAATTCTATAATGACGTTTGTCATCAGATTGATGTCAGTTTTCGTTGTATTGATGACCTTTGTCATAGCATTGATGTCAGAATTCTGATGATAGAGCGTCATCAATGATACATTTTTCTATCAGTGTAGTGGTGGAGTTAGTCTTTTAGTTGGTGTCGAAACCTCTCATGATATTGTTTAGTAGTTATTTCTGCTCCAGTTAAATTTTTCATTATTTATTGTAAATTGTTGTGCGCACTCTTGCCACTTTCCACGTTTAAAATTTTAAAACAACAAAATTTTAATTATACCACATAAGTCACGGTAGTATCAAAATCAAAATGTGCAATTGTACCATTATTCCCATCCCCGTGCTAGGGGATACACAACAATTGGTTTTGTGATTTTCTTGCATAAGGATGTAGCATATTTTAAGACCATATATAGTCCCTGTTATACATCATATATCGTCCCTATGTACCACTATCGAATATGCAAGTCAAAGAAGATTGTAGGAACCCGTCAAATTTGAGCTCCAAATCAGCGTATTTCTTAAATTGAAAGATTTAATATATTTCTTATTGAGTTTCAAGTCAGCTATGAAAAATTCAAAATTTTTCAATGAGTAGTACCCATTGGAGCACTAAAGTATCGAATAAAAAATGTATTTTTCAGATCTAATTATACATTAGTAAATAAATAAAGATATTTTTAAGGAATTTTCCAAAAAAATACCAATTTCTTTGAAATTTTGTAATTATAAATAGCATTCATAGAAAGGATGGAAGTCCCGAATGAAAATATTCATCCTTTTTTGCGAAGAAAATTCTCCCAATTTGGGGCCAGAAGCCCAAATATGGCAGTCCTGCATACCTTAGCATACTTTAGTTTGTATATAACGCAGAATAAATCTTTGCGGTCGTTGTAGATTTGTTCTATGAACTGGTTTATACACATAAAAAAACGATGTGTATAGCTTTTGAGCAACAAATGTTTATATTTTAATAATAATAATTCTGCATTGGATATGGCTGCCCTTTTAATAGCTGAAACAGCACTTACCCACTTCACATTTTGTACGCCAAAGAGCTTCATAAATTTTACATACCTGCAAAGAATAAATAATTCGATTTTCACTATTATAAAAAAACGATACTTTAAAAATACATTATTATAATTATATCACTACGTAAATACCTACATATCGTCACCTAAAATGCAAAATAGCATAACATCACTTTTCATATATTTACAGGAAAAGCAAAAAACTGTGTAAAATGTAAAAGGCAATATACACAGCCAACATGCTTGACAAGCGTGGTAATAGTATGTGTAAAATTTCGTTAGTATTAGTGATACCGACGACGCTTGATGGAAAATCTACTTGGTTTTAATTTTTCGTCAAGCACACGTACACGAATCTGACATCAAGCTGATTGATTGTGTATTATGCCCTTAAAAGATTTGATATACAAAAGCAATTTTTTATATATGAGCTCAGAATGCGATAATCGATCAATTTTTTAAGAAAAAATATTATTTTTGTTATTATTTTGATTAATATTAACATGCTGGACTAATTTCATAAGCTTCAGAAAATAGTAAGAGACTGTCAATAGCAGTCAATTGTTGTCGAAAATGAGTAGACAAGTGACAATTGTTTACTGTCGTGTTGGCGTGACGTCGACGTCGCCATTCATAATAGGGGTAATAAAACTTCTTTTTTTTGCAAGTTACAGGTTCAATAAAATATTAAGGCGCCACACGTTCAAGTGAATTTAAATGTGTTAAAATGCATCAATAAAAATGGGAATCACACAACAAATAGCATCAATTGGCTTGAGTTGACATATTCAAATAAGTTTGCTATTCTGATGCAGAGCAGGCAGTACTGCATTATGAACGTAGGTATATTTCTATTTTACTTCTCCTACGTAAGTCCACTTCATAATCGAACATTCAATTCTGCTGGAAACATAAAGTCTTTTGTAGTCCAATGAGATCTACTTAATTATTATTAGTTTCTTCTATATAGTAGCTTTATTTAGTGTGTTTAAGTAAATTTAAAAATCCTAAATGCGAAAATTACGTCTTTTTTTGTTTATTTACCTTTTTACTGGAAAAATCTTTCCAGTAAAAAATTATAAATACTCGAATGCAGCTATTAACCATTTTGATTTTATTTTGCACACTAACCAAATGAACCGTCACAGACAATGAGAAAGGCCTATACATATTTACTTCGTTAAAAAATAATAATAAAACACATGACAAAAGTGCGATTAGTATATGTACGTCTTTTTGGTTTATAACACTCATGTACTTGATGATACATTATTTTGAAATTTTATTAAATCGTTATTTTTCAACCCACATGCATAAAATTTTGTAGAGACATGTAGTTTCGTCAAAAGAATTATAATCAATCAAAAAGGCGATTTAAAATTTTTCGATGATAAGTTGTTTTGTATTTTAGGTGACGATATACTTATGAGAAAAAATAAATAAACAAATGCCCAAAAAATATTAACAAATTAAGTTCTATGTCGAACAAAAAGTACGTGACATTTCTGCTAATTACAGAATTTCATATCAACTTTTTACACCAACAGTAAGTTATTTTTTCAGACATTTGTTCAAAAACAAAAAAGTGAAAAATATTGTAGGGACGATACCTAACTAGCACAAGACATGAAATACAAAAAATGCATTAAAAATAAATTAGACAACCCAGCAAATAAGTATATTGAAATGTTTTCATCCAGAGTAGGAAAATAAACAACACGGAACGTTTGATTTCGTTTTGTTTTTATTTTTCAAAGTGTAAAAATCTAAAACAAGGAGAATGATAGTAATATATAGTTTTGTATTGTTTGTGCTTGTTAGAGTTGGATCGTTCCGGAACGACCTAGTTCCATGGAACGATTCCTTAAATGGAACGGTACGGACCGATCCAAACGTTCCTTTTTTATCGTTCCTCGTTCTGCAATTGCAAACCGTCTTGGGGAGTAATTAATCTGCTTTGACAAACGTTTGTTTCGTTCAGTTATTTGAGTACACTTTTTTGTATAGAGAATGATTTATTTATTTATGTTTATGATATATTTAATTTTTTTCAAAAATTTATTGCTTGTTGTGGGCTATTGTTTTTTTTAGAAATATTTTAAGAAAACTAATTCTTTGTTTGTTATTATGTCCGAAAATTAAAATAAACAATGAAAAATGTTTGTTGACGTTTTAAGAAGCGAAATTCTCTCGTTCGTCGTTAATTCACTGTTAAAAAAAAACCGGAACGATGAACGTAAGGAACGACCTAGTTTCTTTAATATTTCGGATCTGTCGGAACGATTCCACAAAAGGAACGATTTTGCCCACCTCTAGCGCTTGTGTACACTAAATGTACATTGACTTAAAATTTAAGTCTTAAATGTTTCTATCAACAACAGGCATGTGTTAGTAAATTTGAGAGAGCTTATGAATGCCCTGCAGACAAAGTGACTAGTATGTGGTTAGAAATATACTAGTTGTTTTTTATTCAGAATAGTTGCCTAACTGTCCTTTTTCCATATATCGAACTATCGATTTTAACATTAGGTTGTCATAGGAGCCCAACTAGTTCAATTGTACATAATTACATGCTAGTTGAAATACTAGTTATTATAGACTACTGCGCTTACTAGTTTATTTATTTATAGTTTTTTAAATGTTAAAAAACATTTGGTTCAACCAGTGTATGAACACAGTCCTCATATTTCAAGGCATGTACTCTATCCACTGAGCCACTTTCTACACCTGAAAAATGATGTTTTTTGACTAGTATCGTTACTAGCCTCATTACAACTATTAAGATGACAGTCCTTTTTTGACTAGTAACGTTACAACTAGTAATATGACTGTCCCAAAACGTAACTAGTTATACATTTAGTTGCAGGGTGTGTGCAACACACATACCATAGATTTGACATATTTATGTAATGAGATTCAGTAAATTTTAACAATAACATCAGTTGTTATATTTTCAACATTTAAAGTTGTTTGCACTAACGTTTGTACTATTCTGTGACTTCTTGTTAACCATATTGTTTAAATTTTAGTACATGTGGCATCTCTTTTAAAATAAACGAAAAGCTCAAATAACAATATAACAAAAACAAACGAATTTGTGATTTCTAAACAGTACAGACATTTTTTTTCCTCAATGTCTTTATTTTTGTGTACTAAATGTTAAATTAAGTGTTTAAATAATAGAAAAATTTTTATTTAAACGTAAAAGTTTTATATGTTTGCGTAGAACAATAAATTTAATTTTTGCCAAAAAGTATGTGCTACGAATGAACAGCTGACTCATTGTCTATACATTAACAACAGAAAAGTTATTGCGGTTAGTTAATCAACAGCAAATATTGTTAAAAATGTTGCAGAGTAGCAAAATCAACAATGTGCTTGTGAAACTTTTTAACTTTAACTTTCAACTTAACTTCAACAATGTGAAGCCAGAGACCATCATAATGGGTCTACGTAGACTGAATATTCATCAGTCGATAATAAGCCTAGTCTGGAATCTACTAACCTATAGGGTTATTGTATCCACTCTGGGGCGGGCTACAATCTGCAAGGTAACAACCCGAGGTACTCCGCACGGAGGGGTTCTGTCCCCTCTTCTGTGGAATCTCGCTTTAAACTCTCTGCTTATGGAACTTGATTCCAAGCTTTTTAAAACCGTGACGTATGCCGACGACATAGCTGTGGCAGTTACTGGAAAATACCCGGATACCCTCTCACAGCGACTGCAGGATTCGCTGAGAACTATCAGCAGGTGGACTACCGAAAGTGATCTCAATGTTAACCCTCATATATAGATGCAGAAGGGCCGTTGGGAGGAACTGGGGAATAAATCCTAAAAACTCAAAATGGAGCGTCAACATGGTAATAAAGTCCATACACACATATGGCGCGCTAGTATGATGGACTGCATTAGAGAAGATCACCTACTGTCGGATCATAGAAGGTATCCTGCGTGCATCAGCTTTGATGATTACAGGCGCTCCACGCACCCCTCCATCAAAAGCTCTCTTCACAATGATGCATTGGCTGCCAGCTAATCTCATGGTCACACAACTGGCCATGAACTCTGCAATCAGGGTTGAGGCAGCAGGTGCATGGAAAAAGGCACCCAAGGGACACGCCAACATTTTGGAACTCCTAAACGGTCTGCCGGAAAACATTGATTACTGCTCACCTATTCCTCTGCCTGATAAAAGATTTGCCGTAATGCTCTCGGGCACGTCCTCCCCTCGTCAGGGGGACGTGCACACTCCAGACACGGACCAAATGGTACGCGTACCGCTAAACTGCTGCAAATCTCATATTCAGCAGGAACTTCTTGGGATCGCGCAGACTAGATGGTCAAACGAGGTCACCTGCTCGACGTCGAGGTTAATATGGCCCCAATACGATTGTAGTAGATCTGCAATCCTGGAGGGGACCCCTCGGGGGCAAATACGCACACTTGTGACGGTAATTACCTTACACTGTCGTAATGAGGACAACAATAATTTTCCTGTTTTTAATGAATAGACGAGTCAGCTGTTTAGCCGTAGCATGTACTTTATGCAAACAATTAAAGTAAATTTTCTACACAAATATTCAAATATAAGTATAAAACAGTTACGATTAAATAACAATATTTGTATTACTTAAGCATTTAATTTAACAATTATTTCACACTAATAAAGAAATTAATGAAGAACAATTTCTGTACACTGTTTGGCAATTACAAATTAATTTGTTTTTGTTATATTCCTCTTTGCGCTTTTCGTTTATTTTAACAGAGATGCTACATGATATCAGATTTAAGCAATGTTGTTAACAAGAAGTCACAGAATCGTAAAATCGTTGGTGCAAACAACTTAAGAAGTTGACAATATAAAGCTTAGTCTAGACGATATGTTGAATCAGCATATTTATGGTATGCCAACATATCGTGTACACAAAATTGTTTTCAACATACGTATATTTAACCACATATGGCGGCCATTTTTTAACATTGTCAACAAACGTATGTTCACGATTTTAGCATATCGTGTAGACACCATATTTTTACGTTTTAACAAATTTACTACATATGCTGACAGATATGTTGTTTGTTGAAAAGCGTACGCAAGCTTTTCAGCATATAACAAATTTGATAGCATATAGAATTTATATTTCAGCTCAACACTCATATTATATGTTAACTATGTTGCC
Organism: Panzeria rudis; assembly: GCA_956483635.1. Classification (NCBI taxonomy): domain Eukaryota; kingdom Metazoa; phylum Arthropoda; class Insecta; order Diptera; family Tachinidae; genus Panzeria; species Panzeria rudis. The sequence goes on from OY101449.1 coordinate 74,873,368, forward strand.
TGATTCGGCACGTGGCATTACAATTTCGGGGATGTTATCAATTTCTTGCGTATTTTCGCTATTTTCGCGACTTATTTGATTTTCTTATTCTTTGCAGTTTAGTTATTTCTTCGGAACAAGTCAAGAATACCAAGGCTGTTGAAAGTTAAATTAAAAAAGTCATGATGTAATAGCACTTTTTAGACAAACAATATTTGTGAATTTTTTTTCGGCGCTTTTTTTTGGTTCCGGAGTTACGGGGCTCAAAAATTTTATTTTGAACTGGCAATAACTCCTAAAATTCTGCACGGTTTAAAACGATATGTACATCATTTTAAAGCGCTATAAAATACCTTTCTACTGGTATCACCAATCCGTCAACCCAATTTGATATCCGTTAACCCATTCTGAACCAAATACTGTTTTAAAATTTTTTAACCCGACTTTTTACGTAAACACACCGTTATCTGAAAAAATTACCAATATATATATAATTTTGTAGGGAACCTTCCAAGTTTTCATTTGATATACTTATTTTCATTATGTACGTCGAATGGTGGTTTCGCTGAGTAAAGATTGTCTGACTAACTGGCCTTTGGCGAGCTTAAGGATTTTCTCCTCTATGTATGTCGAATAGTGGCTTCGCTGAGGAAAGATGTTTTACCTAGCAAAAAAACCTGTTATAAATTTTAGCATCTCCTAAATTAAACACCACTTTTCATATACATACATACCAATGCACACATGGAGATTGCATCGAAAAAAATATATATTTTTGAAAACTCATTTTTGAAGTTGCATATCTTCGGTATTTCATTAGTGATAGCTTTCAAGAAAGTTCTCTATAAGTTTATATACATGGGTATATAACATGCGTTATATGGGTAAGTTTTTGAGATAACGCTGTTTTTCCGTAAAGTCGGGCTAATTTTTTTTTAAATTGCATTTGGCTCACAATGTGTTAATGGATTTCAAAAATTTATATACCAGTAGAAAAGTGTTTTAGACCACGTTTATTATTCATGAAGAATTGTGGGAGTTATGGCCAATTCAAAATAAAAGTTTTGAACGCCGTAACTCCGGAACCAAAAGAGAGGGCCGAAAAAAATTCACAAACATTTTTTGTCTTAAAAGGGCTATTACCTCATGATTATTATTATTTTTATCTTCAACAGCATTGGTATTCTTGACTTAAGCCATTTCTTCAACACATTTTAGCAATTTTTTGCGTATTTTCTAATTTTTTGCGTTCTTCAGAACAATGCTAGTGATATATACATCGATGATATTAAATTTTATTTTTAAAAATTTATTTCGTACTAAAAATATTAATTTTGCAATAACAGCGATAATTGATAGAAATAAGTAATAAAGAAAGAGTATTGTACAATTTATTTGAAGTTTATAAACAAACTCTGCATATATATCATCATACGGAATTCAACATATCTTGTAGACGCAAAAATTGTATGCTAACTGATATGTTGACATATCATTTGCTGTTATATGTTGACTTCAAAAAATTTGGTACTTTCAGCATACCGTGTAGACGCTTAGCATATTGAATATGCTGACAGACGCATTTGTTGTTATTTTAAAGCATATGAGTGTTAGCATACATTTGCTGATTCAACATAGCGTCTAAACTAAGCTTAACAACTGTTGTTATTCTTAAAAGTTACAGAATCTAACTACAGATGACTGAAAAGCCAATTGTTTTGTTTGCAATTTTCATCATTACAAAAGTATTTGTTTTGGTGTTGGTCATGTACAAAACGATTAAAAATATTTTAAGTTTGTGTCTTCGCATGAAGCGTTTACGAAAAGTTTTGTTTGTTTTCACACTCTGCTTTTATTAAGTTTTTGAGCTTAACTAAAACAAACTTTCTCTAGTTCGAAAAAGTAAAAAAGACGACTTAAAACAGTATAAAAACTATCTAAAAAGACATATAAAGATAGTGCAAAAAATTCGAAACTTTTCGAAAGCAGCTTCATCTCAAATAATATTAAATAACTCATAATAGTACACATATTATGTATTGTATCTTAAAGTTCATCAGTGAAATTATTTAATTGTTTTAATGAAACTGTTTTATCATTTTAATGAAATTATTTCATGATTTTAATGAAACTATGTTATTATTTTAATGATATTCTGTCGTTATTTTAATGAAATTATTTTATTGTTTTAATGAAACTATTACATTACTTCGTAGCCCCATCGACTTATCTTTTTTATTGTCTATTTTAATTTATTGACAATTCCATGGTTGAAATACGTACGAAGACGCCAATGCACATCAGAAAAATGTTTAATGTTGATGACCGCTCACAGTATCGAACTCAGACTCCTGATTGTCATCATTTGTTTTATATGCAACAACTTAACTATTTCAGCCAACAGCACTGTCAAAACAATGTGTCTATGAGTGCATAATAATAATAATAAGCAAAACAACAACAGCAACATATATTTATAAAATTATTTTTGTTGTTCGCATTTGGTTAACAACTGTTTAAATAAGTAAAGGTATGTTTAAAAAAAGTATGTATAAGATTTAATTATTTTATATATCCAATGAAACTTTTCATCAAATGAATGAAATACATTTAATTGAAATTATGACATTCTAGAACATACAATTTTTAATTTTTATTAAATTGGTTATACGAGTAGTATATACTTAAAGAGTTTTAAGTATCAATTAAAATATTTTTTCCAAACTTAAAGGGTTTTCCATATAACGGCAAAATGTTGCTGTCACAAATCCAATGAAATTGTCTAACGAAACTATGAAAGTTGATGAAGCAATTCTAATGAAATTCGTTCACAATAATTGTGAAATTTCATTAAAATTGTGAAATATTTCATTAGATTTGCGAAAAAAATCCAACGAAATTGTTTTATTGGATTTATGAAACGAGATTCTTTCAGTGTAGGCTTATAGGATTCCACCTTCGTATAATTTTTGCCTGGCTTAGTCGGCGAAACTTCCATTCTGCGGGATAGCATTTGAGGCGCAGAATACCATTGAAAATAAATAGAATTATACTTTTTGTAATATAGGGTAGTTCTAAGAGCATTTTGATATGTATTTTATCAGCACCTGGAGCTTTTTTCGAATTTAAGCCCGCAATACAGTGTGTAATCTCCCGAATATTGAGCCTCAAGGTGACATCTGGCATAGCGAGTACTGGTGGCAGCTCAACTATAGTATCAGACGTATTTTGTGTAAATACTTTCTGCAAGTGGTTTACATACAGAGACTTTTTTTAGCGTCAGTTCTTTCCCAGTCCTCATCCGAACCTCGCAATGGAGGCTAATATATCATTGATCTTTTGAGACCTCTGGATGCTCGCCATAACGAATAAATAGTCTGTTTGTGGTGTTGCGTTGAGCCGATACAGAAATTTTTTCTGAGAAGCGGTTTTTTGATATCCCAGTAGTGTTTATGCTGTTTAGTGCATTCCTTCAGCCTAGATTTTAGCTGAGGGAATCTGTAGCGTTGCCATTCTCTACGAACTCTTCTCTTATCAAATAATAGCCGTTCTACATCTGCTGAATAGATTTTATTATATATGACCTGAAGATTTGTAGTAACAGCATTTAGAGCAGCTTGCATAAGGTTTGCCTAAATATTCTAATGGAGTCATCTATGTCAGCTGGCGTTTTTAATGGAATATTTTCTGTGCAATGAGCACTCAAATATTTTTTGTATTTCTACCAATTAATACGTGTGGTTGTCATCGTTAAATCGCAAGTGGGTGAAGAAGTTGTATGTGAATATATAGTGACAATAGTTGGTGAGTGATCTGAAGACAAACCTAAAGAAGCTTCAACTAGGCTCATTTCGCTGGGCACACCCTTTACTACTCCAAAATCAATAACATCAGGTATTTTTCGGCGATCTGTTTGCCAGTAAGTTGGCTGTTCACTTGAAAAAACATTAACAACATTCAAACGCATTTTAGAAATTGTGTCAAACAAAAGGCGACCGTTTAGTGTGATGAAACGAAATCCCCAGAACGTTTGCTTAGCGTTGTAGTCACCGGCGCACAGTGGCGCCCGTAGAGCAAACGAGGTTGCAAAAATCAAAATTTTCATGTGCGCCTGCGAAATTTTAAATGAATCCATCTTATAGTAAACTTTTCAACGATCTCAAATATGCTACTCTTAACAATATCAGATTTTTAGTTTAGAAGACATAACTGTTCAAAGTTAACCAATTTTCGGATTTAAAAAAACACACAATTTTTAGGTAGTTTGATCCGATTTCAGGTGTAATATCACGAAAACTAGGCAACGAATAGTATTTTTTTTTGTTTTTAGTGATTGATGTGCTTATTAAATGTATAACAATAAAAAAAATTGTGCTGTTTGCTTTGTGTTTCTCTAGGTAAATCAGTATTTAAAAACTATCCATTTTTTCACTATTCTTCAACTTTGACGGAAAATAAAAAAAATTTACCTTTTTTTACCTCCGCCATATTTTCAAAATATGTTCTTTAACTAGTCTTTTACATAACTCAAAAGGTTTTATCTGCCTTTACGTGCCTATTTGGCTTCTACAGGTAAAAAACGTTAAAAAGACATTGTTGCAGAAATTGTATGGCGGGCATCCCTTACATGCCTTGACTGACAGTTACTTTGATGTAATAGTTTGAAAATTGCATTTTGAGTCAGTTGTCTACCTGAGAGCCTCTGGCGAAAAATTTGGTCCTAATATTCCGTTACAGACACAAGATGCACAAAAAACTACTCATTGAAATAAGCAGGTACGCACCTCACTTAAAAATTATTTTTGGCGTACATATGGTGAAGAACAATACTGACTTATGGTACAGGTAGGCACAAATCTCATTTGGCTACGTGCATAATATCAAAACTGTATAATTCAGCCCAAATGCATATGTATGCATGTAACAGGTACATTTGTAGACATGGTAGCATAGGCCTATATATTGCAAAACAAGCTTAATGCCTGCATTAGTCTACGACTGAAAGTTGGCGAAACAAGTATTGAAAACATGGCGTTGAACAATTTAAAATTATTTGAACTGTTTAGAAAGTCAATTACACCAACGTGTTTCGCGGAAGCTGCTTTAGAAGAACTCGATAGCTTATACGGAAATATTGAGAGAAGCAAAAGTATAAAAAATAATCTTTGTATGATACATGCCAAAATTAAGACAAAATGGGTGAAATGCAATCGAACCATTAACATCTTCAACTCCAAATACGAGGACTGGCTTAATGAAGACACCATCCTGGATATATTGGCAGTAGATAAACCCTCCACATCAACCAGAGGAGAAAAAGGAAGGCCAAAAAAAAGTATGGAGGAGTGTTCAATTTTCACAAGAAAGAGGAAACTTGCCGATGCCACCAATGACTTGACCACGAAGGATTTATCGGATGCGCTGTCTATTAAATACATAAAGGATAGTGAACGAGTTAGGTCGCAGATTACAAAATCTGTTGCTGATGCAAGCCCACTGCGACTAAAAAGGATTAAGGAAAGCATTCCCACTCCCACAAACGCACATATTAAAAAGTATAGTTCCGAAGAAGCCTTGGCTCTGTTTTTGGACTTAGAACTTTCCAAAGAGAAATATGAGATACTACGGGCATCTTTAATGCGACACGGGGCTGACCTTTTCCCCGGATACAAGCATATTACGCAAGCCAAAATAAATTCACGACCATTGCGTACGGAGTTTACGGAAGTCTCTGCGAAAGCCAATCTGCAGGATCTTATGGACCATACAGCAAAACGGTTGTTGGAAAGTCTTCCTGAAAATGAGGTGGAAATTCTTCCTCAGAAACTAACATTGATCAGCAAATGGGGCTGCGATGGATCATCCGGACAAAGCGTTTATAAGCAAAGGATATCTTCCGATGACACTACAATATCTGACGGAAATATGTTTATGGCATCTGTTGTTCCATTGCGGCTAAAATCTGATGTTTCCCTACACTGGAAAAATCATCGACCGTCATCAGTGCATTATTGCCGACCAATAATGTTTCAGTTTGCAAAGGAATCGGCAGAACTCATAAGGACCACGGTGAAGGACATTGAAGAACAAATAAGCAAGATTAAGCATACAAAATTGCAAATTGGAGAAGGAAAATATATTGAATGTAGTTACGAGTTCCACCTGACCATGGTTGACGGAAAAGTCGTAAACGAACTGACAGGAACAACCTCAACATTGACATGCCCGATTTGCAAAAAGAGTCAGAAGAACTTCGGTAATTTAAACGATTCTACAAACGAGGAGAATTACGAATATGGAATGTCACCATTGCACGCAAGGATAAGGTGTATGGAGTTCTTGCTAAAACTGGCGTATACCCTACCACAACAAGATGAAAACATCGATGAAAATACATCAATTAAGGATAAGGAAAAGATCAGAAAGAAGCAAATACAGAATGCTTTTTGGAAACAACTTGGACTAAAAGTAGACTGCCCCAAGTGTGGATACGGTAACTCAAACGATGGAAACACTTCAAGGAGATTTTTTGCAAATGATGAGGCAGTAAGTAGAATCACTGGAATTGACAATGAAATCGTCAAAAGATTGGGAACGATCTTGAATGTTTTAAACTGCCAAGAAAGTGTTAATTCTACAAAATTTGGAGAATATGCATCGGAAACTGCATCTCTTTTAGCAAAAATTTATCCACAGAAGAAGTTGACCCCGACCGTCCATAAAATATTGGCGCATGGCAAAGATATAATTGAGTACCAGTCTTTGCCAATTGGAGAGCTTTCTGAAGAAGCGCAGGAGTCTCTTAACAAATTTTACAAAAAATATAGATTGCAGAACACGTTCAAAGCATCAAGGGTGAGGCAAAATGAGGACCTCTTCAACATGTTAGCAGCATCTTCCGATCCACTTATTTCTTCCCTGCGGCATGTGAAGTCACGAAAAGAACTACAATGGAATTATACTTTAGAAATGATTAGTCTTTTAGATATACCTTCTGTTACGAATTGTGATGAATATTTTACAGAAAATTCAAAAAATTAATTGAAAAAAAATTTGTTTAATTTGTTGGCTAATAACTTTAAAACAGAAAAAGCTTTCAAAAGAACTAAGAAATATAAGATTGGTAAAAATAATTTGATTTTGTTACCATAAAATAGATGAGTTAGAAAAAAATTAGAGTTTAGAAATGATTTGTATTTTAGACATACTTTGTCTTACCAAGAAAATGAATATTTTACAGAAAATTGAAAAAATCATTTAAAAAAAAAATCTTTTGTTGTAATTTTTTAGGTAATATCTTAAAACATGAAAAGCTTACAAAAGAACTACAAAAAAATATAAAATTCTTAAAAAAAATTTTTTTGTTACCAAAACTTGGATTTTTTCACAAATTTTAACTTTGAAAACCCATAAGTAAGCACCTATAAGGTGTAGCGTCCACTCCAACCGCTCATTTTATAGGTTGAACAATTATCTATGACATGCAATTTAAATTATTCGATTATCTTGTTCGGTTCAAAAGATATGATTTTTGCAACGAAAAAAGTCAAATGGCGCCACTGTGCGGCGGCGAAAAAGCGAATTAAGAAATTTACTGTAAGTCGGAAGTTATTATTATTTTGGCTAAGTTCACAATAATTGAATTAATGTAAATTCAAATTATTTTTAAGAGTGGAATATTAGAAAATCTAATCAGACTAGCAGAACGGATTAGTACTACTAATTTCAGTTCAAATACACATTTTCAGTTCAAACAATAATTACGTACAAATACATTAAAAAAATTTACTATATTAAATTTCTATAATAGAATACTTGGAAGGAGAATAAATTTATGAAATCACCAGGTTTTGATGAACCGCTGCAATGCAGATGATAGTTGCGCGAATCATCTTTTAAGTAGCGTTTTAATTGCGGTTTTATTGGTATAGCCGAGCCACCACCAGCTCTACCTTGCGGGTCCTTTGTGGCGTAGATAATATATCCGTTGATCTTAAAAAAGCTTCTAGCCATCAAATGCGTCTCAGAGATAAGCATAACATCAATTTGTTTATGCATCATGAAGTATTCGCATGCATTTTCAACATTTCCTGCATCGTGCAGATCATGTTGGTAGTAAACAAATTTACTATTTGGATTAAAATTTCTATTGAAACCTCAATTCGATCAAAATTGAAATCAGCGTTATCGTTGGCAAGAGGCCTTTTTTGAGCTGTGGGCTAGTTAGACTTGAAAGCGTTAGCGCATGCGATCTGACTCTTAGGTATGTTTTGCGCGATGGCCTGGTTAGCCTTAAAAACGGCGTATGGAAGGCCGGCTGGTAGCTGGCCCAACTGGTGATAATTGGTATTGTCGAAAGTAATAGGTTGAGCATAGGTGTGATTAATAGGCTGAGCATAGGTGTGATTAAAGACTGCTTAACATGTACATAGATAAGGCAGCCCCTGTAGTTTGCAGTGTATTTTTATGGAAAATGCTACACTTTTTTATTTTTGAATCATCTTTTGGCTTATCGCAATTGGCAGTACTGTGTAGTTCACCACAGACGACTCAAACGGTGAGCAACTTTCAATATGTTTTGGTATAGCCATATTTTTGGCAATTCAGGCATTGGATGGGCCCTGCTCGCTTGTGTGGTTCCTCTACGGTAACTCTTCAGTGCAGCAAATATGTTAAGCTATAAATGGGGTGTACTTAATTCTTTTTTAATTTCATATCACCTGGTTCCAGCTCCACCCGAAACAGTGGTTGGGGGACTCGCTCTCTATTTTTAATGTTGGTAACATTTTTCACTTTAACATTATTAATTAGTAGACCCGGTTTTACCTCTTCTGGATCCACATATGAATCTATACCTTTTACCACTACCTGGAGGCCTTTCGCTCTTTTTAATTGGGCAGAAATTTTTATTTTGAGTTTCAAATTTCAAAACTACAGTACGGTAATAATTCTCCTGATTAACTTGAATTTTTGTCCCGCCAATTGCGCCGCGTTTTATAGGGATGACGTAAAACGAATCTTCATTGTTCTAGCCTTTTAATTGACTCATTTGAGTTGTTCTTCCTTAAGTAGATTCAGGGTGTGTTGATGGACCTGAAGGTGCTGATTTCATTTTCATAATTTTGCAAAATAGAAAAGCGATTTTTGGAACCAGATTTATCATCCTTAGGCACTTTCGCCAATGGAGCGATGTTTGGCGATTTGGGCTTCTTTGCCCTTCCCTATTTAAAACTTCAATGTATCGATTAATATTGATTTGACTTTTTGGTTTTTCTAGAGTATTTACTAGGAGGCCCTTCCTGTCGTTTTTTCTTTTTCGAGTAGTTCTAGACTTATAATGTTGGCACTTGATCTTTGCTTTGAAGCTGTTTTCAAAAAATGTATTTTTGTATCGCTGTCTGTCCACAGAAAAAAATAAGTTTCGTTTTTGATAACAAAAATCCCGGTATTCAATAATTTTTTTTTCAAATTTCCTGTGATAAAGAATTCCCCTATATTGATAACAAAATTATTTCAAAATAAAAATATATATATAAATTTAAAAAATGTTGACATGGCTGGAATACGAACCCGGACTTTCCAGACGTAAGGCATACTCTCTATAGCTGAGCCATATCCCATTTATTTTTTTATGGGATACAACTTGTTTTAATTACTTATGTATAAAAAGAAAAGAAATAACCGGCATGGAAAAAAAATACTTACAACGAAATATTTTATTATGTTAAAAATAAATGTTATTGAAATTCATATTTTTTTTAATAACATGGTTTTATTGAATATAATTCTTGTCTATTTTTTTCTGTGTCATTGACATTGAATTTCGTACCTGGTGGTGGAATTCTTTTGACGCCAGGTGAAAATTTTTGTTTACTACATTTTTACTTTCTGTAGGAACAATAGTAACGTAGACATTTCTACTGTTTGATGCTGTTGTTATTTTTCCTTTACTAGAGCTACTCATATAAGTTAACACCACAAACGCTTTCACCCTTTAATTAAACTTTCCCACAAAACCAATAGTGCTAAATAATCAGTTTTAACTGTGTTTTGCAATCCAAATTTTGTGTACACAAAATTCATTGGAATTTTAAGCTTAAACGCATTTTTGCCAATAAACAAGACTTCCGGCACATGCAGCCAAATTTCCAAAAAACTTGACAAAAGCCAAAATCAAGTGCACCAGTTTTATATTTTTCCCAAGAAATAATTTCGGAAAAAATGGATTACCCCACTGCTTAGTTGCAAGCTAGCATTAAAAAATTATTGGTATTTATATTGAAAATATTTTTGGAGTAAGTTTAGTTTTATTTAGTAACCTATCGAATAAACTCCTGTTGTGGGCGATCCGCAACATACAAAAAAGGGTTTTTTTTAATAAATATTATATATAAATAGGCCACATGATTTTTAGTCGTACAGTTTTAAGTATCTTATTGTCCACCAATATTGATGAAACATATATGGTTTAAAATGAATAATCTCTAGATATGCGCCATATATTTTTTTGCCTAAAAAACCGGTTACAGAAAAAGCCGGTTATGGATCAAGTGGTCGATTTTCGACCACCGGTCGGGATCCTAGTAAATAATAAAAACCTTAACCCTTTGTCGACCGACGGTACTGATAAGTACCATAACACTAATGAGCTTACAAAATGAAAAAGAAAACTGTTTTTATTCTTATTACCCAAAGGTACTTCTACGTACGCTATAACCTTTGAAATAATAATACTTTTTTGCGTATTGGCAACCTCGAATATTCAGAATAACGGTAAATTGAAATGTCTTTCTGCTGTACACGTGAGCTTTTGTGATAGAGTTTTCAATTACCAAAAATAAGCATATTATAGCTGTTTTTACTCCAAAAGTGTGTTTTTATTGAAGAATAATTAGTTTTGTGCACATAAAGTTCTTTTTATATATATAAAAGTTGTTAGTTGACTTTTGTTTTAGAAATAATTAAAGAGGACTGGTAAGTACCGTTGGGCTGCGTGTGCTAGTTTTTCTTACTTTTACAGCACATTTTTATTGTATGACACTAATAGGATTATGGCTGGAATTCGTGGTAAACGTCTTGGTACGGATGAAATTCTGACTATTCTGGAATCAATTCCAGTTGACAACAACGAGGACACTGATATTGAGATTGATGACGAAAATGACCCGGGTGATGACACATTGAAGGAGTACTTAGAGGAATTATTAGATGAAGATATTTCAGGCAACAATGACCTAATGGAAAATGAAAGTCATTCTGAGAATGATGACAAAATACTTCATATAATGCCTAGTAGCAGCGGGAAGCAAAATGTCGAGCCCAATCGCCGATGGAAATCGAAATCCCATGAAACAATTATTTCTGAATTCTTCCTACCGGACGGACCTGTGGAAGAAATATTTGAAAATTGTAACACCCCTACGGAATATTTTCTTTTATTTATTGAAAACATAACTGAAAATATAATATTTCAGTCAAATTTGTATGCCACCCAGCGGGCCAAAAATTTAAATTTAAAAAAAAAACGAGTTTCAATCGTTTTTAGGCATAAACTTTTTCATGGGCTATCACAAGCTTCCGAGTTGGAAAAACTATTGGAACACAAGTGATGATTTTTGTCTGCCTATAATTGGGAAAACAATGAGCAGAAATAGGTTCGATGAAATATTGAGCAACTTGCACGTTAGCGATAATTCCAAAATTCCGCAAGACAATAAAGACCGCCTCTTCAAACTTCGACCCATGATTGATGGGATGAATCATAGCTTCCAACAGTTTTATCATGGCACAAGACAACTTTCCGTTGATGAGTCAATGATACTTTTCAAAGGTCGAAATGCAATGAAGCAGTATTGCCCAATGAAGCCAATTAAAAGAGGCTATAAAGTGCCTTGCTGACCAGAAAGGCTATATAAAAAAGTTTTCAATTTATCAGGGTAAAGACGAAGCTTTAGAAAAAAAATATTCTGACTTTGGTCTTGGAGAACGAGTTGTTTTATCAATGACTGAAAATGAGTGGGGAAAAACAAAATCGTTTTTTTCGATAATTATTTTACGTCAGTCCGGCTTCTAGAAAAATTGAAAACAGAAGGAACATTAGCATGTGGAACAATACGCCAAAATAGAAAAGGAACTCCTAAAAATTTAGATATTGACAAGAAAATGATTAGAGGTGATTGGGATTCTAGAGTGTCATGTACAGGCATAAGCTTCTTCAAGTGGATGGACAACAAACCAATATTCTTGGCATCAAACTTTCACGGAACTGAGCAAACAACTGTTTCTAGGAGAGACCGCAATGGCAATTTGAACGATATAAACTGCCCAACGATTATAAGGGACTACAACTCGTTTATGGGTGGCGTTGATCACGCTGATCAATTACGAAGTGCCTACGGCCTTGATCGTAAATCGAAGAAATGGTGGCACAGAATTTTTTGGGGTCTATTAGAAATGGCATTTATTAACTCTTATATAATATATTGTCAGTCCTCTGAAAAAATAACTCTTTTGGAGTTCAGACGCTCTATAGCTATGGGGTTGTTGACACAGAAAAATCCTACCATAAGCCGTAAAAGTTTGAAAGCGACGTCCACAGATGAACAATATGTTCCAAGTTGTAAAAAACGCCGAGGTAAATCGGAATCAGTTTCAAAGGATGTACGATTAGGAAATCTAGGAACACATTGGCCAACTTTTGTGGAAACTCGAGGAAGGTGCGAACTTTGCAGTATAAACAAAATTCAATCGAAGCCCTATTCTAAATGTTCTCATTGTGGTGTTTATTTATGTTGTAATGACAAAAAAAATTGTTTCGTTAAGTATCATGGAATAAGTTTATAACCTAACTACTCACTAAAGTATTGAAAATATAATTAAAACTTTTAAAAAATTATTGGGACTTTATTTTTACTTTTGACTCACGCTGACCCGACGGTACTTAAAAGTACCAGGTCCATCTAGGGGCCTAGCAGGTCCTCCAAAAATTTTAAATTTTCTAAATAGCTTTCTAAAGAATTTAGTTTCAATATTTCATAAAAAAAATTAAACTTTTTCAACGATGTCATGCCTTGGTCCACAAGGGGTTAACTTATATATGAGTACCTAGTTTGTTGTATGGTTGCTAGTGTACCAACTTCTTTATAGGTTTATGCTTTACTTTATGAAAGCAGAAAGAAAAGAAAAAAGAAAATATAAAGCAACCGGTGTTTGTTAATACTTTGTTCTTGCGAATATTTGTTTTTTATAATATATGTACTATGTATGTTCATATAAGTGTATGTTGCTTAATTTTATTATGATCGCTGACCGACCGAAAAAGTGTGAACATTGGATAATGAAAAAATGGTCCAAAAAAGGCTTTTTAGAAACACGTACAATTAAAAATGGAATTTGGTCATTGCGATCGAAATTTTACAGTTGCAGCAACATCGTATTGCACTTTAATTTTTACTATAAAATGGAATAATAACATGAAAAAAAATTTAAAAAATTCTGCTTTAGAATTGATAATTTTTTACAAAAAAAAATAATAATAACAGTTAGAACAGAATCAACCTTTTATTTATTTTTTTTATATATTTATTAAATGTTACAAGTACAATTACAACCTATATCATAGCCCTTAATCACTCTTATTTCGTATTAAAACACTTCAAAAGTCGTGTTCTTATTCCGCATATTAGAAAGCTACAGAATGACTAGTATGTGGTTAGAAATATACATACTAGTTACTTTTTATTTCAGACTAGTTACCTATCTGTCCTTTTTTTCATATATAGGACTATCGATTTTAACATGAGGCTGTCATAGGAGCCCAAGTAGTTCATTTGTATATAGCTATATGCTAGTTGTAGTTATTGTAGACTAGTGCGCTTGCTAGTTTCTTTATTTATAGTTTTTTATATATTAAACAATTTTGGCTCAACCGTGGTATGAACACACAGTCCTCACATTTCAAGGTATGTACTCTATCCACTGAGACAAAAGGGGATATTGTGTAGAAAACCACACGGGTGTTATACAGTTATCAATAAAAACGACATACATAATTCTCTGAATGTCATAGTAAATCTGGCAATGTAGTAGTGTGAATGTTCATCAGAGCGTCTTCAAAACGCAGATGGAATAGTATTTTATTTGTTACTTTTTATGATTTTCATTTAAAATGCATTAATAAACATATCTTGATACTGTTAGGATGACTGTTTACAATTAATCAATAATTTCCAAAAAACGTTTAAAACCCCTCCCAATTAAGCAAGTAATCAAATGTAGAAGAGGCACAGGAAAATCTCATCAGCATATGCTGTCAAAATAATTAAATATGATTTCATTTTGCGTTTAACTAAATACTTTGCAGCGTGTACACATGTATGTGGTCTTTTGGAAGTATAGAAAAAGAAAATCATTTATTTCGCTTTTTTAAAGATCATTTATAAAAATTATTGTTCCTTTTTTTAAGAACACAAATACTTTCCAGGGAAACGCCATCAACAAGAGCAGCAGCAAAACAGCCATTATGTAATGTGTTGCTCTGTTTCAGTGATAGAAAATTCAGTACTATTGTACTATTTTTAGTACTTTTTCATTCTCAAAATACCTCAGTACCCCCACGACATAAAAAGTATTTTTTCCAATCTGTAACGTTAAACAATTAATTTTTTTCCGGTTTATTAATATTCAACCCATTATATTCAAAAACTTGTTCGAAAACTCTTGATATCTTTATTTGAAGAAATAAAATCTGTTCAAACAGAAGTTATTAGAGAACTATTTATAACTGGTATAAAATTCACTGTTACATGTAGTAGACTATATAAGTTGCACTTTGAGATTATACCCAAATCAAATTGTAAGTCCTCAGTATTTTCATTTCGAGTGAAATAAGATAAAAAATCATACGAGTTGTTATGTGTAACCACACAAACAAAGTTTCAATAACATCGGTTTATAAAAATTTCAAATTGCTTTCAATTAATATAATAATTGAGTCAATTATCCATGTGATTAAAAACAAAATTTTCTATCAAATTTTAAAAGTTTTGAGTAAAAAAATTTCAATTACGAACACTGCAGCTTCAATTAATTTCGTTGTTGAAGTTTAACCTACGACGAAAATTATACATTTAATAACTAAAATTAAAATTTCCAATTGCTCAAAGTTTGTGAAAATTGTTAGATAGGCGGCATGAAATAAACCCACAAAGCGAATATAAAGAGGGCAACAACAATGTTTTTTTGGGGTGTTATTTCTTTTTTGGGGACTTATTTGTTGGGGTTTATTTAATCTTCGCTTTGGGGAGCTATTTTCTTGGGGATTATTCCATGCCGCCGTTGGATAATATTGTTTTTGATCACATGAGTAATTGATTCAATTACGAAATTAATTGAAAATGATTT
The DNA here is from genome assembly GCA_956483635.1 of Panzeria rudis. Classification (NCBI taxonomy): domain Eukaryota; kingdom Metazoa; phylum Arthropoda; class Insecta; order Diptera; family Tachinidae; genus Panzeria; species Panzeria rudis. The sequence continues at coordinate 74,888,749 of OY101449.1, forward strand.
TAATTTTTTAATTAAGTAAATTAATTGAAAGTTTTTTAGGTGGGATTTTTGCTTCGTAATTGGAAAATAGAATTTTAGTAAGTGAATATACAATTTTCATCGTAGATTGAGCTTTAAAAGCTAAATGAATCTGCTGTTTTACCCCCATATTCATAAAAATTAATATATTAAATTAAAATATATTAATATGTCAAAAATGGTTCCTTTGTATTATAATTAAGAATACCTGAAGTATTTCATTTTCAATTCTTGAAAAAGTACCATTAAGGTGAAAAAAGTACTTATTAAGATAAGGTAAAGTACCATTTCAAAATCTGTATTTTCCATCACTGCTCTGTTTCATGCTTGCAACATATTTTTCTCGCTATGCTGCATATAGCATCAACTGTGTGTAACAGTTTATTTTTATAGAAAGATAAAAAATCTAAAAATTATATGACTAATGATCTATTCTACAGTTTTGTTTGTTACATTATGGATAGTTCATCTTGAAGCAGAGATATGAAAATTCAATTAAATTGTGGTTTAAGTATTTTGTTGAAGCTTGTTACGAAGCAGATTGTTTAAGTTTGATTTGTGAGATTTTTTATTATTAATTTTTTTGTGTGTGGAGATTTATGATGCATTTATAAATGTCATTTTAATAGTTTGTGGTACGAGTAGTTTTTTCTTTTTGCTGCGGTACTCAGCATTATGCAACTTTTTTAGGAAGTTAACCAGGAAATCAAAGCTAAATATAGAATGGTAAATAGTATTTGCAAATATATAAAAGAGAGTATTGTATGTTGATCTTTTTAAATATCAGAGTAAAAAAAGTTTGTCTTGAGTAGAACAAAAATCAGAAAAATGGAAATGAATAAAAATAAACCGATGGCAGCGCTGGGAAAGTGCACTTTAATATCATCTTGAGAGTGATTTAATTCTCGTATTCAATTTTCACGAACAAGTTGTATATATAAGAATTAAAATCACATTCAACAGAGCCACCGGCCAAGTGGTAATAAGCAAATACACGTGAGTGGCGCTACTCTGTTCTGCTGTGTACGTTGAAAAATTAAGTTGATGTTAATTTTTCCCTTGTTCCTTGGAATTGTAATCATGCCCAATTCTTTCTGAATATAGCGTTACGAACATTAGGCTAATAATCAATTTGGATTCGCTTTGTGAATACGTTCGAAATAATCATACTAATATACGTAGCTCTATGTTTAAATAGTCCATCACACACGAGTACTTAAGTCGCTGTTATTGAAAGTTTATTTAATCACAAAAAATATAGAAGCCGGTCAACGATATTCCAAAAATTTTTACACTCATGGAAAAAGTTTAAAATAGAGCTATTCAGCATTAATAACTTAAAATCTACGTAAGTCGACTTACACTGTTATTCAAGAAAACCTTCTATTTCTACTTTTTATATGAGTTTGGGTGCTTCTTTCGTTGATAGTACAAAAAATGTTTTTTATAAATAGTACCAAGGGAAAATTTTGATAGCAAAGTTATGAGTTGAAATGCTAATAAACATACGCTTCACTCTTCTACTATGGCATTTTAACCAATTACTTTAACATGGTTATGTTATTGGAGGCAAGTAATTACCACATTGGGTTACAAGTAAAAAGTTATAAATTTCAGTATTAAGAAAGCATGGAATATACAAAGCAGACTAAAAATTATGTGTCTCTGCTAAGCGTTGAACTCATGCCGTTTTCATTTATTATGTTGTTTTATTCCATGGTTTTTTGCTCATTAGGCCCATGGGTTGAACTGCGTATCGTCTATATAATAAGCAGATATGTACAATACTACTCTGCCAATAAAAGAATAAATGGCTTGCTTAATTACTAGGAAGTAAATTGATCAACTACTGCAAACATAATGCTCTACAGAAGTCAAGAAGATTATTTTTCCATGTAGAAATAAATGTAAAATTCAAAACCTCAATTTCCGTACCGGCCTTAAAGCGTATTATTATTATGCGCTTTATTTTGAAAGTTTGTATTAGTGCATAAAAACATGAAATATTTTACTGTATAAATACTTTGTATAGGGCCTAACCCAATGCGTAGCTAAAAAACTAAATTACAAAATTGCAAAATTTTAAGAAACTCCATTATCCAGCCATTTATAAATATAAAATTAAAATCAAATAATACTGACTATGTAAACAAATCTATTTCCCAAACTAAATATAAAGAAAATAAAAATATTATCTATCCTTCTTTTATTTCTGCAAATGCAAATAATATTGATAAAAAAGAAGTTTGAAGAAATTGCCTCTAGAATTAGCAGAAGGCATACGTACTTCTTTAAGGATATGGAAACATGAGACGAGACAGTCAGACAGAACATGTAGAAAAGTTTAATAAAACCTAATCTGATTATTAGTTACATGCATTGAAACCATTTTTATTGGTATAAAAATTTTAAATGAGTTTAGTTTTTTCTTACAGATTTTTCTTTTCGAACTTAATTTTATTAATAATAAAAGCTTTTACACAATAAGGAATGCACAGTTTAAAACGGATTATTTAATTTTCTGTTCACAAATTTTATCATGTGCTGACTGTTTTTAGTTAACAGCTAGAAAATTTTCACCGGCAAACTAATTGAGAGTACCAACCTCCCACATGTTGTTTGCTTTTCTGGTCAAAATTATTTTATTTGAGCTCGTATCTCAGCAGAAAAAATCGAAGTTCATAAATTAATGAAATACCATTCCAGTTAACCAGTTTGGGATCGAGCAGCAGCTGTACTGCCTGAAACATTAGCAAAACTCTTTTTAAAAGTTCCTTTGTTGCAATTCAGTAAACTGCCTTTTTGCCAAGACCTATTTGTCCCATAGGAGATTTGACTATAAAAACGTGTACAAAAAATCAAAAAGGATCATCATTAAAATTTCAATAATTTTTTATTCTCCTTTTATTTTGTAGTTTTTTTCCTATTGATGTTTTACAGCAAAAATAATTTTAAATGTGTACAATTCGGATCAAAATATATTAGTCTTATTAATAGGTATAATTGAAGAGAGATTTTTCAGAATGGCTTATTGAACAAACCTCATAACGCCGCACAGTGGTGTCAATTAGAACAAAAGGGTAATAAATCTGTATCTTTTAAACTTATGACCCGAGTACAAAACGATGCATATAAAAATCATAGAAGAGGACCGAAGCTTTAAGAATGCTGAAATAATGGCCACCCTGTGTAAGCGCATATGAGCTACAGGATGTCAAAATTGACTACCTTGGGCATGTAAAATCATGCCCTATTCATCACTTTTACAAATATTATCCGATTTTAATTAATTTAATCTTGGTGTAAAGTTTATGAACAGATAAAGAAAATACAGTTAACTTTATTAAGATAACTTTAATATTTTCAAAGATATTTGGCTTTGAATTTTAAAATTTTGGTTTTTGGCCTCGACTTTGTTCTCTATTTCGTCAATATCTCCGGTAATAACTTAGCCAACATTTTCAAAAAATACTTAATGATTTTGAACATAATAATTGACAACATGCAGAAAAAATTTTTTAGTTACCTCAATTCATGTAGTTGTGTTTAGGAATTAAATCGAAGACTTTGAAAAGAGAGTGAATAACGGCATATTTTTGACAAAAATAGAGCGTAATTGTTCGATGTTTTTCTCAAAAATTGTTCAAAGCAAAAATGTTTTATTTTCAATATATCAAAAAAATAGATTTCAAAAACTGTATCCAGCGTTGGACGAAAATGGAGAAATTTTCTACGATATTCTACATTTATCGCTTAAGAAAGAAAAAAAAATTTGGTATATGCAATCAAACAAAATGCTTAAGAATTAATAAAATACTTTAAAAATGCATCGTTTTTAATATATTTAAAGATGCCAACTATAGATTTGCAGTTTTTGAGATATCTTGGGACTTAATTTTATGATATTTAACTCACTCTTGGATTTTTGCGGAAACCGATCTTGAAATCTTTATATCGCTGCATGTGACAGTTTCGTGGCGCTGTGTTCGTTCACGCTAATCTCCGAAACCGTTTCACAGATTTGCAAGACATTTTGTAAGTGACTCTAGATTTGGATTCCTTTAAAGCAAAAATTTACCTTTGCGAGCGATGAGACAATAATTTATTATAAATTCAATTTTAATTACGGATTACTTAGTTTTCTTTTTAAACGAATCACACATTTTTTTACAGTCTTTTAAATATTAAAACATGTTTAAAAACTAGAACAAAGTTACTAACCATAACAACTCTATTGATATACATATGTAGCTCTACCTAAAAATTGTCTTTCATATGCTTACTTATACTGGATTTAGACGATGACTTTTTAGCTTGATTATTTTTAAGTTTACGGTCAAACGGGTTATAATGGCGTTAAAAGAAATTAACTCTCTTAAGCAATATCTGTTGGAGTTGTAACTCGGTTAACCGTATTTCATCCGTCCGACCATCAACTCTAAAAAAAAATCAAGCTAAAAAGAGTTCGTCTAAGTCCCTTATTAATTTTTTTCTACCAGAAGAAAAAACAAAGCAAAGCAGTTTCAGTACGAGTTTTTATGTTAATTTCAAATGTCTAAAAATTATTATGTATCCAGTTTTCAGCAATGTGATCAGTTTTTAAACATTTTAAATTTTGTAAAGAACGTTTTGGAGAAAACGGAAGATTACGGTTTTACCGGGAGTTTTAGTGCAAACAGCATTTATTCTTACTGCTATACAATTTTTCTACCGAAATTTTAAGTATTTCTAAATATTTTCTACCGAAATTTGCACTACATATATAGGAATTTATGTAGTGAATATAAAGCAAGACAAACATATTCCAAGAAAAGGTTTAAGAAATCCTATTTACTATACTTGAAGTTCGGTACTAAAATGTTTACTGAATAATTCACAACATATAAGACACGGAAACAGGCTTTTTATTTAATACTTCCAGCCTTGCGTATGGAGAAAACATGCCTTAATATTTATATTTGTATAATAAAAAATATGTCCAATTTTGTATGCTCTAGTCACCGTTGTAACTAAAATTTGTAATCAAATTTTGTAATATGATACACAGGAGTTGGCTTACTTTAAGACTTTGTGCAGCCTTCAAATTTCAAACTTTTACTCAACTACACCACAAAATATACAGAAATCACAAAAGTGACAGGTAAAAAACGCTACTATCATGTTTTCAATTGTTTTTAAAGCTCTGTTAAAAAGAGACGAAAATGGTAACGAACAGAAGAAAATAAATAAAACGAAAAGAAAAAAAATATAAAAATGAATAACAAGCTAAACATGTTTAAATTCTAATAAAATTAAAGAATTAGGCCTTCGCACTTGACCAAGAATTTCGTTAATGACATCGATTTCGAATGTACTTCGAACATTTATCGTGTAAAACTATCGAAAATGACACTCAAAAATGAATCGAAAAAAGTTCACCTGTCGCTCAGTTTTGTTTCAAAAAACATTCGATTTCGAAGGGTCGTTAGCAATATCAAAAGTGAGCCAATAACGAACAAATTTCGATATCGCAAAAAGGCAGGAGCAAAAGCAATTTTTTAAGATTATTATCTTTATATTTTTACCTAATTTATTTTATGTATTTTTTAGTTCTTTAACTCACACTGCAGTCAATCAGATTTGAACACGGTATCTCCAGGCTAACAGACTAACACACATCCACTAGGCTATTGTGGCAAATTTTTTTCTGTTCAATTATTGCACATATGTACGTATGTGTAATTTTAATTCTTTATCTTACGATGCAGTCAGACATATTCGAACACGGTACCTCTTGGCTAACAGACTAACGCAAATCCACTAGGCTATCGTCACACATTCGAAAATTTATCGAGAGAAGTTCGCTTTAGAAGTTTAGTGTTTTTCTTCCGACGAGAGTTTTTTTGAATTTGGAACGATGGTTCCGTCATCCCACGTCAAATTTGGTTTGTAAACAGACCGGTTTCGGCTATGTGCCATCTTCAGTATTCTATTGAATACTCAATAGAACACTGAAGATGGCACATAGCCGAAACATGTCTGTTTACAAACCAAATTTGAGGTGGGATGACGAAAACTCGTTCCAAATACCAACTTTTAACCCCTTCCTGTTAACCGATTGATCCGAAATTTGGAACACATCTATACTTTCGATTACTATACAATTTTAAGATTAAAAAATTGGGCTTTACCGTGCCCATAAAAAGTAATATTGTTTTGAAATTTGTTAAACTTTACCTCACACGGAAATGCAATTTAGTGCTTAAAAAATGGGCAAGCCACACCAGTAAAAAGTAATATTTAATTTTAGCCCCTTCCTGTTGAAGATTAATCTGAAATTTGGTGAAAACTTATATTTTTCATGGCTGATTGATCTTATGACGTTACCATTATGTGTATTCAGTATTAATTTAAATCACAGATGGCCGCCACATTATTAGTAATTTCATGAATTAGTAATTTCTTTACAAACACCTCATTATGGATATATATCAAATGAAAGGGTTTGACTAGTAGAAAACAGTATGCAATGAAAAACTTCTAATTGCAAAATGGTGGCCAGTACAAAATGGCGAACTATATTCATGCATATATATTGTCAGCCCCTCAATATGCGTATTAAATAAAAGCGCTAAACTACGAAAAAAGTCCAAATCCAAGGATTATAGTTTAGATAGGACATAAAGTAAAAAACTAAAAATCTTAAAAATAACATAAGTAAAAAAATTTAAATTAAATGGTTTTATTGCAATGAAACATAATAATGCTACAGATAATGCACTAAGAGCGCGTTGAGTGTCCGTTATCTATAGTTGACAACGTCCTAAGATTTTATTTTAGGCAGATCAATGCCCTATATTGGTGAGGAGAGTGGTGTGGTAGCTGGTACCTGGTAATTATTTTTTAGTGCATTGCCTCCAGCATTATTATGTTTCATTGCAATAAAACCATTTAATTTAAAATTTTTTACACATTACCTTATGTCCTATCTAAACTCTATGATCTGGCATTCCGCTGGAGTTTTTTCGTAGTGTACTGCATTCTAATCGCCAGCGGTTTCATATACCTACGAGGGCGGATCAATAAGTCCGTTACTTTTCGAGCTTCCCTCGTAATTATATGAAATGCAACACTGTTCCCATCAAGTACCACCTGTTAATAGACTACTGTCACATTTTGAGCAAGTGTCGTGATTTACTTTGCGTTTAACAGCTGTTCAAAACATACAACCGCGTGTATTTTTCTAAAAATTGAAAAAAGTGGATTTCTAGCGCTCATTAAACATTATTTTTTGCGAAAAAAAAACCATCAATCAAACCAAGGAAAAGCTCGATAAATACTATGGGGATTCTGCACCATCGATTTCAATGGTAAAAAAGTGGTTTACTGACTTTCGTTATGGTCGCACAAGTACAAATGACCCTGAACGTTCTGGACGGCCAATTGAGGTCAGTACACCCGAAAATGGCGAAAAATCCACGATATGGTGCTGGCCGATCGCAGAGTAAAAGTGCGTGAGATTGTTGATAGGCATTTCATATGGCAGTGTGGTTTCGATTTTAAGTGATCAGTAGTGCGATTCTCTATTCAATTTTAACAATAGTTGTCATTGTAATAATAATAAAAATCGGATAATATATGTAAAAGTTAAGAGGCCGACAATATTTTACACGCCCTAGGTAGTAAAATTTTTGACACTCTGTAGCTCAACGTGTGTTTCAACAGGGTGATCCAAATTGCAACATCCTCAAAGCTTAGCTCGTCTTCTATAACTTTTGCATACATACATACATTGTTTCTTAATCGGATCGCAAGTTCCAAGGATACAGATTTAGTAATTACTCCCTTATTTCCAATTGGAGCAACTGTGCGCCGTCGCTTTGTCATGCTTAACTGTATCCTCTAGACGAAAATCCATTGCAAAAAAGGTATATTTCTGTGGATAAAGAGCACAATTTAGTACAAAAATGCGCATTTCTACCTAATTGTTTGATACAATTGAGTTTGATACCCAAAAAAAGTTTCTATAGTCGCTCTAATGACTTACTTATATCGCCTACGGCGACTGGGCATTTTTTGTCTTACGCCTCGGAAAACCTTATCACATACTTAAGTACCCACGAAACATTGCAACAAACCCATACATTTCCAAATGTTTTACAACAAAAGAGCACATTTCCAAATGTTTTTTACTTTTTGCAATAATACAAATAAGTTAGAATAAATTCTTTAAGCAGGAGAAAATATTAAATCAACGCTCTATAGCAGTGAGGATATTAAAATTCTACAACTATAATAAGGCCCAATATGTAAAGAACTTGATATTTCCGCTATTATGAATGGCGTCGTCGACGTTACATCCATGGTATACGAGTAAGTATATAAGGTAGTTCCACTTTCTCTTTTTTTCTGACATATTACCATTAGAAAAAAAAGGAGATCTGACGTTTAAACTAAAAATCGTGCTAGCATCCTTGCTTTATAAAATCCCATTTTTTTAATATAAACAAATTTAAACGTTATTAATTTTCAAATAAAATAAGAATTGCGTTCAGAGGGTGGGCTATTCAAACCAAATTGTGAGTTTTAGGAGTCTATGGAGGAGCTAATTGCAATATCCGCGATGTTAGCAATTTCTGAGGAATTTTCGCCATTTTCGCGGTCTATCTGATTTTACGAGATAATGTTGTTCTATACAGTTTTATTAATTTTTTCAATACATTTTTTGGCTTTCTAATACATTTTAGGTCTTGTTTTCGATTTAGCAACTTGTTGCGAATTTTCGGAATGTTCGCGAATTTTTGGAAGTCTTCATCTTCTTTGCAGTTTTTGCGAGCTTTAAACCTTATTCGACTTTGCTCTTATGTCACTGTTAGCAAGTTTTTTGCGAATTTTCGCCATTTTCGCGATTTTTACCGAATTTTTGGTATTATTTACGGTTTTAGCTATATTTAATCAAAATTATGGCTTGTTTAAAATTAATTTTGCAATTTTTCCCAAATTTTCGCTATTTTCACGACGAGCGTAATTTTTCCAGATTTTTCTTTCTTACGTTTTTATTACGCTTTGTAATCTTTAAAGTTTTAGCAAGTTTTAACGAAGTTCTATAATATTTATTATTCAGGCTTTAGTTCGTTCAATTTAATTTTTACAATTAAATCATTTTTTTATTGAGAAATAATTTTTCAAAGCATTGAAAAATTGAAAAGTACAAAGACCAATTTCTTGACTTTTATAAGGGTCGAACAGAACATCCATGTTTTCGGGATTAACCACAATCCCATCGTCAGAGCTCCAAAGTCAAGCGGTAAATATCTGGTATTAAACCAAATTGCATTAAAGCTCTATGTTTCCTTACAAAAGTCAAGAAATTGGTCTTTGTACTTTTCAATTGCCACATGCTTTGAAAAATTATTTCTCAATAAAAAATGATTTAATTGTAAAAATTAAATTGAACGAACTAAAGCCTGAATAACAAATTTCTTTGGATAAAACCCATATAGTTCGACTAAATACACACAACTTCAACGAAGTTCTATAATTTTCGCCATTTTACCCGAGATATTGACTTTCGTTACGTTTTTAGCGAGTTTTAATCAATTTTAGGGCTTGTTGGCAATATCGACACACCATTAACTTTATTGTTTAATGTTTCGATAAAATGTGGTTATTTTCCCGTATTTTGTAAAAATTCGTATATAATACCTCTATATAAATCTAGTAGTAAGTCTGACATTACGAATGACGGAGGTATTGCTAAACTAAATGGCATTCCGAAGTTGTTTGAAAAAGTTCTTGCCGATTTCTTTTTATCACACTGCATCGTCAATGTCACCTTACCAACATGGTTTTAGAAAAGGGTGCTCAACTAATCCTAATGTTCTTCATTTAACATCTTTAGTTCGTTATACATTTACACAGAAGAAACAAACTGACGCCATATATACTGACTTCAGTAAAGCATTTGATAAAGTTAACCATCAACTTCTTCTTACTAAACAGATTGATTGGAAAATGGTTACAACTCTAAAAATTTAATGAATTAGATCAATATTCTATTAAATTTATTGAAAATTGTTTGTTATACAAGATTTTCATTATTTATAACCGTAGAACTCTTATAGCAATGAATTTAATATTCTCATACATCTTCAAATAGTTACGACAATCAATATAAAGATTGGAAAAATAAATCAAACGAAATCTAAAGATCTAACAAATATATTCTAAATTTCCAAATTAAATTTTGTTTGCAACAATTGAAAATTCATTTGTATAAAAGAATACTTATGTATGATTAAATTTTCAGTTGTCATTGTTGTTGCATTCGATAGTAATCACTATTAAAAATTCAATTCGGTACTTCCAGCCGATAAAAAGCTATACACAGAAAAAATTATCACCAAAAAATTTTCAAACAAAAGTTTGCCTAAAAATAAATTTAATTTTCAGTAAATGTTCTGTCCATAATCTATGAATTGTTTGTTTGACTTTTATTTAGAACGCAAACACAACAACAACAATAAAAACTGTTTCGTAAAACACCACCCCGATGACGACATGCACACATAACAACAACAATCATAGCAAGAGGAATGCAATTGTACCAAGTTTGTTTACAAAAGATTTTTGAGTGAATCGATTAGTTAATGTGGTTGCGTTAATTCTCATTCATTTTTTTAGAGTATTTGGATAAACATTCAGACTTGAACACATTTAACAAAGTGAAATCTCCTAAATGGTTAATGGATGCTGATGATGACACAGACAAAAATTTTGTTTGTATTTTTGTTTAATTAAGTAAATTATTTTGCTTAATAACTGTCAGCATTTTTAGACTTATTATTTATTAAATTCAGACAGAAATATTCTTTGATATTATTCAGAAAACCCAGTAAATATTTTTGTTTGATTTAGTAAATTGTTTTGTCTACAATTCGTAAATATTTTTACACAAATTCTTTTATAGATTTAAAAAATATTTGTTCACTGAAAAAACACGTTTTTTTCAATGAAATTGTTGAGGTATTTTTGTCTATATTTGCAAATTCGTTTGTAGGTCCGTTCATAGACAAAATATTTACTATTTCATTAAATTCCTTTACAGAAAATAAAATTTAGTTTTTTCTGTGTAGTAAACAAAATATGAATGTTTTCATTTTATTTGTCATAAAAAAAAAATTTTATACCAAAAGAAATTAAAAAATATTCATTATACAAAATTAAAGGAATTAGCGCTAGATATAAACGATAAGGTTGGATATAAAGATTGCAAGTGTGTATTAGAAAATATCTACAAATATTATCTTCAAAAAAGGTATAAAATTTTAAATGATTTCAGTGCAACAGATAAATCCGTGCAAAAACTTTAAAATTGCTGATATGGTTGCAGGCCGTTGCCTGATTTAAAGGTAAGAAGTTTAACACATGCTTACTAAACGTCCAGGAGTTGCTAACATGTTTTTGTTATCTTTTGCAATTTTAGAGGTCGTTCAAATTAGACTCAAGATCTAATTTTGATGGATATAAAGTAAGCTTCATTTCAATGTAACTAATGGACCTAATAACACAACAATTCAACAACTATTAAAGGTCCTGTTGGTCATTATAATTTACAGTTTTCCATGTTATAAATGGATTTGTGTATGTCTTTTCTTTGTAAATTTTTGGTTTGTGTCTGATAAATAAGCTAAAGTTTTTTATATGCTGTTTTTTAATTCACAATAGTAATATTTTTTCATGCTTCTATAATGTCAGTCAGATTCATTTAATACAACAGAATTAATTCGATAGTTGTAATCGAATTATACAGTAGTACGTGCAACTGACAAAATTCGATTGGCTACAAATTCGGTTACCACAATGAATCTGTTTTCTATGTGCATATTTAACGGGTAGAAAGCAAACCATTCGATTTAACAACAGTTCTTCTAAGTATATACATGTCTCATCTGGTGTTCCCCAACCCAGCCATCTTGGCCCGATTCTGTTTTCGCCAACTTTGCCAATATACTGATGTACGCTGACGATGTTAAAATTTTTTATTCCTTTAATCATTATATACACTCTAAAACATTACTTCAAATTTACGATCATATATTGTCTAAATTTGTGTTGAAAATTTCTCCTTGTCTAAAATTACATCGATTTTGTAGTTATTTTATTAAAGACAAAACCTTTCAAATTAAACATATTTAGTCCAAGTGGAAAAAATGTAACATAAAGTGTAATAGATACGTCAGACTATCAGTCAGCAGGTCGCGGTTCAAACCTGCACGCAGCCAATCGCTTCTTTAGTAAATATATTATGTTGAAAAATATTGCATCTGTAATTTTAGGGAGATAATAATCTGTAAAGTGTTGCCGACTATTATTGACCTAATTTTCAACAAAAGTGTTTTAGAGTGTAGATCACGTTTATCTGCAGAGTGATCTTAACAACTTTTTTGCATGGTGCAAACAAGACATGATAGAGCTGAATTTAAAGAAATGTAAATGCATGCGCTTTTCGAGAAATAATCTTATTGTAGTTGACTACTCTTTGGGAGGCCATCAGTTGGTGTTGGTTGATTCATTTCTTGATCGTGGAGTTTTATTGGATACTAAGTTAAATTTTCTTTCGCACATTACCTTGGCTATAAATAAAGCTAGAGGTGTGCCTGCCTTTATAAAGCGGTGGACTAGAGTTTTCTGATCCTTACATTACGAAGCAGCTGTACGTGTCTCTAGTTAGACCTATTTTAGAATACGGATCAATCTCATGGGATCCATAGTACACCATTCATAATATTCGTATTGAATCTGTGCAAAAACAATTCTTGTTATTCTGTTTACGTGGCCTTCGATGCAATTCCTCAACAATTTTGCCTTCCTGTACTAGTAGATTAGCATTAATAAAACTGCCTACTCTCAAAAGTTGTCGTACAATGTTAAATCTGTATTTTATGATAAGCCTTATCAATGGTAATATTTGCTCTGAATTTCTGTTAAATTTAGTATACCTTGTCGTAGTACTCGTCATTATAACCCTCTTGTCATTAACTTTCGCAGATCTAATTGTGCTATGGCTGATCCTTTTACAAGGTTATGCCGTCAATACAACTATTTGTCTACATTTGTTGACTTTTCTTTAAATTCTAATGTTATAAAGAAAAAAAATCATTATTTTTCTAAATTCGTAAATTCTATATAATTATAAGTATCTTGTTATTAGTCTGTAAGGATTATATTCCATTGACTAAATTTAAATAAATAAATAAATTGAGATTTATTGCGAATTTTCGACATTTTCGTTATGGGCATAATTTATTACAAGTTTTTGCACTTTTTAGATTTTTTATAATTTATCCGTTTTCTTTATTTCCACAATATTTGTTTAGTATGCAATAATAGTGAAATTGTCAGCAATTGTTAACGAATATTTTGAATTTCCACGATATAAGTGTTTTTGCTGAGATTTTGGTATTGACATTTTAGCAATTTGGAGCTTGTTTCCGTAGGTAAAAAGTTTCACGAATTTTCTGCATATTCGCAATAGAAGATTAATCAATTTTATGGGTTTCCATTTTTATATATTTTTGTGAATTTTGCAATATAAGATTAATAGATTTCCATCGACTCTAATTGAAATTAGCACAAAACTCGAGTATATAATCACAAAATTAATACTACACATACTTGCATAAAGCTTCCAGGAATATTTTCCCTTTTTACATGTGTGGCAAGCCGATTTTAAATATTTACATATAAAATAGACTTCAAAAATCTCCATTCTTGTCAAACAATTTTAAGTGACACTATCTCGTTTTTTAATATCGTGGTTACATCCACTCGTCAGCAAAAATTCTCATTTGTCTAATCGTTGTTGGCAAGACTTTATTACTATTGACAATCCCTTATTATTTGTTGACTTTAAAAACTAGTTATCAATTCTTTTGTATTGCTTATGTTTGTTTTCTCATAACTTTTATAGTATATGAGTATAGTATAGTATATGAGTAATTCCATTTAGCCGGGTGTGACCACTTTGCACATATTTTTTGTTATAAATAAAGAATATGAAATTTTTTACTTAAAAAAAGGTTGCGACTCGCAAGCAGCGTGGCCGTTTTGCGACTAAAGTGGCAATTTGCCACTTTTTCAACTGCTTTGCCAATTTTAGTGCCCTTTTTTTAAAATGACCTAAATCTGCCACCTTTTGTAATATTATGCCCCTTTTTGCCCCTTTTTATGAAATAAAGCTTTTTATGGCACGAAACTGTTTTTATAAAAAAATCTCAAGACAAAAATTTGTTTTTGAGTCTATCATGTAAAGTCTTATGACAAAAACAATTTTGAAATAGGTTAAGAGTTTAGATCTATAGATATTCATTATTATACTAAAATTATTAGAAACTAACTCCCTAAAACACTAACAAGAACGTCTTGTTAAACATTTTTATGAAAAGCACGCAGTTTTAAATATTTTTAAAATGATTTTCATGCAAATTTTCGTGCCAGGTCATAATGTTCAGTGACATAATGTCCAAAGACATTAACGTCACTGCAAAAAATGTCATAACATCCATAGACATTGTGACACTTTAATAGTGCCATGGACTTTATGACATTATTAGTATGACCATTATGACACTTTGAAATGTGTCATAATATCCACACTTTTAAAAATTAAAACAAATTTAAATATACATATTTTTGACTACTCATTTTTACTTTTGCAATCGGTGACAAGTAATAAAAGATGAATTGACGTTATTGCATTTTTAAAAGTGAAATAAAATCACGAAAAATTGGCAAATAGCTGCAACAATGCTTAAAGTATGTCGAATCGACATTGCCGATTAAAAAAAATATTTGGAAACGAATTAAAATGGTTAAGAAATTTTCTTTTACTACAAAATACTTTTTGCGTACTGGCTTTCGGTCGTGCTGAAGTATTTTTTCTCCTCATATATTGAAAAGCGGCTTCGCGGAGTAAAGATCTCTGCATAGCCAGCTTTCGGCCGGGTTTAACAATTTTCTCCTCTCAGTATACTTTTCGATATACTTTACTAATGTGCTGTTTCCATAATGCAAACAAGCGACTTCAGTAAACAATTTTTATGGAAATTGCTAAAAAAAAGTGAGTGCCTTTCACATAAATTTTATACAAACAATGCTTGTTTGCATTGTTCATCTAAAATTTATATAAAAAGCACTCAGTTTTTTTTTAACGAAAAACATCAAAATTGATTAATTTTATTTCCAAAGCATTATATGCCCTAGAAATTCATTAAATATTAGAATTTGGTTCAACTATTCCCTTTACAAAAAAGTTGCCCCTTTTTTCGAAGAATCCCCTTTTTGGTGCCACTTTTTCCCTCAAAATCCCCTTTTTGTGCCACTTTTTAAAAATTTTCAACGGTCACCCCGCTCGCAAGGCCATTAAGCTTAAAGTAGTTGAATAACGGGTAGACACTGAAAGAACACGATTCCTGCTCACAATAGTCGTCAGAAAGAATTATTACATTCAGCAAAAATATTGTAAAATTTTTACTATAACGTACACAATAATTTTGGTATAGCTGTCTATTCAAAGTGTTTTTAGCTGTATTACGTATTTACTGTTTGACAAAAAATCAGTTTTCTTAACAAAAAATTATTTTTAAAATATGACGGGGTGACCGACTGGTGTGAACTAATACTAAAATTTCAGAAATTCGAAGATATAAAACTTTTTATTAATTTCATTAATAGGAATAATATAAAAATAGATCATAAAAAATAATAACACATTAAATTATTTGCTATCCGTTCTATTATAGACAGCAGAATACTTTAGCTGAGTATTTTTTTTTAATTCAATAAAAATCGAAAAAAGTATATCTTTTCAGAGATAACGATTTTTATTAAGAATGGGAATGGGAAGAAAAGAAAATCTGAAGTAAATATTAAACACACAAAGAAGGAGAACAAAATGTTTCGTGGATGATCATTTAAAATTGCCTTAAATTGCTGAAAAAATATTAAATAATGTATTTTTTTATTTTTTCTATAATTGTTATGCTCTAAAAACATCAATTGAGAGATTTTTATTAAAAATAAGAAAAAAATTTTTTCCTTGCATAGGGCCGTTTTACGTGGAATCACTCATATGTACCATTGTTTTAATTTTTTATTTTGTCAAAAACATTTCAAGTTTTAATAACAGGTACCAAAAATGTACAATTGCATAAATTTTGCCATCACTGTACTACAGAGTTTATTTTCATTGCCAGTTGCACTGTCAAGGGTTTGTTTGGTCATAATAGACTTTCTCTGTTTGTACAACACAGACTCTATTATTTTTTATATCTTTTGTTGATTTTGACTGAATACTTCATTCTGCTACTGCTCCTTAAACATTAATAGAATTTTGAAAAAAAGTATATTGTATGCAAATATTTTATAGCTAAGCATAAAATATTTGCATACAAAAGATGTGGTGAAGGGTGGATTGAAAGGCAAAATATTTTTTAAAATAATGAAAGAAGAAATGGGTAAAGAAAACATCAAATATGAAATGATTTATTCCTTTAGTAAGTCAAACATGATAAGCTTTTTGCAATTTATATAATTTTTTACATAATGTTGTACTTTTTCCTTTTCTGTTTTCATGATGTTAATAAATGAGAGTTTTTAGAAAAGTATTTCATTAGCTTAAAACAACGACCCTTTATTAATAGAATAGGTACGTTTTTAATATTTTATGTATGTACGAAATTAAAAGAATGTACCTAAGACCGCCAAAGCGTTTAACAATCGACTTGTTGTCATAATCATTCTTATTTTTGTTGGCAAACTGCCAGCGATATTAATGAAAAAATTTCAATTTTCCTCTTTAAAAATTTAACTTTTTTGCTGTGCTGATCCAAGGCGATTATTTCTATGCTTCACTTGGTAGACCTCTGTTTAAACTAAAGCCACCTATTTTATAGTTCACTATCAACACTGTCGATTTATACCAAAGTTGTTGATTTCACCAAACAATTGTTTGTACTTGCGAACACTTGCTACCACATTACATCTCTTTAATGATGTTTGCCACACTTTGCGTTCAATGAATGATAGCTTACAAAGTGTACCACGGTAGTGTATGGAATTCACAAGAATGAATTCCGTTCATCTCTTTTACCTGCACACAATGTAAGCGACATTGTATTTGAGTTGCTACTGCTAACTTAACGTGTGTTCGAAGAAGTGTTCAGGACGCCTTCTAGCTGCTCACAAAGTAAGCGAAATTGTATTCGAGTTGCTTACTGCCAGCTTATAATGTGTTCGAAGAAGTGTTCAAAATGTCTTTTTGGATGAACACTTCAGTATCTCGCTTACTTTGTGTAGAGGTGGAAGGCTTACACTCCACAAATGCGGCAAAGCATTTCAAAATGTATACTAGGTTCGTATATGAGATGGTGTGCATTACTGTCTTAAGCGTAGTATGCAGCTCTGCCTGAAATTCAGACTGCCATAAGAAGTATGTGTAAAAAAATCTAACTGAAATTCAGGTTGGTAAATTTCTTAAAGAAATTTCCTTTTATTAGTACGCAGTTCCAAAAGAAATGTACACGGAATTTTGGCATTTATTGTCTATTACAGGCATGTTATAACAATAAGTGCAGATTTTTCGCGGTATTTTTGACATTTCTAATTTTTCGTTCATTGTCATTAATTTTCATTGTTTTTGTATAGAATTCTACACGATTATCTTTCCGTGTAAAAATAAATGCAAAACTCCAAACCTGAATTTCAGTGAGAACTGCATACTACGCTTTACATGTGTGCATAGAGCGACGAGTGTACATGCATAGTTGGTATTTTGCCACATACAGTGTGTAAAATAAATGATAATGATGAAAATAAAGTGCTTTTTATTAGAAATAAAAATCTATTTTTGAAAAAACTAAGGGGATTGGGGCAAAATATATTGAAAATTTCTCCATTTTACCAAGTAAAGAAATAGTAAATTCAGTGTGAACCGGATTATTATACATTTTTACAACCAAAATAATTTCTTGTGATAAAATTTCAATGAAAATCTTTGCGTTTACTTTATCGTATTACTGTAGTTCACCATTCTCACAGAAATACAGCTGCAAAACATTTTTGACCACTAATGATTTATACGGATCGTAAGGTTCAACGCTGCCCGCTATTAGTAAGGGTAGCTTTTTTAGAATAAAATATACAACCCTTTTAGAGAGCAAAACATTTTTAAGAAAAGAATGCAAAATTCCACCTTTTAGCTGAATGTGCTGCATTTTTTTTTTAGAAAAGAAATCAACAATTGTTTGCTCAAATGTTTTTGATTTAGCTTTTGATCTTTTTTGACGTGCTCGATCAAATTTAAATTCCGGCAAATCAATGTCTCATTCTGATTTAAAACTTCCAATAAAATTTCCATAATATTTTCTACCTTCAATTTTGCGAAATTAAAATCTCTGTTTGTATTTAATTGGGTGATTTACTTTAGGACACGATTAAAACGAATGATTGACAGTAATACAAACATACGTAATAATCCATACAGAAATATTGCAATAAAAATTATTTAAAGATTAAGGATTTTAAGCTGATTAATATTTGCTTATTTCCCCATTTTGCATGACTTCAGAAAATGGGAGTGGTACCAACACACCATATACCATATATTATATGCCATATAAGCAGGTCTGCAGAAAGAGAAGCAATACTTCTGCTTACAAACCTTCTTACAAGAGGCATGATTTTTATATGGAGAAGTCCAACTTGGAAGCACTATACCTTGACAAACAAATATTTTTTTTTAGTGATTCGTCGTGCTTTTCTGTAAGCGAGAGGGGTAAGCACAAAAATCAAGATAGGGCTTCCACAAGCGCTTTCGTTCGTCAAATGCTTCGAAAACTCAAACAATTTTATTCTGGGAAAAGTGAGTGAATGTCAAAGAAAAACATATCGTGTAAATGGTCAGATATTACCCATGTTCATTTAATTTAGTTTCGACTCTAAGAAATGTCGGAATAATGTTTATATATAATTCATATTATTCTACGTATATTTCTAATTGGTAAGTTATGAGTTTTAGTCGAACTGTATGGGTTTATATCCAAAGAAATTTGATTATTTTGATTTGAGTTCGGTTTTAATTTTTTCAAATAAATTATATTTTTATTTAGAGATAAATATGAAGCATGTAGACAAAGAAAAACATGTCAGTTCAACCCTCCGTGCAGTAAAATTTTTCTTTATCTACAAACTTCACATTTATCTCTAAATAAAAATATAATTTAATTGAAAAATTAAATTAAAGCCAAGCAAACCGATAATTTTTTTTTGGATATTTCTAATTACTTTTTTTTCTTGGTAAGTAAATTTTTGTTGGGATATCGATGAAATACCGCATAATGTTAATATGTATTTTAAACAAAATACGTAACTTCTGAAAGCACAAAAATCTTACCTTTTTGTGCATTTTTGTGTTTGCAGAGAATATTTGAATATTTTGATTAAACAAAAAAACAAATGATATGATTTTGCAGGTCTTACGTCAGATATATAGAAAGTACCACACCCAACCAATCAAATCCCCCATTTTTGAGATCTTGCCAAACATACTAATACCGAATTTATATCATGAAATTTGTGGCATGAAACTTTCATTATTTGCTAATAGAATGGTCAGGGAAACATTTGGGTTGCAAAAGTGATAGGATATAAAATTTAGAGACGGCTTTTGTAAATTTTCTTCAACCCATTTGCTTTTCTGCGCTTGGAATAATCTAATACAAAAAGTTTCGTATAGAAAATGTCGTGAAATATTTCATCGTGTAAATTTGGTATAAGTTATTTGTTGGTAAAAATTAATTGATGTCGCTGAGGAGCTAAGGTCAAAAACAGATAAAAACATGGTATCATTTCTGGTACTTCTTGATCATTCAAAAGCTTTTGATACCGTTGAACGTCAAATCCTTTGTCATAAGCTAAAAACTACATTTAACTTTTCTTAATCTGCTGTAAAGTTGCTTTAATCGTACCTTTGTGATAGAAGTCAGTCAGTTCATCATGGTGATATGAAATCTGCAACCTGCCTAGTGAAACGAGGTGTTCCGCAAGATTCAATTCTTGGTCCTCTGTTATACACAATATATTCTAACGACTTGCCCACTCAAATAGAACACTGCGAAATTCACATGTATGCAGATGACGCCCAACTCTACATTAGTTGCCATCAGACCAACATCAACAATTGCATTCTTAAACTAAACAGTGATCTTGATAATGTGTACAAATGGGCTACAGCTAATGGCCTTTGTTTAAATGCGAGAAAATCAAAAGCTATTGTAATTGGTAAGATGAACATCTTGCCTACCTCCCTGCCACCGCTACTCGTTGGTGACGCAACCATAGAAGTTGTTCAAAGTGCCAAAAATCTTGGTATCGTCTTTAGCGATTAACTTACCTGGCCAAATCATATTAATGTAATATGTGGTACAACATATGCCATGCTAAGGAATTTATGGAGGAGTCAGTTTTTTACACCTTTCAATGTTCGTATGCTATTGAAAAAAACACACTTAATACCTACACTAATGTACGGATGTGAACTATACTCTAGTCTGGATTCTGTAAGCAAACAAAAACTCAATGTTACGTATAATAACATCGCCAGATATATTTATGGACGCAGCAGATATAGCAGTATTTCGCACCTCGCAAAGGAAATCTTCAACGTATCGTTCGAAAACTTTCTAAAGTGCCGTACACTCATATTTTTACATAAAGTTATTTATAGAAAACAGCCTACATATCTTTATAATAGGTTGCAATTTTCAAGATCTAATAGAGGCTATGAAATAAACACCATGAGATATCACAAACTAGTGTCTGAAAGGCATTTTTTATGTTAGCGCTATTCGATTATGGAACCAACTTCCGTCAAACATTCAACTGTTAAGCAATGCAAAGCAATTTAAATTCGCAATTATCACTCACATGCTATAGATCAGTATTTGTCAATTCATTAAATGTTTAAATAATAATATAATATGTTTAGAATATTTAATAATTATTTATGTAAAGCGAGTAGATTAAGTATATATTTTTCTTTGTAACTTGAAAACAAATATGCCATTATCTACCCAGTACTGTTAAATAAGATTGATATTCTTGTTGTACTGTATTTTTATAATAAATAAATAAATAAATAAATAAAAATTTTTATACTTCTATATAGTTAAAAAAAACGAGTTATGGCTTTTTTGCGCTAAATTTGTCATGCGGACCACTGTGTACTGATAAAGTGAATTCACCTACGCTGAATCCAATGGTGTTAGGCGTGTTTCGTAGTTAGCACTCGTATTAGTGATATTCGCGATTAAGAATTAGTCTGGTAATATACCATAAAAACGATATTTTTGTATTTTTGCAAAAATTTTCGAATTTAAAGAGTAGTAGGTAGCTCTGCCTGAAATTTAGGCTGCCATAAGAAGTATGTGTAAAAAAGGTTGTTAAATTTCTTAAAGAAACTTCCGTTTACTACACAGAAAAAATTATGATAGCTTTTTTTTAAACAAACATGTTTTTGAAACTGATTTTAAATCGTTATTATTGTCTCTATTTATTTTGATAAATAATTTTGTTTGACTTATTATTTAATTTCATTTACCTACCGCCAATGTTAGCAACCTGATAGAATTATGAAATTCTTTGATTTATTTTTTATATTTCTCTAAAACATTTCTTGATTGAAACAATTTGTTTATTAAAAAAATCTGAATTTTTTTTTAAACAAATTATTACACATTTTTGCGTTTGAATTTACAATTTTCTTTATAGGACCTAAATTATACAAATTTACATTTGATTCAGGGAATTTGGTATTTGAAGTGAAAAATTAGTTTTTTCTGTGTAGTACGCAGTTCCAAAAGAAAAGTACACGGAATTTTGGCATTTATTGTCTATTACAGGCATGTTATAACAATAAGTGGAGAATTTTTTCTGTCAACTAAAATTAATGTTCAGACAATTAGTGTTGTGTTTTTCTTCCGACGGGATGACGGAAAATCGTTCCAATTCAGACAATTGTTTGGTCACGGAATTTTGACATTTCTAATTTTTCGTACATTGTAATTAATTTTTATTGTTTTTGTGTGTTGTAAATTAAAAAATATATAAATTTGTGTGTATTCAAGCAAAATTCTGTATAGAATTCTACACGATTATTTTTCCGTGTAGAAATAAATGCAAAACTCCAAACCTGAATTTCAGTGAGAGCTGCATACTACGCTTAAATCGGCCGAATAAACACAACATAACACGACACTGTGATTTTTTTTAGCGAAAAATCTACTTTTTTTCGTAAAAAATCTAGTATAATGTAGTAGTAATGTATAATGTAGTAATGTAAATTCCCTTAAATTTACATAAAGCAAAATGGCACTGTAATTTTTATTAGCGCAGAATCGTTATTTGCAAAAAATAAAATTTTCCCAAAAAAGTCACAGAATGTCTTAATGTTGTACATATTTATTTAATCAAATTAGATAAATTTAAAATTGCAAATCATCTCAAAAGTATAAAAAAATCGTTTTTATGGTAATTTACTATGAAAATGTTAATTCGTGAACAGCAAACACCGTTGACTTCAGCGTACTCGAATTAACTTTGCCAGTATTGTGCCCATCTTCTTAATTTTGCGACTAGCATAGTGTAATAATTAAATAAATCTTTTAAGCATATTTTCCTTTCTCGTTTTTTTCAATTTTATGATCGAAGAAATATAGACAATTTTTCTTTTTTTGACTAAAAGAAGGTGGTGGCGGTGTTATTGAAATAAAGCCTTCTGTTATCTATCTTTATGTTTAATATTTTTCTGTTGACTTCAGCGTACTCGAATTAACTTTGCCAGTATTGTGCCCATCTTCTTAATTTTGCGACTAGCATAGTGTAATAATTAAATAAATCTTTTAAGCATATTTTCCTTTCTCGTTTTTTTCAATTTTATGATCGAAGAAATATAGACAATTTTTCTTTTTTTGACTAAAAGAAGGTGGTGGCGGTGTTATTGAAATAAAGCCTTCTGTTATCTATCTTTATGTTTAATATTTTTCTGTAAATTGTATCTGCACTAGAATATAAATGGGAAAATAAAGCCAAGTTCTATCGAAAAATTTCTTCCGTAAAAAGCACTGAGATCAAAATAAGGACCGAGTTCTTGATAGGTACAATACCTTCTCATTTCTAGACAACCTTAAGCTTGGCAACATTTTTCCCATAATTCTTTCCCATATTAGAAAGCCAAAAAAATATTACCAAGCTAACAGGTTGCCTAGAAATGAGATGGTATTGTATATATCAAGAACTTAGTCCTTATTTTGATCTCAGTACTTTTTACGGCCGACATTTTAGGATAGGAACTTGGCCTTATTTTCACACTTATGTTTTTGTGCGGATCTCAGTTCTATGTTCTAAGCTTTTACTTGGTACAATAAGTGCATCATACAAATAAAGGGGACCCTAGCCCCCCGCCCTAGATGAAAAATTTCCATTTTCATATTTTTCTTAGTACTTTTCAATTAAGACCTACCTGTGAACTAAATTTCAGCTATCTAGTTGTACTGGAAGTGACCTGCACAAAGAAGGAGCACCTTAGTCCACCCCCACAGTTGGAAAGCGACCATTTCTCTCGTTAATTGTTCATCAAGACCTACAATTTCAACTCTCTAGCTATAGTAGAAGTGCTCAATAATATTGATGAGTCAGTGAGTCGGTCAGTGAATATGTACTAAAATATACACTTTTTACACTTTCATATCTCGAGAAGTTTTTACGATAGAACTTTAGAATTTCTTATATAAGGTTACCTCTGAGGGTAAACCTTAGGTTTAAAGTTTCATTATTTTACGATCAAGTTGAACAATGTTATGAGGAGGTAAAAAAAGGTCGAATGGTTTCGTGTAATATATATACTCTGTGTGGCCGAAACTTGGCCTGCCGTGAGCCTAGATAAGTTTCACGTCATTTTTAAAAATATTGAAAGTCATAAATTATTCTCTGTGAAGATTATGAAGTCCTTTTTAAATTATTAAAGATTGAGAAAAGAAATTGCAAAAAGAAAAAAAATTTAAAAATATCAAGTTCATTTAGGAAATTTTTTACTTGTAAGAAATTTATTATTTGCCATGTTGTCATAATTTTATTTTAAATGAAATTTATTTGCTGGAGTTTAAGCATTGTCTATATGCAGCATTTCATTGATGCTTTACCACATCATGAGTAGACTTCAAACACAATTTTGAACAGTTACAAACCCTTTATCTTATGTACAAACTTTTAAAAACCATTTGAGAATTTACAAATATATAAACGATTTTTAAAAATAGGGATAGTAGGCTTTAAAACTTATACAAAACCCAGCAAATAATTTTTGATTCGATATGAATCTATTGTATTTTTCTACACCTTTATACAATTGGAAATCCATCGGATAACAATAAAAGTACCCAGGCAGAAATTGCCAACCGTAGAAAAATATAGCACTGGCAAAACACTTTTTATAGAAAAATTAGTACTATTTGCCAACGTTAAAATATTCAACCCGTAAATTGTTTTGCTAACGTTTTAATAAACGATTTTTTTTGTTTAATCTATTGTTTATTTCAATTTAAATAAATTACTTTCGCAAAAGAGTGATAACAATGGATATATTTTGAAATTGGGTAAGAATACACTTAACATCTACCATACCTATGTTTATTTTAATATAACTCAGGTCTAAATTGTCGCCGCAGACGATTATAATTACCAAATCGGTGAAAGGAAATTGGGTCTGGCGAAAATGGGCTCAATTTGTATACAGAAAAATTCTGATATAACCATAATATTCCCATTACTTAAGCCCGTTTCACACTATAATACAAGTCTTAAGACTTATTGGATTTTGTTAGTGAGAAATCAAATGAAAAAGGTCGATTGTCAAAAAAGTCTAACGTAACATTACATTTTGTTTCTAGACTATCACACAACCCGATTCAGAACTTTCAGTAGCATCGCTTGAATATTTTCATGTAGGCGCGCCGGTACCGACGCTTGATAATTTAAAAATTACCAGAAAAATACGAACGAAAATTACTAACACTTTTAGACCTGAACAAAATACATTCGTATCACACAAACACAACTTTGCTTTTGTAAAAATGCAACACTGATAGGATGAAAAATCTTTTCGTTTAGAAAAATTTCTAAAAATGAGTCATGGGATGTTAAATTTCTTTCGGTATTATTTGAGATTTTCATACATTTGCATATTACTTGAGTTTTTGCGAAGTCTTAATACTATGTATTATAGTGTGAAACGGGCTTTAGTAAACATGCATTATGTGGGGGAATGGAATTAAATTTATACTCTATCCCCCATATTCATAAGCGATTAGTAAAGTTAATCTATGCATTAAAACCGGGTTTCCATACAAAATTTGTACATTAAACCAACATTAACTTTAATAAATTTTTATGATTATGCCCCATATTGTTGTTTAGATGAGGAGCTGCAGAATAAAACGTTATTTTCTTAAATTATAACAAAACAAAACTTACGATTCTGCTTTTCATATAATATTTCCAAGTGTATATGTCATACTTGTAATAAGACTATAAACTAATAGAATATTACATTATTTTTAGTTATTGGTAATTTGGGAAAGCACCATAATTTTGGAGTTCGAAGTAATAGGAAAAGGTTGTACCAAACAAAAAAAAAAGATATTGGGACAGCACTTAAATTTTGGTTTTAACAGTGCTTAGCCAACAATATAAAAAACAATCGGGCGACCCCAGCATGAGGTTATCATTTGTGTGTTGGCAAAACACTTCAAAAGTATAACTTGTAATATTTTGCCAACGTTTCTAACACCTTAGGAAATGCTTTGCCAACGTTGGGCCGATTGTATTTTTCTGCCTGGGTATTTATAAGGCAAAATAAAAAATAAAATTCAAATTAACCCTTTAAGAAATTTATTATTTGACATATTGTCATAATTTTATTTTAAATGAAATTTATTCGCTGGAGTTTAAGCAAATCATCAGTAGCAAATCATCAGTAGACTTCAAACACAATTTTGAACAGTTACAAGCCCTTTATCTTATGATCAAACTTTTAAAATCCATTTGAGAACTTACAAATACAGTGCGAGCTCGATATTCGAAATCCGATATTGCAATTATCAAAGAGTAGCTATGATCGAACTTTCTTTATTTTTGCGCAAAAATGTTTGTATAATGCAAACTTTACAATTTTAGAGTTTAGTCATCTAAATTCTTTTAAACTTACATAAAACAAAATGGCACTGTAAAGTTCACTCGCAAAAAATCGTTTTTAGCAAAAACATTTCTCAAAAAAAATATTTTTTTCCTAAAAAATTTTTTAGTTTTTGCGACAAAAAAGTCACAGAATCTCTTGGCTAAACTTAAATTTGAAAATTATCCCAACAAAATTTAAGTCGCGAATATCGCGAATACGAACATTAACTTCGAAAAACGACTAACGCCATTGAATCCAGGGTACTCAAATTAACTAATCGAACCTACTGGAAGCCCAACTTGTTAAATTTTGCGACTTGCATAGTGTAATTCATTAAAAATCTTTGAACTTTCGTAACACTTTATATGTGATAACAATTATCTCCTGATACATAATATATAAGTCCGTGAATAATATGGACTAAATTTACATGCTGAAATATTTCATGAAACATTTTTATTTGCTTCTTGCAACTGTGGAGATGCAAATGGGATCAAAAAAACTTGACAAGAATCATCTAAACATTCATTTTATACCACTTTTTCTACCCAAATTTCTTTTCTGGCGATAAAAAAAAGTTTCATGCTGCAAATTTCATGAAATATTTCATCGTGTAAACTTAGAATTTTTTAAAAAAATACGTTATACTTTCATGAGGATTTTCTTGGGGTTTTTTTCTTTTAACAGGGGATTTTTCGGGGAAATATTTTTTCAAATTTGGGGAGCGCGATCAAAAGGACCTGGCAGCCCTGCTTACAAACTTGCCGATATCGCTCCTGATTTTTTATGGCGAGTTCCCGGTTTGGCGTACTACATTTTAAACACAAAACGCCTTTTGAAGCGCAGATCATCACCATTTCAGCACTAAAACTGAAAATATGTGGAACTTTCTCGCTTAAGACACTGCATTGTGTCAGCAGTGAGAAATCAGCTTTCTTTTTTTTTAGTACGTTCACTGCTTCGAAATTAGCTCTTATTTTAAAACGTGTATTATGCGTGTATTATGCGTGTTTTGATTTTTATGTTCTTTAAGAAATTTATTGCATGTTGTTTATAAGATACAAGTATATATAAGTTTATATTTAAGAAAAAAAATGGTTTCCTATTGCAGCAAAAAAGGTTTTCTCACATATTTTCTAATTTACTTTTTTATAACAAATTTATCAAATAATAAATTAAAAAATTTACAAAATATACGTAATTATATGTATTTTCAAATTTAATGTACCTAAAAGCAATTCACCCGGTTTCTGTCCCTCGCCACATTTATAAATCAGAATAATTTAAACAAATTTATTTTTTATTTTTTTTCCAAGATGAAGGCATATATCACAATACAATTAATTGAAATAAAATCAGTATCCATGGATAAAAAATGTATATATAATAAAAAATGGCGCGAGTGTAAATACAAGCTCAAATAAACTTAATTAATCAATGAAAGTGCTGCAGCAAATGGTTGCATATTGCTGTTTAAAGAAATTTTGTTTAAAAAATTTTCTTTTTTTAATTGATTTTTATTATTAAAGGGTGTAAAAGAATCTTTTACACTTGACCATTATTCATTTAAGAAATAAAAAAATAAAATGATTAATGTAAAATATTAATATACTTGGTGCTTAAAACTAGAAAACTAAAAAAGTTTATGAAAACAGAAAAACGGTTGATCACATGTAGTATAACATGTTTTAAACAAAACTGATATGTAGCTTTGAACATAAATTTGAAATTTTTTATTTATAAAATATATATATCGAACCTGTTCTGTAAATCGGGTCGCAGTGCAAGTTAACAAACAAGTTTTAAAAATGCGTTTTTTTAACAAAAGCTAAGTTCAGTTCATCATGACTAAGTTCTGAATTCGAATGAAAAAATTCGAAAAAAGCATATTTATTGCATTCCATTTATGAAAAAAAAATAACTTGGTTATATGTAAATATTTTTTTGTGTATAGTACGGATATAGACATGGGCATTTCGAAGGAAAATTCCACTTTTCGTAACGTAACGCCAACAAGCAATTGAGCTGTATTGCAAAGAAGCCCCAATTTTTTTTCCTTCTTTGTGCAAATTATGTAGGCCATAAGTAGCTGTAAATTTAATAACATTTTAGGAAAAATCGAACCACATGGTTTTGAAATACATGTTTAATTCTAATAGATAAGGTGTTACGTTACTTTTCGCTGGAAATGCCCATATATATAATTTTCATTCGAGCAATAATTAGATATTCAGAAGCTACCTTATACCACTCAATCCGTGTTGAATTTTTTACTTGAGAAGCTGTTTATACCAGGGATGAAAATAACGATTATTTTTCAAATTTAAACTAAAAAAATCAAGCTAAAAGAGAAGTGCTACGTGTATAAGGAATATACCACATTAATCTTTGTTGCATTGACTACTTTTAGATGCATTGATTTTTATTTCTTTAATTTTTATTAAAAAATCTAGCTTTACCGATTATTTCTTGAGTTTTATTAATTCCTCAGGAAATAAAAATTATTTTTTGAGTTTAATTTTTTTGCCGTTACTTTTTGATTTTTATGTTTTAGCTTAAAAAAAGTAATTTTTAAACGGCATAAAATACAAAAAATGGATTTTATTTTCAATTCAATTTCAATTCAATTAATCTTTATTACAAAATAACCGAGCTCATAAAATAAAATATTTTAAGGAAAGAAGAAATAAAACAAAAATTTTAAATACTATATAACATCAGGTAAATAAATTACAAGATAAATCATATAATGACAAAAAACTTAAGAATGAGACTAGTTTATATAAATACCGACATAAAATATACATAAAAATCTCAATTGGAACACAAGAAAGAGAAAAAAAGTCAGTTAAAGACAAATACATGTTTGACATATAAATATATGTATATATATAACATGAGAGCAAAGATGTTGACCGACTGAAACATATTAAAAGCAAATAAAACTCCTTATACTAGATTAAAGCCCTAATGGATAATCATACCCAAATTCAATCATAAATAATTCTCCTGAATATGTTTAAATATCCTACTCTTATACGCATGGTATGATAGTTCAAAGGTCTTGAAAGAGCTCGGTAACGCATTAAACATATGCGCAATTCTAACATGAAAAGAACGCTCCAAGATAGAAGTCAATTTTGGAATAAGAATCTGACAATTACGCACACAGAAAAAAATAGACAAGAATTATATTCAATAAAACCATGTTATTAAAAAAAATATGAATTTCAATAACATTTATCTTTAACATAATAAAATATTTCGTTGTAAGTATTTCTTTTCCATACATAAGTACTTAAAACAAGTTGTATCCCATAAAAAAATAAATGGGATATGGCTCAGCTATAGAGTATGCTTTACGTCCGGAAAGCCCGGGTTCGTATTCCAGCCATGTCAACATTTTTTTAATTTATATATATATTTTTATTTTGAAATAATTTTGTTATCAATATAGGGGAATTCTTTATCACAGGAAATTTGGAAAAAAAATTATTGAATACCGGGATTTTTGTTATCAAAAACGAAACTTATTTTTTTCTGTGCATGGACCGACTAAATTTAAAAAATGAATTAAAATACAAAAGACTACCATTTTAGGCAATAGAGATACCGGATGACCCTATTAAAAAGCATGCATAGTCTCCTGATGCAAGCACCAATAGTTCCACTGTATACTTCAAGCCCATATAAAAATATAGGCATGACCAGCGCATGAAGCATTGACTTAACATGCACTGGCAAAACAACACTGACACTATATAATCACCGCAATGAATAATTAACCCTAGAAATAACATGACTGATGTACCTTTCAAAACTCAACTTACTATCAAGCCACAACCCTAAGCAATAAATCCTATCAACATATTCAATACCTATGCCATCAAATTCCTCTCTCATGTCCAATAATGGATTCCCAAAAAACATAGACTTTGTCTTCCGAGCATTGACAAAAAGCCCATTATCTTTCAACCAGTCAGAGATACTGGAAACAGAGTGGCTAACAACCTGCTGCATAACATCGGAAAATTGACGTTCACCACTAAACATGAACAACAAGTCATCAGCATAAGCAAATGAGAAACAAGACGGAAAACTAATACAACCAAATATGTCATTAAAGTACATAATGAAAAGAAGAGGCCTAAGAACGGAGCCTTGTGGGACTCCACTTCTTACAGGCAAAACTCCAGAATACCTCTGACCAACAGAAACATACTAGCTCCTTTTAGTAGGGAATGAATTAATAAGTCTACATTCCATCACCGACAATCCAAAATTCAGATAAAGCTTTTTAATCAAGATTCCACGATCAACCTTATCAACAGTGCTGTTAAACGTGACGATTTTTCGTCATTTTGACGATTTTTTAGATGAAATTTACCAAAATGACGATTGACGTTTTTTCCTTCAGTAGCCCATATACTTTGACGATTTGTTGGGGTCACTGTTTTTTCTTAATATTTCAAATAAGATCTGATTGATAAAAATATATATTGTTTTGGGTTCGATATACATCTGCACATTGTACATATCGTCCCTACCATGTCAAACTATCCAACATGCAAAATTCGTTTTTTAGATTCGTTATCTTGGTACCATAGGTACGCATCGTTTCGAAATGCTGAAATTCTCATAAAGGATTTAGAACTCAATGAGAAATATTTTTTTAGCACATCACTTTGAGGAATAATCTGACTTTAAATTCACAATTGACGGGTCTTTGCGCTCTTCTGAAAAGTACACTTGATTTTTAGTATGACGATTTTTTGACGGAATTTATCGAAAATCTTGACGATTTTTACTATTTTATTTCCCAAATTTGACGATTTTTGAAAAAAAAATTCCTAACAGCACTGCTTATCAAACGCTTTAGTTAAGTCAAGAGACAAAAGAACAAACATTAACCATGCCCTCACTGACCAATTGACGAATCTTATCAGTTAGACCTGTACTCCTACCACACCTGAAACCATACTGAGAATCACTTAAAAGCAAGTTATCATCAATATGTTTAATAAGTTGTTTTTTAAGCAAAATCTCAACAACCTTGGAAAGAGTCGGCAGAATTGATATCGGCCTTAAATTCTCCATTTCAGTGGAGGAACCTGCCTTTTTTATAGGAACAATCCTTCCTAGCTTCTAACCTTCAGGAAAACGGGATGTAGTAATAAAATTATTCACAAAGTGAAGAACAAATTCACTAACAAAAGATATTTCACCGCAATTCCATCACACCCCACCGCATTCGATTTAATAGATAGTAAAGCATCATTCAACTCACCAAGATCAACAACACAACAACAGCATCAACAAATAAGAGATTTTCCAAAAATAAATAAACAAGAGTTCTTGCAAAAACTATTATTTGTTAAATTAAATAAATTTTTTTATATTTTATGCTGTTTAAAAATAAATTTTTTTTAAGCAAACAAATAAAATTAAAAAATTTACTGTTATTTTCTAAGCAAAAAATAAAACTCAAAAAATTATTTTTATTTCCTAAGGAATAAATAAAATTCAAAAAATAACTTTTATTTGCAGAGGAGTAAATAAAACTCAAGTAATAACTTTTAAGTTCTAAGCGAAAAATAAAACTCAAGAAATAATGATTAAAAATAATTTTTAAAATAAAACTTATAACCGTTACGGTCCCTGGTTTATACACAGAATACTTAGGTAAAACTTAACTATGTATTAATATTAACTAAAACTCAGAATCTTTTGACAAATTTATAACAATGCACTGTGAGCTAGCTAAATGGAAAGAAATATAGAACTTCTAAACTACTGTTTGGATATGAAACTTGGAATATTAATGAAAGTGTAGCTTAGTTTTCACAACACTCAAATATTTGTATTTATTGATGCACCTAAATAGCACTGTGAGTAGATTTATAGGTGGTAAATAAAGTTCAGTGCTAGCTTCTACCTGCATTACAGTTTGAAGTTTTGCATCTATTTTACATGGTAAAAATAATCGTGAAGATTTCTGTAGATATTTTTTTGTAAACATAAATATTTTTTTAAGCTTACAACACTAAAAACACACCTCTTGAATCTGTTTATTTATAGATGCAGAATCTTAAGGCGCCGATTTTGGTGTAATAAATATATCTCTACGATGTTTAGTTACAGAAACATTTATAACAAAAATATGTAAAAATATGCATTTTCAGTAATATATGCAAAAATATGCATTAACAAAACGATGAATTTTTGTATTATTCGCTTAATATTTCACGACTCGTCCTCCAAACTTTAAGATATTTTCTGGATTATTAATCTCCACAAAATTCTTTTTCATTTGGGTAGAGTCACATTGATTTTTGACATCGTAAAAGCTGCAAATTTCAAATATACGATATAATCAGCACAAATTACACAAACATTTTCTGGACTGTTCATGCAACATCCTTTACACAAGACAATTCAAATAATGGTTTGTAAATTGACAAATGCGATATAAAAATAAAATTTTTTTTGGGGTACCCTGAGAAAAGAAAAATGTAAAGTATTTTTTTTTTATAATTACTATTTTATTTCGACCTTTTTTATGTTTAAAATTTATTATTATTGAATATTAAGCACTAGGTCAGTTTTTTTATATAAATAGTTATTTAATTAATCCAATATTTCGTTACACTTTGTGTAACTTCTTCAGGGATAAATTATTATTGTAACAATTATTGCACGGACTGGACTTTGTACGGGAACATGCGCAGGTCTTTGACGAAAATTCGCCTTAGGGACGACCGGCTGATGGCTAATTGCGAGGCACGGCATCTGGTCGATGTTTCTGACGACAGCTCGACATCCTCGGCAACAGCGGCCATATTCTCGGCAGAACGGGCGCTCCGGGGCCGGCCAATCTTGGCAGTGTCTCGTGTGGTCGCATACTCTTCAAGGTTGATGGCCAAAAGGCGCAGCGTTTGCGCAGTCGGTGCTGTACGAACCGGGAATCGGCGACGGAATTCGCGCTGCGCCAACATCACAGATGAATTGTTACGCAAAAAATAGACACGATTATTCCGCATTCTTGGGGAGTGTATAGCTCTATGGCTTGTTCACTTGTATTCTACATCTGTCTAGTTCACAAATGTCAAAACAGATTTGATATTGTCCGCCATTTGCAAAAGTAAGAGCATCTTCCAATAGTGTGATTTCTTTTGACCCTCAAAATTTCAGGTCCGCACCTCTTACGGTTCGCGAGAAAATAGCCTGTGACAGACAGACGGACGGACGAACAGCATAGCGAAAACGATAGCGTTCATTTTCACTTTTGGTGTACGGAACCCTAAAAATACATGAGGTTAATGCATCTAGGATGCGCAGAAAGAAGCCCATGCCTCGAGACCTACCAAAAAAAATTAGGTAATCCTGAAGCAGGTTAGTAAGGGAGAATACCGGATGTTTTTGCTGAGAAGTTTCTGCATATTGAAGTTGTGAACTGATTCTACAAAAGGTATCTTAAGAATAGTGGAAGTTGTTTGACAAATTCAAGCTAACTACTTCACTGTAAGTTGTAATGAGATTTTTTCCAGGAATACGAGTATAACCGGTTTTAATTTTTATATTTGCTATTATTATATTGTTTTGTTAGCAAAAAACAAAAATCTGGCTAAAGAAAACGTCTACCTTTGTACGGTCACTGTGGCTTTTTAGCTGTGTGCACTGTGAATTTTTTTAATAATGTCAAATTTCAAACGTTTACTTGATTCAGGTCCGTGATCCTTGTTTACAGCAACAACAGTGTATTAAAACAAAAGGACAAAAAGTGTTGACAACAGTAGCATAAAAACAAAATAAATAACCATTCAATGTTAAACAATTTATCTTTGTCTCTGGGTGCTTAAGGAAAAAAAAAACTAAATGACAACTAAAGGAAATATCAAAATAAATGTAAAAAATTATATGATTCTAACAAAAATTGTCGCCGTAATAGTGTAACAGATGTTGCCACAAAATACAGTTTTTCAGTCAAGAGGTGTTTTTTTACAAGTATTATAAACACACAGAAAAGACAAAAATAAAATAAGATAATAGAAACAAATAAAAAGTTGATAAACAAATTGTATTGCAAACAGCATAAATAGTTATACAGCCAGAGTTTTTGTATGTGCGTTGCTAAACTGATCCAATGAATTTTCAGTTTCAGACTTAAATACAATTGCTCAAAACTTTCTAGGCATTCACTAAACAGGCATTTTTAAAGGCCTTCAAGGCCTGAAGTAAGATCCAAAACTAATACTTTTCTATTTTCTCAGAATGGCCTTCTTGAAATCCGCTACACTCGTGTCTAAAAAATACGATACATATTCGTTGTCCCTTCTTTTAGAAGCATTCTATTTTTAGCTTTTTCATTTTGTTTAATAAAAAATTGACTTTAGAAATAACAAACATTCTGGTATTCCGTTTTTGCAAATAATTTGTATATAAAACTAAAATTTATTTACAAGAGACATCATACATGCTGTTGTTATGCCGTTTACCTTTGAGATTATTAACACGCTTATTCTGTCGAAACTATGTCATGCTCAATACCTTCTTAATAAGTAAATACACGAACTTTAGCCTCATATGTATAACAAATTACTTTGGATGAAAGGAAATAGTTCGAAATTAAGAATCTCATTAATCAAAAATACAGAGGCCGCTATAAAAATACCCAGATACACAAAAATGCACCTCCATTTTCTTTTTAGCAGTCCTTCATAGACTAGACCTTCTATTCAGCCTGAAGAATGCCTTCAATCAGGCCTGTTCGGCAATGGGTCAAGGAAGGTCTTGGTCCGCAATGACATCGCGTGTAAAAATATATATGATAATGTAATGGAAGTGGAATTACTAGTGTCTGCTAAATAAGGCTTTATAGAAGGCCTATTTACTCCTTCCTTTTACCACTGGGAGATACTTCAACTAATATAAACACAGAAAAACTCACCCACACAACAATGCAATGAAATGCCTGTAAATGTACAAAAACGGAAACGGATATTAAAGCCAACCCAACCAGACACATATTGCAGTTCTTTTTCGTACGTTTACTCAACACTAATACTACTGTACTTCACTTTGTTTCACAAACAGCCAGTGTTAGTGGTTGCCTTTTCTTGTTATTTTGTTGCCATTGTCTACATAAATTGCGGTCGATTCAATCAATAAATTATACTGACAAAATGCTAAGATGTTTTAAAGACAAATACGATTGGTTAATTTATTATTGTGTAAAATTTTCAACGGTTTTAAAGAATTATCAATTTTTAGCAAGAACATTGTGGAATTTCGATCCTTAAATTTTTTTTACAAATTACATATATAAAGCAAATTAGATTGAGATGTTTTATTTTCTTTCCTTTATTAAAAATTTATAAAATTTATTATATAAAAAATGTATTTTATTAAACTATCGAGACTATACACAGAAAAAACTTTTAAAAATTTCTTTTCAGGCAACCATTTGTTTGAATTTCGCTTTAAATTCAAAAAATAGTTTATCTGCTTCAATTTTAGCTCTTATTTAAAATTAAAAGGAACAATAAAACCAGTTCGATATTCAGTAAATGTCCGGTTTGATTTCACAAGAAAAACTTTTGCGTCCTATTTCAGATTAAATAAAAAAATAAAGCTCTAATCAATTTCAGATTTTGTTTTTTCGCAAATTGAAATTTCGCAATATTTGCAATATTAGTGATTTTTTTTTAATTTTTCAACGTCTTTACAGCTATACCGATTTTTAATGAATGTTAGATTTTGCTATCATCCTGCTGTTAGCAAGATATCGCGAAATTTGCTCCTTTGTTGTCTGAACTCTTGGCATTCTTTACCGTTTTAGCAACTTCTTATCAATGTTATGAATTTTTTTAAATTTTGAAATTTTTCGCCATTTTCGCGACAAAAGTAATTTTTCAAAGGTTTTTAGCTATATTAAAATTTTAGGGATTTTAAATCAATATTACACCTTGCAATATTTCCAGTTTTAGCAAGATTTACCGAGTTTTCGTCACTTTCTCGATTTTGTCCGAGTTTTTGGCATTCCTTACAGTTTTTGCAAGCTATATTAATATTTAGGGATTGTTTCCAATTCTTTTCGTCTTTTTACAACTTGACCGACTTTTAAGTAATTTCAGTGCTTGACATCGCTTTATGCTATATTTGCGAGATTTTAGTAATTTTTGCAAAATAATAAAAAAAATCTGTGCAAAAATAACAAAGCTGCAGTTAGAAATTGGTGGCGCTATTATTTACTATCACTTTTCACGTTGTTATTTTTATATTTTACAAATACAAAATATGTATTTTGAAATGTTTCAAGTAAAATATAAAATACTCTTGAGGCAAAGTATTTCAAATAGAAAACAAGAATAGGTATTTTGTATTTTCAATTTTTATTTTAAATAAAAAATTCGTTTATCTATGTGTAGTAGTTTTCAGGCAATATGAAATAAATTTTGTCTCATGAGATATGGTATATTTTCTCTAATACAACGTTAAGCTCTGATATATTTTGCCACAATCATGGCTCTCATGAAAATATTAAAAGAATATGATCGCTACCGTTCCGTTAAGAATGGGCAAAATAAATATATTTATTATCAGGGGCCGGACTTTCATGCAAATGCATGTTTTTTGTGGTGATAGATATAGAGGTATTGGCTAATTATCTATTAAGTAGGTTGACATCGATTTGTAGTTGCATATTTTGGTGGTGAGTGCTAACTTTTGCATATTTTGGCAATAAATGCATATTTTGGAGTAATATAACATTTTTTAATGCATATTTCTCAATTTTTGAAAAAAATCTTAATACGCCGATTATGGATGACAACCGAGCCTCAGTTGGGTTGCCAGTTGCTGAATATTATACTATTGATAGCAACTGGCAACTGCGAGTTGTCAATTTCAGTTGCTATTTAGTGCCTTTCTGGCAACCATTAATTTTCAGTTGTCGACTTGCAACGCAACTAAAGTTCGGTTGCATTAAATAATAGACCCAATTATGTTTATTTTATGTTTTTTCTCTAATAATAATAACAAAAATATATATATTTTCATATTATTTTAGTTTTGTTACTTTGTTCGTAGATAAATGCATATTTTTGTTCATATTTTTTATTTCTAGGTGAAGAAATGCACCTAAAATCAATTTTTAGCTGCATGAAAGTCCGACCCGTGTTTATTATACATGAGATTTGTTAAATAAACTTCAAAATCACGAGGTAGAAAGTATGATTTAGAAAGGAAGATATTGATTATAATCAATCTCTTCTCTTCATTATTAGTGATTAATACTTTCGATTAATATATTCTAGCAAGTATTCCACGGTCAAATGGTAAATGAGGAAGCCAAAATAAATTTTTAAAAATTTTTAAGTGAATTCAAGCAAATAGTTTGTAGTTATTATACAGTAGGAGATTCTACAAAGACTAAATGACGACTATATCGCAATTAGTTAAACATTTTATATTCAGGCCTCCAAATCATTTTGTAAAGAGCTTGCCGTAATGTTTCTTATTTTTCTTGAAAATTTTCCAGGACGATTCTTATCGCTAAGTACTCGTACAAGCAAGTTGCAGTACTATACTCAGCTGAGCTGCATTTTACATATCCTGCGCAACAGTCTGTCTTTGATTATTTATTTTTGGGTCGATTATGTATGGCAACCGAACTTCAGTTGGGTTGCCAGTTGCTAAAAATCATATTACGGATGACAACTGGCAACTGAGAGCTGTCAATTTCAGTTGCTTTTTAGTGCTTTTCTGGCAAACATAAATTTTCAGTTGCCGGCTGGCAACACAACTGAAGTTCGGTTGCCATCATTAATCGACCCATTTATTTATCTTAAAACACCTAATTTTGCGGAAAATCACTCAAAGTTCGTTTAATATCGAATTATTTGCTGTAGGAAACGATTATAGAGCACTATAATCATTAGTGTCCGACCGAACGTTCGGGTACGGTGTTGGAGTTCGGCAAAAAGGTAGGTTCGGCTGATGTTCGGCGTTCGGTATAATTTTCACCGAACTTTGTACATTTTTTTATATATCTATACATCATCAAAGATACAGCAATCGTTGAAACAAATTTTAACTGACAAGTCGTCTAACATATAAACTAAATTTGAATTAAACAAATTCTTGTAAAAAAAAAACAAAGACACACGAAATTGCTGTCTTATAAAATATCGAAAAGTGCAACGTATTATGAATTTGTTCATTTTGCATTTATTAAATAAATAAGTCGTAGCTAAAAAAAAGTTGAGTAACATTTGTCTCTTCAATAAAAAAGTTTGGTTTCGCGTTCGGTTTGGGTTCGGCTTCGGTTCTCAACATTCTACCGAAGTTCGGGTTCGGTTTGAAAAAGATGCATTCGGTCGGACACTAATAATCATTGATATTTATACAAAGTATTCCACTTTGTTCTGTTATAGTGATTAAACGACATCTATTACTAAATTCATCTTGCATGTACTTTTCGAATCAATCAATAATTGTTCTCGGCTTATGAGAAATGTTATGACTTCTTTTCAAGCAATTTTTATGAAATTTTTGTATAAGATTAAACCGTTCACATCTTTACTTTGTATTACAAAAATTGTATGGACATTTACTACCTGTTTATCGATGTCCAAGGAATTCTTTCTTTCTTACAGTTACATTTGAAACAAGGACAAAGTTTTAGAATTTGGTTTTGTTACCAATGAAATTTTAAGAATGAAAAAATGTCCTTCGACATGGATAAACAGGGTAAAAGTATTTAAACAGCCGATGAAAAACATAGCAATTTTAAAAGAGAACTTAAGCAATTTCATCGTGGAAATTTAGTCGTTGTCAGTCAAACGAAATTTTGTACTATTTAAAAAACATTGAAATTTTTGATATTAAAGAAAAACAGGATTATAATACAAATTTCTTATATAAATCCAAATAAATTTGACGGTCACTTATGCCATTTTAAAAATATGTATGTCAAAAAAGTCCATATATTTATGAAATAACCTGTACTTTTAATTTCCCGTTTTACCGGGAAAATCTCAAAAATTTCCCTAAAAACTAAAAGTATACTTTTCGCGGGAATTCCCGCCCGGGACCCTGATACATACACAGAAGTAATATGCACCATAAAAATTTTGAAACAAACGTTTCTCTTAAATTAAAATTAGTTTTCAATAAATGTTTTTTACTGAAACAATAATTTGTTTGTTGGACTTTTATTTATTACACTAAAACAACAAAAACAAATTTCCTGCGTCTTAAAACAAAGATAACCACCATGACGACATACCCATAATAACAAACAACGACCATGATACCATAAGGGAGAAGTGCAATGCCGAAATTCATACAATCATTATCAAATGTAAATTGTAACAAGTTTGTTACACGCTGTAATAATCTTAATATTGTTTTCTGCGGTAACTCTCATTAATTTTTTTAGAACTTTTGTATAAACAGAGTTATGGAAAATAGGTATTTCAAATAAATTTAAAATAAAAATGTTTTTTTGTTTTATATTTCAAATAAAAGTACAAAATAGATTTGTAGCAAGTATTTCAAATAAAAAATACAAAATACATATTTTCAAAATATTTATTTTCAAAATACATTTTAATTTTTAATTGAAATATTATAATTTCTTTATTTGTTTCACAACTTTACCCCTTTTTAGTACTTTTTAGCAAACTAGCAAGTTTCTTGCCTTTTTTCCATGCTTTTGTTTTAAGTTCTAGCGATTTCTAAACCGTTTTAGGGCATGTTAGATATTTTGCCTATTCCCCGCGAATTTCGACCATGTTCGCGATAAAAGCGATACTTTTTGCAATTTTTCAATCTACACAGTTTTCGCGATTTTGAATCAATATTACTTTGCCAGCAGTCTTCGCCGTTTTTTTTATTTTTTTTTGCATTCTTCAAAGTTTTAAGGGTTTTAATTTAATTTCATGGCTTGTTTAACATATTCACGAATTTTCATTTTTGCGATAGGCGTGATTTCACAAAGTTTTTGGATTTCATACATATTTGCTGATTTTTAATTAATATGACTGACACTTTTCCGTTTTTCCAATTGCAGCAAGTTTTAGCGAATTTCCTCCATTTTAGCTATTTCTCCCGAGATTTTGGGATTCCTTGCAGTTTTAGGTAGTTTTAATGTATTTCTTGTAATTCTGGACATTGTCTTAATTAATAATTTTTGAACACGAAATTGTTCGCAATGAAACGCAATTTAATTTTACATTTTCTTGCAATATAAAAAAAAATTATTTTTAAGTGTTTATTTAATATACTAAAAAAACATTACAAATATTGAATTTTTTTTAAAAACTAATTTAAGAGGAATTTTCTATTCTCCTGTCTTTTAAGGATGAAATAAATATTAACATAAAGTTTGTTTTTTTATTCAAAAATAAATAATGAATTTGTATATAATATTTCTAAAACAATTGTTTCAAATAAAAATTTAATAAAAAACCTCCCAAACATAAATTTCATTATTTAACTTCTTCCAACTCGTGCTATAAAATTATTTGCTCACTCAGATATGTGTCTGATATAAAAAATACAAATTTGACAGTTTCTTAATGCTGTTATTTCAAAATCAGGATTAATGTTTACTCTTGATTTATTTCAGAGTATTTGTACTAGTCAGCTACATACGTATATGCATGTATCGCAAAAGTATATTTATATAGTATATTTCTCATTTCCTCTGCAAATAATTGCTCTAACAGAAACGTGTTTGACATTAGTTTTATTTCCTTTATTTCGTGTGTATGTTGAACTTCATTAATGTGTGATCTGCTGTCATTATTCCTCTTGACTTATCTATCTAAATTTCAATTGTTTACTAAGGGAATTAGTGTTAATTTATCTTTAGACTTTGCCTAAA
The DNA here is from genome assembly GCA_956483635.1 of Panzeria rudis. NCBI lineage: Eukaryota > Metazoa > Arthropoda > Insecta > Diptera > Tachinidae > Panzeria > Panzeria rudis. Next base: position 74,929,926 of record OY101449.1, read on the forward strand.
CTGTTTCCATTTCTTAGCTTATTCTTTTGCTGAAAACGTGAAGGGAATACATACTACCTTTTTAACATATATGGAAAGGTCACTAATTTGGTCTTAAACGACATTAATCAATGGTGTGTGACCAAACGCACTTCGAAGCCGAACTTCGATTGATTTTTTAGAACCGAAGCCGAACCCGAACGCGAAACCGAACTTTTTTATTGAAGAGAAGAATTCCCCAATTTAACTTTTTTTAATTATAACTCATTTATTCAATAAATACAAAATGAAAAAACTCGTAGTACGTTGCTTTTTTTCGACTCTCTTTTATAGGACTGCATTTTTGTGCATGTTTGATGATTATAAATTTAAAAAAATTATACACAGTTCGGTGTTCGGTGAAAATTTTACCGAACGCCAAACATCAACCGAACAAAGCTTTTTGTCGAACTCCGACACCGAACCCGAACGTTCGGTCGGACACTATTAATCAAAGTTCGTAAGCTCAATGTGTTATTTTCATTGAAAAATCTAACATTTGTAGATATTTGATGTTGGTAAGTGAGGAAAGAACTATTTATTTTATTTATGGAACTGCGTATTTCTTATAGATATCATACGTGAGAATATATCATCATATTAAAGTATTACAATATATAAACAATCAGCCGTTCAAAGTTAATTTTTGGTGCTTTAGATTGCGTTTATTTTATATTTCGATTTTACAATAATAATGTTTTTATACCTTGAGGCGTTTGTATACTCTTGTTTTTAGAAACAAAGCTCACATGGAAAGTATAGGACCAAATATTTATTTGACGCTCCCAAAAGTATGCACGTTTTTAAGTATTTAGTACAAATAAAGTTAGCAGAAAATTTTTTGTCAATTCCGCTTTGAAATTTAAAAGTGGTTTGATTACGAAGAAAATTTTAGTTTTTAGTTTTCTGAAGAAGCAACTTAAGGAATTGAAACCACTTCTGATCGGAATGGTATTCTGTGACATGGCTGAATGTCGTAATATTTTCGAATTTAAGAATATAAGGATAATTTTGTGCAGATATGTAGAACTAATTATATTTAGTTCTGAGTTAGGTTAGGACCAGCGGTGCCACAAGGAAAAACTTTTTTCGACCAAAATTTTCATCAAAGCCGTACAAAATCTACCAAAACCGACCATTTTGCTAGCGTTCATTATATTGCATTTATGTTAAGAAGATTTGTTTAGAAAATATGTACATTTGATATTACAAAAATAAACAAATCTCAAACGAAAGACGTCATTATTTCCAAAAATCGCGAGCATTATTTCAAAAATCTTTTAAATATTTTTCAAGCATAACTGGTCATAAGTTAAGTTTTCTTTACTGCTTTAGATATGTATTTGTGTAGAACGTTTAGTAAAAGAAAAGGAAAAAGCGATTACATGGTTCTGAAATACATGCTTACTTTCTTGGTGACGTAACGTGACAAAATGGCAAGCTCCTGTGAAAATTCCCATACAGAACTGCGACGTAATATTCGAAACTTAAATAATATTGAGATATATGAGATAATGAATGAAATCCGTATATATAGGCCCTCAAAGAATACTTAAGGCCAGAATCTTCAAATATTTTAGTGTGTTATTTGTAGTTTATTATTTTTACTGAGTTTTTGCTGAAAATAATCAAATTCGAGGTTGTACAAAAAAAAACGTTAAAAAACGCAACAAACCGGCCAAGCTACCAATTTATCTACTAATAATATAAATCTACCAGTGTTGGTTTTATCAGACCAAAGTGGCAGCCCTGATTAGGACCACCTTACCGAAGTGTAAATTGATTGCAGTCTTTTGAACAATGCCAAAAAACAGCTTTGTCAAGATTTCTCTTCTCCATTGACATTCACCCACCTCGGATTGCTTTTTGCTAACTTTAATATACGAAGTTTACTATACTTTTCTATGTCTAAATATGTTTGCTTTCCAATAACATATACTTTTTATAAGAAACAGTACAAATTTAAAAAAATAATAAAATAAAGTAATTCATACACATTGGATATAGAGCTGTGCTCTATATTAGGGGGCAGCGTATGTGAGTTTAGCGATTGCGAAAGATACATTGAATACTGTTCAAGTCAAAAATGTTGTATAAAATGTTCTGAATTTATAGACTATTCGAACTAAATTACTCAAACAAATTTTTACTCGAAATTGAAATTTTTTGTTTCATCGAACATTATTTGACTTCAATTATTGGATTAATCGAACAAACATTATTCGAGTGAATACCCTACTATCTATACTTGTAAAAGAGCCATTGGTCGCAGTTGGGGCATAGAGCCCAGAGGGATCAACTGGATCTTTGAAGCGGTAGTTAAGCCCATTTTATTTTATGGTGTATTAGTTTGGTGGGAAGCGTTAGAGAAAGACTCTCATCGCAGAACACTTAATAAAATATTTCGGCTGGTAGCGACCCTGATAACAGGTGCGCTCAGGTCTACTCCAACGAAAGCACTATTCACGTTGATGAACTGGCTTCCGGTGTAGGGTATGGCCAAACAGCTAGCATTATTCTCGGCGATCAGGCTGAACGCTACATGCCCATGGTCACGAACTGATTATGGGCACTCCAGGATTCTGCGAAAACATCAAGGAATTCACAGCAACATTGATTATTGCGCACCGAAGGCTTACTTTGGTGGGCTATTCCTCTCACTTGTTCCCAGCAGGGAACAGTAACTCTCAACCCTGATGGAGCGATCAAAGTCTTTACGGATGGCTCCAAAAGGGGCAACAGAACTGGCGGAGGTTTCTATGTGGAAAACTTCAACGTAAGAGTCCCATTTAGGCTGCAGGACGGTTCTAGCGTCTTGCAAGCTGAAATCTCTGCTATCACTAGGGCGGCAAGATGCCTTAGGTACTATAGGATATCGGAAGATATCTATATATTTACCGACAGCAAAGCGGCCATCGCCGCTATAAATGGTGTATACACCACTTCCTTGGCGGTTGTCTAATGGCGGGTATCTCGAGATAGCGTATCGACATTCATGATATCACCTACAAACTGAGAAGATATCGTCTATTTCGAAGCGATAGGATTTCAAATGCTGGGGGAGTAGCTATATATGTAAAATCATCAATATCATGCAATATTAAATGCCTAACTACAGATGATGAAGAAGTAAATAATGAAGAATTTTATCTTAATGGTGACGAAATCTTTGATGGAGAAATAAATGAGGAAATATATAGTAGTAACAGCGATGACCCTATATCAAATGCTCAAAAATTGGAATATTTGTTCCTTGAAATATTTAACAACCATCAAAAACTTCTGTTGGGTACAATATACAGGCCAAATAAAAGAATAAAATTTCAGCCTTTGGTGGATAAGTTATCTACACTCACTCTTGGCTACACGGATGTTATTTTAGCTGGCGATTTCTTTGCCAATATTCTTGTTGACAGACGTTTGATGAAGGAAATGCGTGCCATTGGTATGATCTTAATCAATAATCTATTGCCAACACATTTTACATGCACTAGCAGTACTCTACTTGATCTATTTTTTGTAGATAATCTTTCCAGAATGCTCTTATATGACCAACTTTCTGCTTCTGTTTTCTCAAAACATGATCTCATTTTTATGTCCTATGATTTCATAACAACAGCGCAAAGTCAAACAATAATATTTAGAGACTTTAAGAACATAGACATACAATCGTTGCTGCGCGAACTTATTACAATGCCATGGAACAACACGTTTATACTGCCCACAGTAGATGAACAGGTAGATTTGTTGCACTACAATATACAATACTTATATGAAAAATATGTCCCCATTAAAACGAGAAGCATTAAAAATGATAAGCCGTGGTTTTCAAACGAAATTAAAGCCTTAATCAACGAAAGAAATAATGCATATGCAAGATGGAAGAGATTTTAAACTCCTGATCTCCATAATGTTTACAAGATCTGTAGAAGTAAAGTAAACTTAAAAATTAGAATTGCTAAATCAGGATTTTACGAAGCCAAGTTTCAATCTGCTGTTTCTTCGAAAAAGAAATGGAGGGAAATTCGCTTGATGGGTATCACTAAAAACTGTGTAGAAACCGAAGACAATATAGATGTGAACCAATTAAACTCAGAATTTGCCAACATACAAATGCCACAAGCAAATCTGAGCTTTTATGATTCTGTAGATGCCTTTGGTAGTGCAAACAATACTAATCAACAACAGCCATCATGCCTTCAATTTGTGCATGATACCCGTGAAGAGGTTCTTAAAGCTATGATAAGTATCAAATCAGATTCAGTGGGTGATGACGGAGTCCACCCGAAATTCATTAAACTAATAATAAGTTATATACTGCCACAGATAATACACTTGGTTAACACAATAATAACCACATCTACTTTTCCATCAATGTGGAAAAGAGCAAAAATTATTCCAGTCCCTAAGCCTGATAAGAGCTATCGGCCAATCGCAATACTGCCATATTTGTCAAAAGTTGTTGAACGACTGATCCATACACAGATGGCTGAATATTTGTATAGCAATACCTTGCTATCTGAACGGCAATTTGGTTTCAGACCCAAACACAGTTGCATCTCAACACATATTGATGTCACCGAGGAATTACGGTCGAAAATGGATAGTAACTTCATATCATTTTTGGTCTTACTCGATCATTCTAAAGCGTTCAATACTGTTGAACATACTATACTTTGCCAAAAGCTTAAGTACATGTGCCATTTTTCTAATACTGCTATAAAGTTACTTTTGTCGTACCTACGTGATAGAAGTCAATTGGTATATTCTGGCTCCAATAAGTCAAATTGCTGCTCAATGACGAGAGGTATTCCGCAAGGCTCAATACTTGTTCCGTTATTATATGTAATATATTCTAACGATTTGCCGTCCAGGCTTAACTATTGTGGTGTGCAGATGTACGCGGATGATGTACAGCTCTTCATTAGCTGCCTGCCATATGATATCAGTGACTGCGTTAGTAAATTAAGCTGTGATCTTGATAATGTGTTTAGATCGGCTTCAAACAAAGGAATTTGTTTAAATGCGAATAAATCTAAAGCAATAATGATAAGTAGGCCTAACATTGTACAATATAGCTTACCGCCAATACGTATTGGTGACTCCTCCATTGAAGTCGTAGAAAATGCCAAAAATCTTGGAGTTCAACAATAACCTTACATTGTCTAATCACGTAAATGCTATATGTGGTAAAATCTACAGCATGTTAAGAAATCTTTGGATGTCGCAGTATTTTACGCCAATAGAGATATTCGCATGCTATTGGCAGAAACATACATTCTCCCCACCTTAATGTATGGATGTGAGATGTCTTCTAGTTGTGAAAAACAAACTGAAAGTTGCCTACAACAATATTGCTAGATATATATATGGACGTACGAGGAATAGTAGAATATCTCAGTTTTCGTATAAAATTTTCAATATATCATTTGAAAACTTGTTAGAGTGCCGCACGTTATTGTTTTTACATAAAATTATATACACTAAGCAACCAGCTTATCTATACAATAGGATAACGTTTTCAAGATCAAACAGAGGCTTTAGGATTAACTCCATTCGATACTTCAAACTTATATCTGAGCGACATTTCTATGTAAATGCCATTCGTCTCTGGAACGAACTTCCGCCTAACATACAAACATTAAGCAATGCAAAGCACTTCAGTTGCGCAATATTCACCTACTTCGGTTAAAGATAGCAAATTTTACAACCAACTTTTTGTTATGACTTATGTATGCAGTTAACTTATTTTTTTTTAATTTAAGAAAAACTTTGTTAAAAAAATAACGTAAATGCCTTAATCTCCGCAGTACTATTAAATAAAATTGATTCTTGTTGTACTGTATTTTATCAATCAGTAAATAAATAAATAATATAAAAATAAATAAATAATCTGAATAAAAAAACCGAAAACCGATTTCTGAAAAAGTGTGGTTGTTCTACTAATTAAAAACCGGTTTTCGGGAAATGTCGAATAATTGACAGCTCTAGGCTCTACTAAAAACACATTTTTGATTTAGAAAATCTGTAAGTTCAGAATTACCATTACTTCCATACACTTCCAAAATACTAATAGGTAAGAAAAAAATTAATGACATTCGAAAAATAAAGATAACAGGATACATTCCCGACGAATTCAAAGAATTTTATGATAATATTATATCTTGGCCTAATACAACAAGCGAAACTGCTAAAAACGATGACGAATTAATGATATTAAATACTTAATTCATTACTTTTAAGAAATAAATATACCTTTGTTAAAAAATGGCTTTTCTTTATTAATTTTTTTTTTGATCCGTTGGGAGAAGGCAAGAAGTTTATTTATGTATATATTAGTAAACATTATTATTTGCTAGTCTGGTCTATTGTTATGGAATCATAATTAATTGTATATCCATTTCATCCAAATGTTATAAAAGGCCATGTGAAGAAAATAAAAATTATGAAGTTTTTTTCATATATCTCTGTTCGATGTTTTTGGATTTATTTCCTTCTTCAAACTGGTGGTTCAATTACTGAAACTTAGAAATATGGTGTAAAATCATCAAACAATAGCTCGAAAAAGGAAATAACCACCATAAATATACATATTAAAGATCGCACCACTATACCACAAAGTATTGCTAAAACAGATATTACAGATACATACCTGTTACTATAAGTATAAATGATGGTATGAGTATAACTGATATTGTATGATTTTATTCCACGCGTACTAAACAATAAGAGTAACATAGTATTTTGCAATGGATAAGAAATTTACATAATTTTTGTTTTAAAATATCTGTTGTACCACAGATATTTTAAAATAATTGTTAGTACAACAGATAGTGTGTGCGTACGTTTCATACATATAAAACACATTCACATACACTTCATGTGCAAATTCATTGCTAGCTTACAATAGAAGTTAATTCTTGTTGATAGGTACAGCACAGTATTGTGCTTTGTTAATGCTGTTTTTGTTGTCTATTTTGATGTTCGTTTTAAATAGCCGACCATTCGCGAACTAACTTCGTTTTGCATGACAAATTTGCCTGTTTATACAATAAGTAATTATTGTACGACATCAGTATCTGTTAATATCTGTTTGGGCGAAATATAGGAAAACAAATGTGTTTCTATCAGTCTCTCTGTATCCACTCATATCTACTATACTTCAGCCAATAACAATACCCCTAATAACAAAAACACTACATTACTTATCAATATGCTCTCATAAGAATTAACACACAGAAACTGATATAACCAGATGCATCTGAGCACGTGACTAATACATATAACGGTTCAGAGTAAGTACCCAGCAAACAATTTTTGCCGATTTCGGTCCGAAGTCGGTCAGAAAGTCTGCACAAGATGCCGAATTCGTATCCGATGTCGGCCAGAAAACGTACCGACAAGAAACCGGATCTCTTTGTCTGAGGAAATTCTAAAAACTATACCAAAAGGTCAAACAGAATTCTATACGAATTCCGACAAATTTTCTAGGGAAATTCTAAAAGAATTTTCGACATGTCTTTAAATGTCGGAAAAATGTCTGACAAAACATCAGAAAATTTTCAGATTTATCTGATACGTTTTACGTTCTGGCGTATTAATATCAGAGAGAAGTCGGAGCTAAAATTGGAAATTTATCAGAAATGTCGTTTAAAATTCCCCATGCATTGTTGTGCTGCTTATGGCAGCTCATCAGAAAACATTTACCCATATTTTATAAGTTATAATTACTATTTTCTTTCGAATAATTGTTATAATAATTTATCCCTGGAGAAGTTACACAAAGTGCAACGAAATATTGGAACAATTAAATAACTTTTTATAAAAAAAACTGACTTAGTGCTTAATATGCAATAATAAATAATTTTAAACATATTTTATAAGTTTAAAAACCCAAATATTTCTACGTATAAGCTCAAGATATAAATGAGAATTGTAACAAAAACTTAAATCAGACAATGTGCATAAGTGACTGCTAAACGTCGTAAGACGTAGATCAGAAAATATGCAGACTACTCTGTTAAATGCCTTGAAGGAAATTAAATTGCTTTCGGATAATGTGCCGACTATTCTGATATTAATCGGATAATAGTTCAGACAATGTGCAGAAAAGTCGTGCCAGAAAACTGCCTACTGCTCCGCCAAATGTCTGAGCGAATTTTAGACAACTCGGCTGATAGTCTGGTAAACTCTCAGATTTTATCTGATATTAGACATGTCGGCCAAAATTGTTTCCTGTGTATATTCACACATACAAGAGTAAAGTTTTAATGAAATCCACTAATGTTTAATTTAAAATTATTTTAAACGCCAAGACAAGTTATATTAATATGGTGACGCAACGGCGAATTAAACCAAACAACTCGCGCTGTCAAGTCCCATATATAAAGTATTACAATTATTTTAGCTCCAATATAAAAGTGTTATTTAGCACAAAGCAAAGCGGATTGAAAGCAGATAATTTAAAAACGTTTGACATATCAAGACAACACGGCAAAATAATCCGATGTGCTATGGGCCTTTTCCCTTAGTATTTTTTCATTTATGAAAAATTGGAAAATTGTACTTAAAAAGTTATCTTGTTTAATCGCCACTGATTTATTGATAAAATGGCTAATAAATAAAATAGTAAACATTATTTTTTAGAAAAAAACCTAATTTACTTTTCTACCAACAAATGTTGCTAACTTTAATCAATTTTGACTTATTTCTAATTTTACTATTCGCTTTAAATATTGGCATGCATTTTAGCGAATGCAAATTCGTACATTCGTCGCATCCCTACTCTATATCACGCGCTGTGATAGGATGCTAAAAATGCAAAATCGAAACAAGGCGACACTTTTACCGTTATAATTGTTTTGTAAAAATATGAAAGCATGTCTCAAGTGGCTGCTAAACAAGTGAATATGCAGCTTGTGTGCGCGTTTGTTTACAAAAAATTTATTCACATATACGGAGGGAATATATTGAAGAATATCATAATACTTTGAATTTTCATTACAACACATAGATATATTGAAGCCTAAATATTGACTTGTCTAGCAGCCACTTTAGGGATTTTTATTTTTGTTTCATTTCTTTCATACATACACCCAATTCACAGCATGAATAAAAAACCTTAAACTTTTTCTATTTATCTTTGAGAACATCTTACGGTGGTCGGCGTTTCATACCACAATTGTGCTGAGACCCAGGGTGACCGTTGAAAATTTTTAAAAAGTGGCACAAAAAAGGTGATTTTGAGAAAAAAGTGGCACCAAAAAGGGGATTTTTCGAAAAAAAGGGGCAACTTTTTTAAAAAGGGAATAATTGGACCAAATTCTAGTATTTAATGAATTTCTATGGCATATAATGTTCTTGAAATAAAATGAATAAATTTTTATGTTTTTTCTATCTACAAAAGAAAGTTTTCTGCACCAACGAAGTACGCCACTTTCTAACGAGTTATTTAAGCAACACATGCATACATGCGTTATTATACCTGACTCCAAAACAAAGAGACAGTCAGCCAGATAACAAGTTCAATGTAAAAATATTAAATAGTGGACCAATATGGCCTATAAATGGCAAAGTTCTGAGGGAGCAAACTTAAAAAAATACTAAGGAGTTCAGTCTTCTGCCTTTGTTGATATCAGTCAAAAATAAGTTTTGCTCTTATAAGAAATGTTGCCATTTCACACACTTTTAGTGTTTTTTAAGTTATAGCACTAATATTCGTGCGAATGTAAAAAAGACCATGGTTTTAAACAAAATCTTTCTTGACTATCCTACAAACAATGTATTTTGTAAAATGCGTGATTATTTACGAAAACTAAAGATATATGTAAAAGAAACGGCATATTAGTTTCCTTATAAATATTCGCCGAACCAATTTTTCAAATTGCGTACATATTTCATTTCAAAACGTTAATATTACTTTTGTCTTAGGCGTTGATTTAGTACAACTAAATCTAACGTTCACTCAAAAATTTGCATGAAAATCACTTTTAAAATATATAAAACCACGTGCTTTTCATAAAAGTTTTTAACAAGACGTGCTTGCTCGTGCTAGTGAATCAGGGTGTTAGTTTCTAATAATTTTAGTACAATAATGAATATCTATAGATCCGAACTCTTAAACTATTTCAATATCCAAAGAAATTTAATTATTTTGATAATTCAGTTATGAATTTTTTGTCGACCTGTATAGTTTTTATCCAAAGGTATTTAATTAGTTTGGCTTAAGTTCGTGTTCAATTTAATATTTCGATCAAATTATTTTTTTTTATTTAAGAAAGAAATTCTAAAACATGTAAATATTGAACATTCAAAGAAAAATTTGAATGTACGGAAGGTTGAACTGACATCAGATGTTTCGCGACCACCACAGTCTTCTCATCAGAGCCCTTTACCTACACTACCAGTGACGGCAGCAACAACATCCTAGGGAAAATCCTACTTATTTTAGTAAGCTCAGTTAACAGATTTTGTCACCACCTCGTGGCAAGTCGTACCTATTATATGAAATTTTCTAAATGTTCGGAACTTCACTAACTGTCTTATCTTTAGCATGTTCAACTATTTTTAATTATTTGGGTTTGAGTTCGGTAATAATTTAAAATAATTAAATTTCTTTGGATATAAACCCATACAGTTCGACTAAAACTCGTAACTTACAGCTCAACCTAAATCAGAGCGTTGAGCGTCGGGTAAGCAACAGGGTACGTATTTACAGTATAAGTTACCACAAAATATTTACTTTAAATATATTGTAAATACGTACCCTGCTGCTTACGTGACGCTTGATGCTCTGATTTAGGTTGTGCAGTTAATTGTCTATTTCAAAATAGTTTTTTTCATAAGACTGTAAATAATGGACTCAAAAACACATTTTTGTCTTGAGATTTTTTTATAAAATCAGAGTTGTGCCGTAAAAAACGCATATTAAATCAAAAAGTATCACTTCATAAAAAAAGGGGCATAATATTACAAAAGGTGGCAGATTTAGGCAATTTTAAAAAAGGGGCACTAAAAGTGACAAGACAGTTGAAAAAGTAGCAAATTGCCACTTTAGTCGCAAAACGGTCACGCTGCTGAGACCATTCACACGTATCATTACCCTCTTTTCATTTAGTCGTCGATGAGACATCGACGAATGCACAAGAGGCGGATGCTTACATATTTTTTATAATTTTTTTCAAGAATATTTATCCAGCAAACACTCGTGTTTCATTTCAAAAATATTTCATCACTTTCATAAAATTTCATAAGGGTATATATGAGGACGATTTTATTAACATTGTGCAAAAATCCGCTTCAAAGTATGATTTTTCTATATACTGTGTACCTAAAAACTTCAGCACTATTTTTCTTTAGTCAAACCATGTATGTATTCTGCCAATTGAAACTATTTTAAAATGTTTTATTTTATTTCGAATGCGTAAAATATTACCTAAGGATATATAATGTAGCATCATATTTCAAACGTTTGACTTTATGTTTGGTGGGAAGCTCTGTCACCTCACTAATATGTACTAATAAGCAACAACACAAACACATTCTGAGTTGTGCCTACCACTGTTCTAAATACAGAAATCGTGATTTTTTTCTACCCCTCTTTCTTCTCTACCCCGCTCGACATCAAACAAATTTTCGTGATTTTTAGTTATGATAAAAGATCACCGTGATATTGTAATTATAAGGGACGTTAACAATAAGAACACTAAAGGTAACACTCAAGCCGGGATCCCACTATCGGCCCAATGTACCGATTTTCGTCGGCTCACTGCAAATAAGCCACAGGTAATCAGGCAAAATGTCCCTATTTCTCATTTAATTGCGATATAATGCTATGTGGCCTTATTACCACTGCAGCGTAGTCCAATTATGCCTTTATTTTTCAATTAGGTAAGAAATATGGTAATTTGGCTTTATTACCTATGGAATTATTGCAGTGAGCCGACGAAAATCGGTGCATTGGGCCGATAGTGGGATCTCGGCTTAAGCTCAATATATAATAGCATGTTTCTACTTTACAAGTCACTCTAAACTTTTATTAATTTGACCTGTAAGAGTTGTGATGTTTGTACTGTTTTTGGGGGTTCCTTATTACAGTTTAAAGTACTAATAATGTCAACATCGGACAGGTAGAAAATATCAGCCTTCCAAAAAAATTTATTAACAACAATTTATGTTTGTAAACAAATAATCGCCCGTATTCCAGTTGTCGTTGTAGACTCAAAACGATGTTGTCTTGCATTGTCTGTTTGAAATTTCTATTCCAATTGTCGTCATGTACTTGGTATCCTTTATGAAAATTTGGTATGTATTGATATTGTATAGAGATGACAGATTTTGTTGTCGTCGTTTTTGATACCGACTCTAAGTGTTTTGAAGTAATAAAAATATATAACGGGAACCAGTAATAAAACTTGTAACGAGTGATTTTTTTGCTATTATCTTTTTGGCAACACTAGTTTTGACAGCTCACGCACGTTTTGTATCTTGTGTCACTGTCAAACATCTTCAGTTTGGTCTATAATTTAATCATGAATCGTCTTACAAACGAACAACGCTTGCAAATTATTGAATTTTATTACCAAAATGCGTGCTCTGTTAAGAAAGTTCATCGCGCGCTTCTTCCATTTTATGGTCAGTTTAATCGACCTACTGAGGCTTCTATTCGGGCTATTGTAAAAAAATTTCGCACCAAATTTACATTGTTGGACATTAAACCACCAACACGTTTACGTAGAGTGCGAACTGAAGAAAATATCGCAGCCGTATCGGCCAGTGTTGGTGATGACCGTGAATTATCGATTCGGCGCCGTTCGCAGCAATTGGGCCTCTGTTACTCCACTACGTGGAAAATTTTGCGGAAGGATTTGGGTGTGAAGCCTTATAAGATACAGCTGGTGCAAGAATTGAAGCCAAACGACCTACCACAACGCCAAATTTTTGGTGAATGGGCTCTTGAAAAGTTAGATGAAGATCCACTTTTTTATCGAAGTTTATTTCACGCTTGAGACCAGTCAATTGGCCGCCCAGATCGTGCGATTTAACGCCTCTAGACTATTTTTTGTGGGGCTATGTTAAGGCTAATGTCTATAGCGACAAGCCCGCTTCGATTGACGCACTGGAAGCCAACATTGCCAACATTATTCGTGAGATACCGGCCGAAATGTTGGAAAGAGTATGCCAAAATTGGACTAAGCGGATGGACCATTTGAGGCGCAGCCGCGGCCAACATTTGCATGAAATAATCTTCAAACATTAAATTATATCGACCCAACTATCGATCCAAATAAATATTTCATGCATTTTTCTGAATTTTATGTGTTTTTTTTTTTACTTTCCGATAGTTCTTATAAAATCACCCATTAAAAGAGTTATTAAAATGCCTCGAAAAATTATGATCATTTGCAAAAAATAAAAATTTTTCACAAGAAATTTATTTATTTTTTTCACAAAATTTTCCTCCACCATGATTTTGTAAAATCATCAAGCAACAAACAGAATTAAGACAATAAATAGTTTTATTTCTCGAATTATTTTGCAAAGTTCTACAAATCAAAATGTACATCTAGTCACAAACTTTATAAGGAGCAATTAATATAAATACAATTTGTGCTAGTACTTCGTTAAATTAAATTTTTACCATTGATAAGCCATGTAACGATTTAAGGCAGCAACTTGCAATTTCATATAGAAAAAGTTGAAACATATAAGAAAAAAGGTGCGGTCTATTGTAACTTGTGAAAAAATATATATGTTTATATTTTTTATATGCTTCTTTAAATCGTTACTCACCATGACACGACTAATCGCAGCATAATAAAAGAAGTTTAGTCATTTTTAGGAAATAAAAAAATAAAAAATTGACTTATAAACTTAAGTCAAGACTCCAAACAAAGTACTCAAATTGTTTAACAGGAAAAATTAGGAGTGAAAAAATAAACGTAAAATCAGAGAAAACTGTTTTTACAAGTTGAGAAAGAAGTATGATAAAATTATAAGTTAAGTAGAACAACAAACACAATTTTAAGCCATTGGATGAAAAATTGGTAAAAAATATTTAAAACAATAGGTACCATGCGGGAAATGTTTTACCAATTGTCTTGAACGTACTTGACGTACTTGACTTGACTGGTGAAAATGCGAATATCACGAAATGTTCCCGAGTTGTGACCGGCGAAAAGAAAATGAAACAATCAATCATCCTGGCTCCTCACTATTGATAAAAGGTAAGTTTAGTAATTTTAATTCCACCTTTATACATAGTTCTTTCTTTCGTGTTTCAATAGAAATCTTGTGAAACTAACGGACGTTATTGCTAAAATACTTTTAGAGTATTCAGCCATGAGCTGGCCTGTTTTCCTCTGCTGGCGAAACCAAAGGAAGGTTTGCAAAAGGTAAGTAACCTCTTATCATAAAGTGGATGTAATATTTCTGTCAAGACAATATTTTAGAGCACTTTCATGGACTGTAGGAGAGGTAAGATAGTTCCGATGACGATTCCTCAAGGAACCTATACATTCTTGAACTGGTCGATCCTAAACGGAACTATAATTCCCCAACATTTAATAATAAAAGGTTGGTTTTTTTGTTATTGAAAAGTAAATTTCTCTATATGAAGATTTGTTTCGTGATTCCACAGAAATTTTGTGGACAATAGTTGCAACAACAAACAATTAATGCATAATGAGCAGTGTCTTCTTTAATGCATCAGGAAGTTGTTAAGGTAAGTTTATCAAAATTATCTGCCTTTAGTACGAAGGTTTTATGCATTCAATATCTTCACAGTCCAAAATACAAAATACATATATCGTGTATAAAGATCGTCTAAGTAGCAGTATGTACTCTTATTACATGGATATCATTTATAAGCGAAGAATTTGGATGTGTGCAGTTTTAAGAATGTGTATTTTATATTAATGTGCATTTGGTTTTCTATGTTTGTTTGAGTTTCTGATTTCAATACAATATTTAAAATTTCAAAAAATTTATTATTCATCAATGAGTCATACTGTGATATTCAGTTCCCTACATCGAATTTGGCCAGTACTAGCAATCGAATTATGTGATTGTACACAGAGCCGACAAAATTCGATTGGCTACGAATTCGGTTATCACGTATACACAGAAAAAAATAAGTTTCGTTTTTGATAACAAAAATCCCGGTATTCAATAATTTTTTTTTCAAATTTCCTGTGATAAAGAATTCCCCTATATTGATAACAAAATTATTTCAAAATAAAAATATATATATATAAATTAAAAAAATATTGACATGGCTGGAATACGAACCCGGGCTTTCCGGACGTAAAGCATTCACTCTCTAGCTGAGCCATATCCCATTTATTTTTTATGGGATACAACTTGTTTTAAGTACTTATGTATAAAAAGAAAAGAAATAACCGGCATGGAAAAGAAATACTTACAACGAAATATTTTATTATGTTAAAGATAAATGTTATTGAAATTCATATTTTTTTTAATAACATGGTTTTATTGAATATATTCTTGTCTATTTTTTTCTGTGTACGTATGTATAGGAAAGTGATAGGGTAAATTCGTAAATTCAGTATTTACCACTCATTACTTTGTAACCCATTAAAAAACTACTACCCATTACCAAAACTACAGAAGTTTTCGCTGCGAGATTCTGATTACATTTTTTGACGAGAAAGAAATACAAAATGAAGTAATCATTGAAAAAAATGCAAAGATTAGCAACGCATTCTTTTTAATGTGTTATGCTTTGCAAATGTGCTAAAAGCCTCAGCAGAAATAACAAAAGAACTAAGCAGAAAAGATTCGAACAGAAAATGTCATTAAAATTGCTCTTCATAAATCACCCGAACAAAAAACATGTTGTTGCAATATAACCTCATTTCATGGTCCATGAACTTTTACGTTAAAACATTTATCCACTAACGATTTATTCACAAAACATTTTCGGAATCCTTTTTCTTCGGTGAACGTTTATCAGGCTTGTAGCTGAAAGCAACCGACTGTGTAGCAGTAAGTAAGCAGTATATGCAACATATGTACATACATACTACCATTTTTGCCTTATGCTTTTAACCTGCGTGCCTGACTGACTGCCATAGAAGAATGTATGTACGTATGCCCGTATGCGTTTTGCATTTTGCTTGCTGTTTATTGGCTAAAATATGTTCACATTGTTTGTTGCAAAATTTTTTTATTCTAAAAGTATTGTAGGAACATATCTATTGGAGTACAACTAAAAGAAGCCTTAGAATACATAAATGAAGAACACACTTTGGTAACATAAAGCATTTTTTGTTTTTGGTCTACTTCGGTATGTTTTTGGAGCATCATATATTTGCATCATTTCATTTGGGAATTATACATTTTGTAGTTTGGTTTCCATTATGTACTGTTTTTAAAGCTTGCAGAGTAATTTTTCTCAAATTTAGTTTTTCATTTATTTTCGCATTTTTTACTTCATTATAGTATGTAATAGGGTTTACAAATAATCAACGATCGTCATAATCACGTTTACGATTAAAAAATGTTATTAATCGCGATTATCGGTTAATCGAGATTAAGCAAGATAATATACTATCATAATCTTTTATTAAAACAAAAATAAATTTCGTAAGTCATAACGTACGAGTATTAAAAACAATAATATGGGAAATCTCTCTTGATTGACAGAGAAAACAGATTCATTGCAATAACCTACAAATTCAATTTGTCAGTTGAACGTACTATTGAGTTATTCAATTAGAGCCACTGAATGTTAGTGTATATCAAATAATGGCGAGAAAAAAGCGGCAACACAACCTGCTTGTTTGAATGTTCTTTCGAAACAGGTTGATGTTTTTACTTTATGCGTGTGAGTACATACTTGTGAGAGTAAACGAGTAACAAGCTCCATGTGATATGTTTTGCGGGTTCCTGGTTTAGAGTCACAAATTATTCCAAAGTTGCATACACTGAGAGCCTACAATGTAATATTTGAGATTTTATAATAATCGAGAAGTTGAGCTCATCGAGGGTTGCAGTAACCGAGGGCGCACTGTATTGTATTTTAAAGGACATGAAAGGTTTGGTATTATGAAAAATTGCGGTCGGACACCCCATTTGTAGACAATCATACCATTTGATCTAACACAAAATCGCGTTGGTTTTGTAATCTGTGCCTCGTTTCTGCAACTTATGAGAAGTTCTCACATCGAGAAAAAATTAATAATTATACTTGTCATCCGATCTTTTGTAGGACGATTCATAGAATATTACTTGAATTATTATATGAATCACCCTGCAAACCTAATAAAAATAAAAAAATATTAATTTTTTTCTCATTCGACCTGTTTTTCACAGAATAATAATAAAATTTTCGATGCGAGAAACTCTCACATTAGTTACAGAAACGAGGCACTGGTACACAAGATCTTTGCATTGAAGTCGGGTTTTTTTTGACATACATATATATGTAATTATAGTTATTACAGAGCTAACTACAACTGACAGGTCTTTATTGTACAAAGTCTATAAGTAGGAATGAAAACAGATTCAAAAGTTACAGTTTTTTGTTAATGATAACCCGCTCATTTCTATGAAAAACATGTAGCAATAACTATGATGATCATATATAATGAATTAATATCGGATATGATATATTAAGCTCTAAAAAATAGAAAAATAAAAACAAAGTCTGAAAATTTTTTGCTTTTAGTTAACTTTATTTATCTTAAACGATACGTTTTAGATGGGTTCAATTTACAGAACAGGCAGATAAATAACAACTTTTTTAAATAAAACTAAAAAACAATAAAAACTCAAGTACCTTGAGCTTAAAATTAAAAAGAGTTTTTATTGTTTTAAACAAAGAAAGGTCGAAGAAATGAAATTTATATATATTTAAAACTAAAAAAAATTAAATTCAGTGCTTTTTTTCAAGAATTAGGCGCTTTTTTACTTGTTTCAGTGCTTTTTGAAATCTAAAAGTTGACAACGCTGTTTCTCATGAAAAATTATTGCAGAAGTAGTACTCTGTTTATTTTGTGAAAAACGTATGAAATGTATCTACAACATTTTGAGTCTTCATGCGAAATAATATAAGCACCACTTTTTTCGTGTGGAATTTACAACAAACACATTGGGTTTTTTTAAATGCGTACACAATTGCAGCATACTTTCAAGGGCTTTTATAATTGGTTACTTGTCATATTTTTCGTATGAAAAAACTAATGTTGATGAACATTTTTCGAAAATTTGAACAGAGTACTTAGCTTTACCCTGAGTTTAGACGTGCAAGTACTTGCATGCAAGTTCTGTGTACGTATTATCACCGAAAATTTCGAAAAAATGCCCAACTGTCTTGCAAGTTGCTTGAATGTTTACACGGGCAGGTAAAAGTTCATTTTAAAAATGTCGGCGAGAGCAGAACAACTAAAAAATATCTATTATTGAAGCTAAAAAAAGTGTTTCATTTTGTTTACTTTTTAATGCAGCGTTGCCAATAATACAAAAATATTTAGTTTTAAGGGAACCAGATAACATTGAATTTTATTCGTAATTTTTTCTACGATGTTTATGTTTTAAAACTTCATTAACTGCTTGATTTACGTATATTTAAGGAAAATAATATCAAATTAACTTTTAAATTTATTTAAAATCAGTAAAAATACAATAACCTTCTATTGCAATCCAGTTAATCTGCACTAAACTGTTGATAGGGTAACACTGTTATATAACTTGTCATTTTACTTGCTGCATGTGTCAAATAATCACTGTCTTGCAAAATTCCTTGCAAGTGAGCTGCAAGTGCGAAAAGTGTGAGAGTATTAGTAAAAAAGTAAGACTGTATTGAGTTTTTCGAACTTGCACCTGCACGTGTAAACGCTAAGTTAGGTATAGAAACCAATATGAAAATTAACTGTAGCTTTGTAACTAAAACTTGATATACTACTTCCATACATAAATTTATTACGGAAAACATTTTTCTTTATTTCAAAAACTAAACTAATTACATGAAATTGAAACCTATAAAAAGCTAAATACTTTTTTAAAAAAAGCTAAAAAAGAGCTAAAAGCTAAATTAAATATTTCAAGCTAAATAGGGGGGAAATAAAGCTAAATTTAGCTTCATAAAAGCTAAAATAGCCACATTGCGAAGTAGTCTTAAAACTACTCTATGTCACTATTCGATGTAGCACTCAAGTGTTTTACCGATTGCAATCGTTAAAAGGAAAAAGGATAAAAAACTACCCATTTTCACAATTTTTTTTATGCGAATTTAAACTCAAAACTTTTTTTTTCATTTAAATTTAAGTGAAAGAATATAAACTTAAATTACTTTTAATAATTAAGCTATTAAGGTATTTAGAAGAATATTAGTTGATAAGTGTTCTTTAAAAAATCGACTTTTTAAAAAAGCATGGCGAGTATTTTTTAAAATTACAAAGGAATTAAAAATTTTTTCTTGCTTTTCTACTAATTATCTGCATATTTTTAATATAGATTCTTTGGAAGCAAAGAAAATGAAGCTCCTTAAAAATTACTTCCAATTTTTTATACTGGGTTAAAATCAATTTTAAATATTCTCTCTTACAATGTAATTTTGTATAATAAAAGAATCGTCAAAATCGGTCTACGCGTTCGGTTTATATAGTGCCGCAAAGGAACACGCATACATACATACACACATAGGCTGATAAACACAATACCCTTCTTTGCGTCGCGCAGTCGGGTAAAAAGAGTCTAAAATTGCTGAATTCTTTTAATCCCAATTTATAAAACTATAATAAATACCCCATTACTTACATTTTTCTACATAAGAATGTGTATTTTTTATGTATTTTGTTTAATTAAATTTATTTATTGTGATTATTTCCTGTTTTACATCACATATTTTCAATAATATGAATTAAATTTTCTTAAAAAATTAACAATTTATTAAAGTTGAATACATAGTTAAATATTAATGTCTTAATTCATAAAAAATTTTTCAGACTTATAACAGATTAATAAAACAAATTTTCATACAAAAATTCCTTTTATAAGTCTCTTATTAATCAAATTTTTTTTTTGTAAATTAGGTTGTAAATGTGTTTTACTATAAAAAAAATATATGTATTAATTATGCTCAAAATTATATTTCGGGACACATAAATTTAATTTTGTTTGCTTATTAATAATTAAATCAATGTTTGTATATCAAAGTTGTGTAATTGGCCTATAAAAACGCTGGAGTCGGTTAATGCAACAACCGCGGTTGTTGCAACAGCCTTGGTTTTTATTAGTTGCAGTAACGAAGGGCATACTGTATTTTGAAAATCTGTCAAGAAATTACTGAGTTATGTGATAATTAATATATCGGGCTACCAATTCATTTGAAACAAGAAAAAAAAGAATTTTAAAAATTGGTTCATAAATGGAGGATTATGCGATAATCAATATTTCCGGGGGAGGGGATAATGCCCTACAGATTTTCGAAAAAAGGATTTTGAATATCAGTTTACATACGACAGACTTATGCTTGGTGGAACAAATTTTTGGAAAAAATTATGCCAAAAAAAAATTTAAAAATGTTCAACTTAAAATTGACATTTCAAGCTTGAAACATTAAAGTGTTGCCAAGTTAGCGGTTTCTTCACGAATTCGGCGACTTGGCGCCTCTTTTTTCAACTTTTTTTTCTTTTGTCGTTTTATTATAAATAAAAAGTAGGCAGCACTTAAAGAAGCCATTACGTTTTGTTTACATTTTGTATAGTTGTTTCTTTCTATCATTTGCTATTTCTTTCTTTCAATCCTATAGCAAAACAATGCAAGAAAACAAAGTTTTAGTATAAACTCTCAGCTCCGTAACAAGCTTTAAACCCTAAGAACGTTATTTAATATGTGAACAGCCACAAACTCGTATCTGAGGCATCAATATCTGACTGTAGACCAGAATTAAAATATTTTTACATAAAAAATGGTTTGATTCAAAAATCTGTCTGCTGCGCCACCTCAAGAATTCAACCAGGAGAGCTAAAATTGTTTTCAGTGTGTTCCAAACTATAGAACATCGATTTATAATACAGGAAAATTCAAATTAAAAAAAGTTTTTCGCTCACCCTATTACACATGCATAGGCGTTATTTAAACTCTGAAAAGTATGTAAGGAATGAAAAGATTCTATTAGAATGCAACTAACACATATTTTAGCTTTTTGGAACGTAAGTTCGTTATGGCGCGCCATGCACATAAATGCTTTGAATAACAACAATTAATGCTTAGGGGTAAAACAAAAATTTTCGAAAATACTGGCGAATACTGGTTAGAAATATACTGGCATAAAATGGTATTGCATACTTTTAAAATTTTTAGATTTTACTTTTAGACTTGGATAAGTGGTTCGTGGCAGTGATAGCTGAAGATATTTCTGCTAACTAATATTTATCTATATACATATATAAAAGTGAATATCTGTTTGTTTGTTTGTATGTATGTTTATATGTATGTATGTATGTATGTATGTATGTATGTATGTATGTATGTATGTATGTATGTATGTATGTATGTATGTATGTATGTATGTATGTATGTATGTATGTATGTATGTATGTATGTATGTATGTATGTATGTATGTATGTATGTATGTATGTATGTATGTATGTATGTATGTATGTATGTATGTATGTATGTATGTATGTATGTATGTATGTATGTATGTATGTATGTATGTATGTATGTATGTATGTATGTATGTATGTATGTATGTATGTATGTATGTATGTATGTATGTATGTATGTATGTATGTATGTATGTATGTATGTATGTATGTATGTATGTATGTATGTATGTATGTATGTATGTATGTATGTATGTATGTATGTATGTATGTATGTATGTATGTATGTATGTATGTATGTATGTATGTATGTATGTATGTATGTATGTATGTATGTATGTATGTATGTATGTATGTATGTATGTATGTATGTATGTATGTATGTATGTATGTATGTATGTATGTATGTATGTATGTATGTATGTATGTATGTATGTATGTATGTATGTATGTATGTATGTATGTATGTATGTATGTATGTATGTATGTATGTATGTATGTATGTATGTATGTATGTATGTATGTATGTATGTATGTATGTATGTATGTATGTATGTATGTATGTATGTATGTATGTATGTATGTATGTATGTATGTATGTATGTATGTATGTATGTATGTATGTATGTATGTATGTATGTATGTATGTATGTATGTATGTATGTATGTATGTATGTATGTATGTATGTATGTATGTATGTATGTATGTATGTATGTATGTATGTATGTATGTATGTATGTATGTATGTATGTATGTATGTATGTATGTATGTATGTATGTATGTATGTATGTATGTATGTATGTATGTATGTATGTATGTATGTATGTATGTATGTATGTATGTATGTATGTATGTATGTATGTATGTATGTATGTATGTATGTATGTATGTATGTATGTATGTATGTATGTATGTATGTATGTATGTATGTATGTATGTATGTATGTATGTATGTATGTATGTATGTATGTATGTATGTATGTATGTATGTATGTATGTATGTATGTATGTATGTATGTATGTATGTATGTATGTATGTATGTATGTATGTATGTATGTATGTATGTATGTATGTATGTATGTATGTATGTATGTATGTATGTATGTATGTATGTATGTATGTATGTATGTATGTATGTATGTATGTATGTATGTATGTATGTATGTATGTATGTATGTATGTATGTATGTATGTATGTATGTATGTATGTATGTATGTATGTATGTATGTATGTATGTATGTATGTATGTATGTATGTATGTATGTATGTATGTATGTATGTATGTATGTATGTATGTATGTATGTATGTATGTATGTATGTATGTATGTATGTATGTATGTATGTATGTATGTATGTATGTATGTATGTATGTATGTATGTATGTATGTATGTATGTATGTATGTATTAGGGATGTAACGATACGCCGTTTTGCCGATCCGATACCGATTCCGATACTTAAAAATAAATATCGCCGATACCGATTCCGATACCGATACGAATATTGAAATTGAGTTCAAGTTTAGATTAACAAATCTCAAGAAGAGCAATTTTTTTATTATGCAACATTACAGTGTAAGAGATTATTAATATTTAAAATAGATATTAATACAGTATATAAAATTGGAAGTAATTTTTAAGGAACTACATTTTCATTGCTTTCAAAGAATCTATATTAAAAATATGCAGATAATTAGTAGAAAAGCCAGTACAAATTTGTAATTACTTTATAATTTTAAAAAATACTCGCCATGCTTTTTAAAAAATCGATTTTTTAAAGGACATTTATCAACTAATATTCTTCTAAATAACTTATTAGCTTAATTATTAAAAGTCTGCTAAAAGTTTATATTTATTCACTTAAATTTACATGAAAACACAGTTTTGTGTTTAAATTCGCATAAAAAGAAACAAGTTCTGAAAATGGGTAATTTTTCATCCTTTTTTAACCGACTTCCAAAAAGAAGAAGGTTATCAATTCGTGTGTGTTTTTTTTTACTTTTTTATGTTTGTACACGCATAACTCTGTCATTTGTGAAGCGATTTTAAAAATTATTTTTTTGCTGGAAAGGGTTTGCCTGCAGTTTGGTCCCATAATTTTTATTTTTTTTTTGAAAATCGGAGGGGGAAATTCGCTTTCCCCATGCTGTCATTTCTGAACCGATTTTCAAAATTCTTGTTTTGTTTGAAAGGGTTTGACAAAAACTGGTCCCAATTTTTTTTTTGTCGAAAATCGGAGAAGCAAGTTTGCTCCCCCTCCCCACCAATCCATAACTATATAATTTGTGAACAGCTTTTCAAAATTCTTGTGTTGTTTGCAAGGGTTCGCTAGTAGTTTGGCCCCATAATTCTTTTCGAAAATGGGAGGGGGAACCATGTATAACTTTGTCATTAGGAACCGATTATCAAAATTGTTTTTTTATTTGAAAGGGTTTGACTACAGTTTTTTTTTCGAAAATCAGTTGTGAAATTTGCTGCAAACCCCCCTTCAGGTTGGTACCATAATTGTTCTCCAAAATCTGTGCGGGATTTCCCCTTTTCCCACAAATATTGATTATCGCATAGCTCCTCCATTTATGGGCCGAATTCCAAAATTTATTTTTTGTTTGGAATGGTTTGCCTAGAGTTTGGTCGCATAATTTTTCTACGAAAATCTGTGGGGCAAGTCTTCCACGCCTCCACCCAAAATATTTATTAGAGCACAATTCCTCCATTGGCTTACCGATTTTCAAAATTGTTTATATGGAAGGCCATCAAGTATATACTCTTTATACTGAAGTCGGCTTTTTTCCAGAATTATTTGAGGAATCATTATAGAACACCGAAAAAGAAATTTGTCCTAACATCACTTCAAATTCGGTGATTGGTAATGGAAAAAGAGAACTTCTTGCAATGACAAGCAAATGTGCAACTAATTAGAAATTATCCAAATTCGCAATATTTCCGGATCGCGACTGCTACATTTTCATGATTTCTTTATAATGTCTTTTTTTGCTGGGAATAAGATTTAAAAAACAACGAATTGAATTTGAGTTCATGGTAAAATTAACAATAAATAAATTATTGTTTTTGCAAAATAACAGCGTAAAATATTATTAATTTTTAAAGTTGATATTAATAAGATTTAAAAAATAACAAAATGCATTTAGTTCTTGGTAAAATTAACAAAAAATAAATAATTTGTTTAAAAAAAACTAAAAAATTTTTTTTAAGTATCGTCGTATCGACAGTAAAATATCGCCGATACCGATGTATCGGAAAATCTGAAGTATCGCCGATATATCGGTATCGGTATCGGTATTCGTTACATCCCTAGTATGTATGTATGTATGTATGTATGTATGTATGTATGTATGTATGTATGTATGTATTTATGTATGTATGTATGTATGTATGTATGTATGTATGTATGTATGTATGTATGTATGTATGTATGTATGTATGTATGTATGTATGTATGTATGTATGTATGTATGTATGTATGTATGTATGTATGTATGTATGTATGTATGTATGTATGTATGTATGTATGTATGTATGTATGTATGTATGTATGTATGTATGTATGTATGTATGTATGTATGTATGTATGTATGTATGTATGTATGTATGTATGTATGTATGTATGTATGTATGTATGTATGTATGTATGTATGTATGTATGTATGTATGTATGTATGTATGTATGTATGTATGTATGTATGTATGTATGTATGTATGTATGTATGTATGTATGTATGTATGTATGTATGTATGTATGTATGTATGTATGTATGTATGTATGTATGTATGTATGTATGTATGTATGTATGTATGTATGTATGTATGTATGTATGTATGTATGTATGTATGTATGTATGTATGTATGTATGTATGTATGTATGTATGTATGTATGTATGTATGTATGTATGTATGTATGTATGTATGTATGTATGTATGTATGTATGTATGTATGTATGTATGTATGTATGTATGTATGTATGTATGTATGTATGTATGTATGTATGTATGTATGTATGTATGTATGTATGTATGTATGTATGTATGTATGTATGTATGTATGTATGTATGTATGTATGTATGTATGTATGTATGTATGTATGTATGTATGTATGTATGTATGTATGTATGTATGTATGTATGTATGTATGTATGTATGTATGTATGTATGTATGTATGTATGTATGTATGTATGTATGTATGTATGTATGTATGTATGTATGTATGTATGTATGTATGTATGTATGTATGTATGTATGTATGTATGTATGTATGTATGTATGTATGCATGTATGTATGTATGTATGTATGTATGTATGTATGTATGTATGTATGTATGTATGTATGTATGTATGTATGTATGTATGTATGTATGTATGTATGTATGTATGTATGTATGTATGTATGTATGTTTTTTTTTATTTTTTTATTTTTATTTTTTTTTTTTTTTTTTTTTATTTTTTATTTGTGGGATGAAAATCATCGAAAGACTCTGGCAG
This sequence comes from Panzeria rudis, assembly GCA_956483635.1. NCBI lineage: Eukaryota > Metazoa > Arthropoda > Insecta > Diptera > Tachinidae > Panzeria > Panzeria rudis. The sequence continues at coordinate 74,956,020 of OY101449.1, forward strand.
TGGTGGTGTTTGCCAGAAGTGCGAGATTTTAACACGCTAAAAACACCCCTTCACACTGACCCAAATGCTCCCCGTGGTACTACCGCAAGGCTATACGTCTCGGGGTGGGAAAGGTCCTAGACCCTAAATCTAAACTACATGGATTCTTCTGCGAATCTCTTCTAACCTACGAAGTTCCAACAGAACCAATTTCATAAAATTGCATACATACGTCCAGTTATACAAAGATTCCAACATGATTGGAACGATGTTGTCCGGCCTAATACTACGCCCTAAGACTACTTCTAAATACGCTCTACCACTATCAAATCGTGGACAGATGAAGAACACATGTTCGGCATCTTCCACGACATTGCCACCACAACTCGGACAAAACGGAACACTGTCATGTCCGAAACGGTACAAGTACGACCTAAAACAACCATGTCCAGTCAAAAACTGTGTAATGTAGAAGTTCAAGTCGCCGTGTCTTCTTGATAACCATACCCTAATGTCAGGTATCAGTAAGTAAGAGCATCTTCCCTTGTCAGTCGCTGTCCATCGTTCTTGCCACTTCCGTAGACACATATCAGTCACACCATTCGTACTGTCCGAAACGGCTTCTAGCTCGATGGGTATCATGCCGGCAATGACAAAGGCGGCCTCGTCCGATACAGTTCGGAATGCGCTACATACTCGCAGGGCGGCCAGCCTATACACAGGGGATATCAGATTCACATATGTAGAGTATTTCAGTGAGCCTGACCATATAGGGGATGCATATAAGATAATGCTTCTTACTACACTGGTTAGCAATCTCCTCTGCAGATATTTTGGACCTCTTGTATTCGGCATGATCCGGCATAGCGCTGAGCAGGTTTTTGATGCCTTAGAACCTATATACTTCAAGTGCCATGAAAAGACAGACGAGTGTCAATCATGACTCCAAGGTATTTTAAACATTCCTTGGATTCTATGCTACACGTGCCAATATTTAGCCTAATGGTTTCCCTATTTTTCCGACTACTAATCAGAATCGCTTCTGTTTTATGGTCAGCTAGAGCTAGACCCATTGATCTCAACCAAGACCTTACGATCTGAATACTGGCGTTTGCAATGGTTTCCACCTCTAGTAACTCTTTTGCTTCACATACTAACGCTATGTCGTCTGCGAATGCAACTATCTTTACCTTCTCCGGCAGGTTTAACCTCAATACTCCATCGTACATGACGTTCCACAGTAGTGGACCAAGTACTGATCCTTGAGGCACCCCACCAATGATCTTTCGTCTTCTAGTACCCTTATCAGTATCATAAACTAGCTCTCTATTTCGGAAATAGTCCTGTATAATTGCCAGTAGATATCCTGGGATGTCTAAACTGACTAAGGCATCAACAATATGCTCCCAGTTTGCCGTGTTGAAGGCATTCTTTACGTCTAGCGTTACAACTACACAATACTCTTTTGCTCCATTTCTCCACCTCTTCGCTTGGATAGCCTGAGCAGCAGTTTCTACTACAACTTTGATAGCATCTACTGTTGACCTTGCTTTCCTGAAGCCAAATTGGTTATCTGATAAACCGCGGTTAGCTTCAACACAACTTTCCAATCTTCTACAGATTATACTTTCTAGCAATTTCCCACTTGTATCTATCATACACAGCGGCCTATAAGAGGAAGGGTCGTCTGGCGGCTTATTATCCTTAGGTAACAATACTAACTTTTGTCTCTTCCACATTGTTGGAAAAATGCCCTGGCTCAAGCATGCGCTTATTACTTTCAAAAAATAGTCAGGATGGAGTTTAACAGCTTCTTTTAGTATCATAGTCGGAATGCAGTCTAAACCTGGTGCCTTCTTGTCTTTAAATTTTGAGACAGCACCTTCTATCTCGGCAATCGTAACCGGAGGAATGTCGAAAAATTCAGCCGGGTAGCTGTGTTGCCATGTCGGAGTTTCCTGTTGGGGAAAGAGATGATCTACAATTCCCTTGAGGAGAGGCTCTTCTCTTGGCGGCGATGGACCAAGACATTTAAGTTTCTTGGTTACCAATTCATATGCAAAGTCCCAAGGATTACTATCTACTTCATCACAAACATTAAGAAAACACCTACGCTTGCTCCTACGAATTGCAATCTTCAACGCTTTCCTTTTATCCTTATATATTTGATGGTGTACACTATTCTCTAAACTACCTCTCGTTCGTGTATACTGCCTTCGGGCACTTATACACTCCGATCGCAAGCTAGCAATGTCATCATTCCACCAGTACACCGGGGGCTTATTTGGTGACCTTTTACGCTTTATCATAGCTACGTTACAGGCATTAGTGATATGACTTACTAATTGCACTGCCATATCTTCAGCTGAACCACTCAGTTCCATGTTCTCCATACAAGCTGCGAAGATATCCTTATCAAAGGTATTTACCTTCCATCCTGTCAAGCCTCGTGCTTGTGCAATCACACGGGGCTGTTCATCTTGTACATCTATGGTTATAGCGCTATGATCGCTATGAGTATAGATGTCGGATATTCTCCAGTTAACTTGGCTTGTGATGCTGCTACTGATAAATGTAATGTCAATTACCGATCCAGCATCACCCCTTCTGAAAGTTTGTTCAACTCCATTATTAATGAGTACAACACCCAATGCAGAAAAGGCTTCCAAGAGTACTCTACCTCTTGTGTTTGTCGAGGGGCAGCCCCATTCAACAGCCCACGCATTGAAGTCACCCGCTATTATGACAGGATTTCTTGTAACTGCATCTGTTACTATATTGTCAACTATTACTCGAAAGTCCTCTATAGAATACCTAGGGGGAATATAGCAACTGTATAGTGTGATGCCAGAGACAGTGGCTCGGGCATATCCACATTGTGATGTTATTTTATCTCGTATTGTTAGCGTGCTGGTGTTCCATATCGCCGATGTGTCCGTATTATCGGAAACCCAATTTACAGATCCAATGTTCCGATATGGCTCACTCAGCACAGCGACATCTACATTTAAATCTCGAACGCTTTGCTTAAGAAGCTCTTGGGCTGCCTGGCAATGGTTGAGATTTAACTGTAATATACGCATTTTGATGCCTTAAGTTTTGCTTTAAACCCTAAGTTTCTGTAGAGCTCTTCTGTAGTATGGACAAACTGCACATCCGGTGACATGGTCACTAGCGGTGTTTGTTCCATTCCTACAAAGCAAGCACGACGGTTTATTGGAACAAGTTCCAATTTTGTGGCCAGTTTTGCCACACCGTAAGCAGTTTTTAGAAAGGTCCTGCCCCCTACAGTTTGCTGCTCTATGTCCATAATCAAGACATTTATAGCACCTTCTTGGTGTTACCTTTTCGCGTATTCTGCAAACAACCCAACCAATACGTATCTTCGCCATCTCTATAAGACGGCAAGCTAAGACAGCACTTACGCCAATGGTGGCAGTTTGCGTTCCTCCGTACGCTCTCCTTAACGATTTAACTGCAGCAGGCTGCAGGGATTTAAAATCGGATTCTCTAATGAGGGCTTCATAGACGTCCTCCTTTGTGGTTACCTCATCTATATCTCTGATCTCGATCCTAATCTCATGGGATAGTGCTCTAACTTCTGCGACCTCACCTAATACCTCTTCTACCGTCGACCTGAACTCACTTGTATTCTCTAACTCTAACAATAATTCACCTTTCTCAGTCTTCCTGATATTTTTTACGTTTTGACCCAGATTATCCACTTGTCACTTGTCTGAGAATATCAGCATAGGAAGCATCCCCACAAGTTTTAATAATCAAAGCATCTGGTCGTATTGTCTTTTTTCTATTTCTAGCTCTTGGACCAACTTTAACCCAGTCAGGATCTTTAACGGTCGGATCTTGTTTACCAGCCGTGTTTATACCTGTCTCCCTGGGTACAGCATTTTCACTTTTCTTCAATACCCTATTGGGGGTTGTGCCCTTCTTCCTCTTAGATTTGTTACCCTTTGGGCTAAGAATATTATCATCTCTTCTGCGCTTTGGGGTTCCACCTATCACAAGGTTTACCCTTGCCGGTTCGTCTGTCTGCGTTTCTCTGCTAGTCCGCGATTTCTCGTCACTACTAACACCTCCGCTACTCAATTCATCTGAAACCTGCATATACAACGCCTGTATCTCACGGGACATTGTCACTATATCCCTGTGCACGTTTGAGCGTGTCTTCAGAAAATCTAACAACTCTCCTATTTTCACTCCTAATCTCTTCACACTGTTACTGTGGCCCTCATTACTATTGTCGACGGTATTTGACACTGGAACAGGTCTACTACTAACTGCTGTAGGAGGCGATCTCGTGATCACCGACTTCCTTGCAAATGGGGTTTCAACATCTCCCATATTTAACTCATTGTTACTTCGATTTTTATTTTCAAAATTCATTCTAATGGGTCCAAACTCAAAGCCGCTATCTCCGTTCGATGTGCAGTCACGTTGAGACCACATGGGTCCCTTTGCAAGCAGTGAGGTCCATACGAGGGTTGACGAAAAGATCTTATGGATCATCCCGCCAGAGCCAGATCCGTGCTAACCGGGGAACGACATCCGAACCTGCACCAACAACCTAATGATGACGAACTTCAAACGTACTTTGAGACTTGCCAAGTTTTAATAGGACGGAGGCAGTTGTGGCATTAGCCTGAGAGCCATTTCTGTAAAATTTCACTCCTACATACTCAAGTCCCAGAATACCACAACCGTCAGCCCAGGGTTCTAACAATTCACATTCGTATGTCCAGAAATGCCATAATTAAGACCGTACTGGACTTGATCTTAATGCTTTTCAGCGGTGCGGAATCACAGGTTTTTTAAGGATTTCTACCTAGAATGCCTTCAAACCTGTGATAACTCAGGGCCCGCGGGGTCGTCAATCCCGTTATCCTCATAAGAAGATACCCTTGCGGGTATGTATGTATGTATGTATGTATGTTTTTTTTTTTTTTTTTTATTATTTGTGGGATGAAAATCATCGAAAGACTCTGGCAGTGGTGGTGTTTGCCAGAAGTGCGAGACTTTAACACGCTAAAAACACCCCTTCACACTGACCCAAATGCTCCCCGTGGTACTACCGCAAGGCTATACGTCTCGGGGTGGGAAAGGTCCTAGACCCTAAATCTAAACTACATGGATTCTTCTGCGAATCTCTTCTAACCTACGAAGTTCCAACAGAACCAATTTTATAAAATTACATACATACGTCCAGTTATACAAAGATTCCAACATGATTGGAACGATGTTGTCCGGCCTAATACTACGCCCTAAGACTACTTCTAAATACGCTCTACCACTATCAAATCGTGGACAGATGAAGAACACATGTTCGGCATCTTCCACGACATTGCCACCACAACTCGGACAAAACGGAACACTGTCATGTCCGAAACGGTACAAGTACGACCTAAAACAACCATGTCCAGTCAAAAACTGTGTAATGTAGAAGTTCAAGTCGCCGTGTCTTCTTGATAACCATACCCTAATGTCAGGTATCAGTAAGTAAGTCCATCTTCCCTTGTCAGTCGCTGTCCATCGTTCTTGCCACTTCCGTAGACACATATCAGTCACACCATTCGTACTGTCCGAAACGGCTTCTAGCTCGATGGGTATCATGCCGGCAATGACAAAGGCGGCCTCGTCCGATACAGTTCGGAATGCGCTACATACTCGCAGGGCGGCCAGCCTATACACAGGGGATATCAGATTCACATATGTAGAGTATTTCAGTGAGCCTGACCATATAGGGGATGCATATAAGATAATGCTTCTTACTACACTGGTTAGCAATCTCCTCTGCAGATATTTTGGACCTCTTGTATTCGGCATGATCCGGCATAGCGCTGAGCAGGTTTTTGATGCCTTAGAACCTATATACTTCAAGTGCTCATGAAAAGACAGACGAGTGTCAATCATGACTCCAAGGTATTTTAAACATTCCTTGGATTCTATGCTACACGTGCCAATATTTAGCCTAATGGTTTCCCTATTTTTCCGACTACTAATCAGAATCGCTTCTGTTTTATGGTCAGCTAGAGCTAGACCCATTGATCTCAACCAAGACCTTACGATCTGAATACTGGCGTTTGCAATGGTTTCCGCCTCTAGTAACTCTTTTGCTTCACATACTAACGCTATGTCGTCTGCGAATCCAACTATCTTTACCTTCTCTGGCAGGTTTAACCTTAATACTCCATCGTACATGACGTTCCACAGTAGTGGACCAAGTACTGATCCTTGAGGCACCCCACCAATGATCTTTCGTCTTCTAGTACCCTTATCAGTATCATAAACTAGCTCTCTATTTCGGAAATAGTCCTGTATAATTGCCAGTAGATATCCTGGGATGTCTAAACTGGCTAAGGCATCAACAATATGCTCCCAGTTTGCCGTGTTGAAGGCATTCTTTACGTCTAGCGTTACAACTACACAATACTCTTTTGTTCCATTTCTCCACCTCTTCCCTTGGATAGCCTGAGCAGCAGTTTCTACTACAACTTTGATAGCATCTACTGTTGACCTTGCTTTCCTGAAGCCAAATTGGTTATCTGATAAACCGCGGTTAGCTTCAACACAACTTTCCAATCTTCTACAGATTATACTTTCTAGCAATTTCCCACTTGTATCTATCATACACAGCGGCCTATAAGAGGAAGGGTCGTCTGGTGGCTTATTATCCTTAGGTAACAATACTAACTTTTGTCTCTTCCACATTGTTGGAAAAATGCCCTGGCTCAAGCATGCGCTTATTACTTTCAAAAAATAGTCAGGATGGAGTTTAAGAGCTTCTTTTAGTATCATATTCGGAATGCAGTCTAAACCTGGTGCCTTCTTGTCTTTAAATTTTGAGACAGCACCTTCTATCTCGGCAATCGTAACCGGAGGAATGTCGAAAAATTCAGCCGGGTAGCTGTGTTGCCATGTCGGAGTTTCCTGTTGGGGAAAGAGATGATCTACAATTCCCTTGAGGAGAGGCTCCTCTCTTGGCGGCGATGGACCAAGACATTTAAGTTTCTTGGTTACCAATTTATATGCAAAGCCCCAAGGATTACTATCTACTTCATCACAAACATTAAGAAAACACCTACGCTTGCTCCTACGAATTGCAATCTTCAACGCTTTCCTTTTATCCTTATATATTTGATGGTGTACACTATTCTCTAACCTACCTCTCGTTCGTGTATACTGCCTTCGGGCACTTATACACTCCGATCGCAAGCTAGCAATTTCATCATTCCACCAGTACACCGGGGGCTTATTTGGTGACCTTTTACGCTTTATCATAGCTACGTTACAGGCATTAGTGATATGACTTACTAATTGCACTGCCATATCTTCAGCTGAACCACTCAGTTCCATGTTCTCCATACAAGCTGCGAAGATATCCTTATCAAAGGTATTTACCTTCCATCCTGTCAAACCTCGTGCTTGTGCAATCACACGGGGCTGTTCATCTTGTACATCTATGATTATAGCGCTATGATCGCTATGAGTATAGATGTCGGATATTCTCCAGTTAACTTGGCTTGTGATGCTGCTACTGACAAATGTAATGTCAATTACCGATCCAGCATCACCCCTTCTGAAAGTTTGTTCAACTCCATTATTAATGAGTACAACACCCAATACAGAAAAGGCTTCCAAGAGTACTCTACCTCTTGTGTTTGTCAAGGGGCAGCCCCATTCAACAGCCCACGCATTGAAGTCACCCGCTATTATGACAGGATTTCTTGTAACTGCATCTGTTACTATATTGTCAACTATTACTCGAAAGTCCTCTATAGAATACCTAGGGGGAATATAGCAACTGTATAGTGTGATGCCAGAGACAGTGGCTCGGGCATATCCACATTCTGATGTTATTTTATCTCGTATTGTTAGCGTGCTGATGTTCCATATCGCCGATGTGTCCGTATTATCGGAAACCCAATTTACAGATCCCATGTTCCGATATGGCTCACTCAGCACAGCGACATCTACATTTAAATCTCGAACGCTTTGCTTAAGAAGCTCTTGAGCTGCCTGGCAATGGTTGAGATTTAACTGTAATATACGCATTTTGATGCCTTAAGTTTTGCTTTAAACCCTAAGTTTCTGTAGAGCTCTTCTGTAGTATGGACAAACTGCACATCCGGTGACATGGTCACTAGCGGTGTTTGTTCCATTCCTACAAAGCAAGCACGACGGTTTATTGGAACAAGTTCCAATTTTGTGGCCAGTTTTGCCACACCGTAAGCAGTTTTTAGAAAGGTCCTGCCCCCTACAGTTTGCTGCTCTATGTCCATAATCAAGACATTTATAGCACCTTCTTGGTGTTACCTTTTCGCGTATTCTGCAAACAACCCAACCAATACGTATCTTCGCCATCTCTATAAGACGGCAAGCTAAGACAGCACTTACGCCAATGGTGGCAGTTTGCGTTCCTCCGTACGCTCTCCTTAACGATTTAACTGCAGCAGGCTGCAGGGATTTAAAATCGGATTCTCTAATGAGGGCTTCATAGACGTCCTCCTTTGTGGTTACCTCATCTATATCTCTAATCTCGATCCTAATTTCATGGGATAGTGCTCTAACTTCTGCGACCTCACCTAATACCTCTTCTACCGTCGACCTGAACTCACTTGTATTCTGATGCGAGGGTTTACTCAACTCTAACAATAATTCACCTTTCTCAGTCTTCCTGATATTTTTTACGTTTTGACCCAGATTACCCAGCTTAGGGTCTTTCTTCACTTGTCTGAGAATATCAGCATAGGAAGCATCCCCACAAGTTTTAATAATCAAAGCATCTGGTCGTATTGTCTTTTTTCTATTTCTAGCTCTTGGACCAACTTTAACCCAGTCAGGATCTTTAACATTCGGATCTTGTTTACCAGCCGTGTTTATACCTGTCTCCCTGGGTACAGCATTTTCACTTTTCTTCAATGCCCTATTGGGGGTTGTGCCCTTCTTCCTCTTAGATTTGTTACCCTTTGGGCTAAGAATGTTATCATCTCTTCTGCGCTTTGGGGTTCCACCTATCACAAGGTTTACCCTTGCCGGTTCGTCTGTCTGCGTTTCTCTGCTAGTCCGCGATTTCTCGTCACTACTAACACCTTTGCTACTCAATTCATCTGAAACCTGCATATACAACGCCTGTATCTCACGGGACATTGTCACTATGTCCCTGTGCACGTTTGAGCGTGTCTTCAGAAAATCTAACAACTCTCCTATTTTCACTCCTAATCTCTTCACACTGTTACTGTGGCCCTCATTACTATTGTCGACGGTATTTGACACTGTAACAGGTCTACTACTAACTGCTGTAGGAGGCGATCTCGTGATCACCGACTTCCTTGCAAATGGGTTTTCAACATCTCCCATATTTAACTCATTGTTACTTCGATTTTTATTTTCAAAATTCATTCTAATGGGTCCAAACTCAAAGCCGCTATCTCCGTTCGATGTGCAGTCACGTTAAGACCCCATGGGTCCCTTTGCAAGCAGTGAGGTCCATGCGAGGGTTGACGAAAAGATCTTATGGATCATCCCGCCAGAGCCAGATCCGTGCTAACCGGGGAACGACATCCGAACCTGCACCAACAACCTAATGATGACGAACTTCAAACGTACTTTGAGACTTGCCAAGTTTTAATAGGACGGAGGCAGTTGTGGCATTAGCCTGAGAGCCATTTCTGTAAAATTTCACTCCTACATACTCAAGTCCCAGAATACCACAACCGTCAGCCCAGGGTTCTAACAATTCAAATTCGTATGTCCAGAAATGCCATAATTAAGACCGTGCTGGACTTGATCTTAATGCTTTTCAGCGGTGCGGAATCACAGGTTTTTTAAGGATTTCTACCTAGAATGCCTTCAAACCTGTGATAACTCAGGGCCCGCGGGGTCGTCAATCCCGTTATCCTCATAAGAAGATACCCTTGCGGGTATGTATGTATGTATGTATGTATGTATGTATGTATGTATGTATGTATGTATGTATGTATGTATGTATGTATGTATGTATGTATGTATGTATGTATGTATGTATGTATGTATGTATGTATGTATGTATGTATGTATGTATGTATGTATGTATGTATGTATGTATGTATGTATGTATGTATGTATGTATGTATGTATGTATGTATGTATGTATGTATGTATGTATGTATGTATGTATGTATGTATGTATGTATGTATGTATGTATGTATGTATGTATGTATGTATGTATGTATGTATGTATGTATGTATGTATGTATGTATGTATGTATGTATGTATGTATGTATGTATGTATGTATGTATGTATGTATGTATGTATGTATGTATGTATGTATGTATGTATGTATGTATGTATGTATGTATGTATGTATGTATGTATGTATGTATGTATGTATGTATGTATGTATGTATGTATATTTTTATTTTTTATTTTTATTTATTTTATTTTCGATGTCCCATACACAAGACTTTAAGTCTCATATTACAGTATGGAACTCAGTACAAGTACATACAAAAATACATTTGAACATACAATAAAATATAATTATAGGTAATACTGCAATATCATGAAAATCGTCCATACATGTCGTTGTTTTAAAATTGCAAAATTTTTAATTTAAAGTTTAAAATCAAAATGTATGGAAAACCTCCACGACACCACAAAGCGATCAATATGACATTCAGTTTGAAATGGCTCAATACATAAGTAATAAAATAATAAAAACATATACATATATGAAAATAAAATTATCCTCTTAGTTGAACAAAATTAACTTGAAAATTGACAGATAATATTTTTTTTGAATTTTTGTGCGTTACTAATGACTTGAGAGCTGTGTGGAATATCGTTCCAGAGACTTATTGCATGAATAAAAAATTGGTATTTAGATATCTGACTGTTATATCTAAAACAGATTAATCTTTTGCCTCTATTAAGAGTTGAAAAGTTCAATCGCGCAAAAAGATGATCGGGTTGACACGTGTATATTATTTTGTGCATTAGTATTAAAATCCTTACCTTCAAATAGTCATCAAGACACATACCATAAAGTTTGTTTACGTGCAAAGAAACATGATCATATCGTCTCATACCATATACGTAGCGAACTATATTATTAAAAGTCACATTAAGTTTTCTTTTGCTAATACTATCACAACTGGCAAAAAGTTCACATCCGTAAAGTAAAATTGGCATTAAATATGTTTTAGCGAGAAGTATTCGAATATTTATAGGAGTGCAATGATGACTTTGCCAAAGATTTCTTAACATAGAAAACACACGACCACAGGCGAAATTAATATGGTTAGACCAAGTGAGGGTGCTGTTAAAGTAAATTCCTAGATTTTTAGCAACGTTTACAATCTCAATGGTTTGACCATTTAAGATTAAGATAGGGTTATTATCAAGTTTCAATAATTTCTTCTTAATAATCAAACATTTAGATTTAGTGGGATTTATCCCCAGGCCATTAGCGGTAGCCCATTCAAATATACGATGCAGTTCTTCATTTAAAATTCTCACACATCGCTCGACTGATATAATGTTACAACTTATATAAAGCTGCACATCGTCAGCATATAATCTAATTTTGCAATGTTCGAGTTTGCTTGGTAGATCATTAACGTATAGCGAAAAAAGTAGAGGGCCCAGTATTGAGCCCTGAGGAACACCTCGACTTAGAGGCAAAGAGCTTGATTTCGATGCACCTGATTCTACGAATTGATGTCTGTCAGTTAGATAAGAACATATCAGATCGGTAGAAGTGGATGAAAACTTATAAAAAAATTTCAATTTTTTACATAAAATTGTATGATCGACAGTGTCGAACGCCTTGGAATGATCAAGAAGTACCAAGAACGTAACATTGCCACAATCCACTTGTTGTCTTACATCTTCCGAAACATCCACTAGGGCCGTTATACAGCTGTGTTCTTTACGAAAACCAGATTGGCAACTTGTGAGAATGTTATTAGTTTCAAGGTATCGAGTCACCTGACTATGAATCAATCTTTCAAAAACTTTCGAAAGGAACGGTAGGATTGCTATCGGTCTGTATTCAGAATTTGATTTTTTTATTGGGATGATTCTCGCAAGTTTCCATATTTTCGGATAACAGTTTGTAGTAAAAATTTTGTTAAAAATGAACGTTATAATGGGAGCAAGTTGTGGTATGAGAATCTTAAGAAACCTGGGATCAATGCCATCAGCTCCTATTGCATTGGACTTTACTGACCACAGACTAGAGAGCACATCATACCGTGTGACATTAGTGAAATAAAAACTATTGTCTGAAGAATCATTGGGGAATTCGTAGTAATTAGAAGTAGGTGTAACCACAGGAATATTCAAAAATTTATCATTTAGAGCATCTGCATCAATTTCACTAGATTCATGAGTAGTAGATTTACCGATTCCAACTTCGCGAATTGTTTTCCACTTTTGTTTCGAGTCAGTAGCAGCAGAGAACTTAGCTGCGAAAAATTCAGATTTGGCTCTCTTAATTAGCTTGTTCGTCATCCTCCGTGAGATTCGGTATGACTCATGCATTTCTGGAGTTCTAAAACGTTTCCAGCGTGAATATAACAAATCCCTCTGACCGATTGCCCGTTTAATATCCTGAGAAAACCAGGGTCTACTGAACCTATCGAGGATCTTTGATCTCAAAGGAACTGCAAGATTATACAGATGGTTCACGTTCTGTTGCAAAAACGATACCTGGTCGTCAACAGAAATAATGTTATATATCATACTCCAATCAATGTTACAAAATTCCCGTTCTAAAAAAATAAAATCTATGTTTTTAAAATCACGATAAGAAATAACTTGCGGAGGTACATGTAAACGAAAGTTGTACGATATAAAAATTAGGTCATGGCGTGAGAAACAAGGCGCTGATAGTTGATCATAAAGTAAGACCTTGGAGAGATCACTTACAAAGAAAAGGTCGAGAAGTGTACTACTAGTCGTGGTAAAATGCGTAGCATTAGTTGTATTTGGAGAAACAAGACCAAGGGGATGCAGATTATCTATCAGGTAAGAGTCAACTAAGACATTCGAATTAAAATCGCCTGTAATAACGACGTCTTCATACGCAACAGCGAAAGTCTGCAGAGTATTGACAAATCGTTCAAAACAAATACGATTATTTGGTCTGTAAATGCAGCCCAATAATAATTTTCTACCCTCGCAACTAATCTCGAGCAATAGATACTCTATTAGATTAGCCGGTGTGTCAATATCGGCATCATCATTATAACCTGTAGACTTGCTGATCACTTTGGCCGAAATACCTTTTCTCACATATATTGCCACACCACCGTAGCCGTTTCTATCCACCCGTCTAATATTATATCCCAATAAGGAAACCGACAAATCTGTGAACTCAGACTTAAACCATGTTTCAGATACACAAATTATGTCTATGCCGGAGCTTTCAAAAATGAAACGGAACTCGTCAATTTTATTCCTCAAGCTTTGAGCATTGATATGGCAGATTTTAATACCACTTCTTTGATTGGCCAAGATTTTTATCATATTCGCTAGTCCGTCCCTGGAACGAGCTCTGCTGTTAGCTAAATTGCTCATTAGCATATATAATAATTATATTAATATAAGCATAAGTAACGCACGAAAAATAAAGTTTTCTAGAAAAAGTTAAAATAATTTTTAAAAAATTTGAAATGTTACTACTATAGAAATATAAGTAAGAGTAAATATAAGAGAAATTAGAGGTAGTTAGCTGCAGGGGCTCGAAATAAATTATTGATGTCATCAGTATGTAAGGCCGGGTCGTCCACATTATCAGGACTAAGCTCATTTAACTGACTTATATCATCAATTTGCAGAATGGTATCATTGACATTTCTTTTAATATATACAAATCCGCGCATAGTAAAAGCACTGTGTATGACTCTTTGCTTTTTGAGTCGAACGGCCGCACGAAAAATTTGAAAATTATCCTTAGTAAGGTTTTCATTAATATAAAATTTGTTGTCTGAGTTTAGACCAATATGTCTTAAGCAAAAGTAAAAATCTCTCTTAGTTTTCTTAAAGTTGGCTAGGGTTTTTAAGAAAAAGTTTTTATCATAGACAGATCTCATTTCAACGATAATAACTGCATCCCTTGAATAAGTTGTACGTTTATTATTCAAGTTTTGCAATCGATAAATAGATTTTATTGCAGGAACTGTGGTATTTATAGTTTTGCAGATGTCGGAAAAAATATCCATGAGATTTTCGTTTTCATAAAACGGTATTTCGTTTAAACGTAGCTCAGATGCAACTTTGCTGTTCTCTTGGTGTTTAATTTTTGTTTTAAGAGATATAATTTCCTGCTGCATATTTATAAAATCAACAGCAACAGTTTCAAGATGCGACACTCTTGCTGTTACACTGTGAAGATCATTTTGCAGTATGGTAAATCTTTTATCAAGTTCAGCTAATATATCGTCTTTGTGCTCCCTAAGTTTGTTGTCTATTACCTTCTCAATTTGCTCCGTAAGTTTTTCAAAACGCTTATCCATAACTGTTACAAGCTTAAAAGGCGAGTCTGTGTTAGTGTTACACGCAGTACTGAATATCGAATTCTGTAAACTTTCTCTAATACATCTCTGCGCTGGAGCGACTGGATTCATTGCAATCGTTGAACGACTAGACTGTGGTTTAGTTGCCTCAAAACTCATTTCAGCTATCGGTGCGTTGTTGTTTTTAGTTTTTACGTTTTTTTTTGTTTGTTTTTTAGTGGTCTTTATTGTTTTTTTTCTTAAGTTGTACATTTAATATTATATTAATAATTGTTTGTTGGGTTATGACTGATTTAATGTTTATTCAATCCGCCCCGGTATTGCAGGAGTATTATGATAGTGCAGTGCAGTAATTATATTAATGTTAATATGGTAAAGCAGTTTTTGTTTTGTTTGTTTTTTTTTTTATTTTATTTTATGCGGCAGATCTGTCAGTATTAAGAAAATAAAGAGATAAAGAAAAACAACTGGTGTATTTGTTTGTGTTTGATATGTTTTTATAATTTTTGTGTGATTTGGTTAATAATTAAGTTTATAAATTGTGTTTTCAGTTGTTGAGTTTTTAGAGAGAAAAGAACCTCGTGACGTGTTTTAGAAAATTTATATCTGTTTTTAATTTATTAATATGTATAGATGAGTTTATTTATATTGTGATGCATCTGTTGGTTTATGTAGTATGTATGTATGTATAGATGTTTGACTTTATAAATTTTATAATTTTTAAATTTTTTACCATGAGCACAAAAATTTGTTGTTGATATTTTCGATTAAGAGTTTTGATATGTATGTACATATATATGTATATGGAAACTGTTTGTTGTTATTTTAATGTTAATTTTTTTGCAGAAAAATTTTTTATCACTTGTAGCTGTGTAAAGCAAACAATTTGCATGGATTATTTAATTAGATATGTTTATATATTTTTCTGTTTTTAATAATGATTTAGATGTTTATTTTTATATTATACATATATTTTATATTTTATGGAGCAGCGGCATAAACGCGTCCGTTCTCTTCAACTCTCGTCCGTTTGTATGCATGTATGTATGTATGCATGTATGTATGTATGTATGTTTGTTTGTTTTTTTTTTTTTGTATGATTGAAAGCTATGGACTCCTAAGCCAGTAAACCGATCTTGCTGAAATTTTCACAGTATATTACTGATGATCTGGAAGGAACAAAAGTCTATATAAGTCTATATATAGAAAAAAAAAATATTCACTCTTATTGTGAATGTCGGCGTCGACGTCAAAACAATACATTTGTCGCTGTCAATTCGATAGTTCGTCACTTGAATGCTAAATCGGCATTTCCTAATATATATCATCGCTATCAATTTGTTTACTGCCTTGGTTTATTCAAATTTTTTAATGTTGTAGTCAAGTGAAAGTTTTAGTGATGAAGAAAACAAGTAAAGACTTCTTCTCTTTTGAAAAGTTCTTCTCCTTGGTGTTATCTTTCCATCATTTTCTTTTCTTCATCCTTTTGGTTAGCATTGTGTTTAGCAAATATATAATGTGTTTCTAGAAGTGGCTTTATCCAATCGAATAGCATATGTGGAAGTTAACGGGCATCCCCGTCATCCTCAGAGATTTTGGAGCGTTTGCTAGATGCATATCGTCATATAAAATGCAAAATGCCTATCATCAATTTTTATAAATTTTCAGAAGACAAAAACCGTAATAAAAACTATTGTGATTATATTTTTTCAACATAGTATCATTAATTCAGACTTTATTAATGATACTACCCAGAAAAAATCATTTTTATATTTCCAATAGTTTCCTTTTTATTAAGTTACCTATCTTTTATTAAGTTACCTATCTTACCTATGACAGGCCGCCGCTTTTGCATTTTATATGGCGATATATTTTCTGGTGCTTAGCGTTTGCAGACCATCGCTATGTTTAATTAGTGGCCCAATAGATTTAGTTTCGTCGCAGTTTATTCCAATCCTTTCTTAAAATTATTAGAAGTTCTGCTCATATGAAATCCTTTAGCTAGGCTTGGTTTATTTTCAAGCCGCTTAATTAATTCCTCAAATTGTTTGTTGGCTGTTATTTACATTTTTTTTTCTATTTTAAATACTTTTTCAAATAAATAAACGTGACAGCTACAAATTTCTTTCGAGTCGTTGCCAAAAATTGTGTCGACGAAAACAAAGCCAATTTAACACAATATTGGCTTAAAGTCGCCTATTAAAATGCGAAGCAGCTGTCAATTGTTATCGAAATCCGTCAATATTGACAACGGCAATGCCATTATTGCACCGTCGACGTCACTTGTGGCGGCGTTGACATTCGCGATATGGGTGATTATAAGTGGGCGTGGCACTTCCCATATAGAATAAATTTTTATTTTAGGATATTTATGGAACTAATGCAGATAAAACTTCAAAATTTGTGTAACTCTTTTTATAATATTTTTAAAGAGATAATATTAAGGAGTATACAAGTGGGCGTGGCACCTCCCATATATAGCAAATATATATTTTGATATATCATGACAACTAATGCAGTAAAACACCTAAAATTTTGTAGGAGTTACTCGATTGATTTTACGCATTGTACTAGAGAAAATAATCAGACAAAAACTAGTGGGCGTGGCAGCTTCCACATATCTGCCTCTCAGAAACTATCGATTTTGATGAAATTCAAAACATAGATAGATCTGAGCGTATAAGAAGACAGGGGCTATACTTTTCAAAAATAGGACCACGAGAGGAGGTAGGGGGAAATTTCGTTCTCTTTGAAACTATCTATCCGATTTTGATGAAAATCAAAATTAAAATAGATCTGAGTCTAAAAGAAGACTTAGGCTATACATTTTATTAACAATAGGACCACGAGTGTGGATGGGGGGAAATTTCGTCCTCTTTGAAACTATCTATGAAATTCAAAACATAGATAAATCTGGGTCTAAGAGAAGACATAAGCTATAAGTATTTAAGACAACGGTTCATCTAACAAAAATTTTCACTGGGACCTTTTTTGTAGACTATTGAATTTTCTTCAAAATATGTTCAGGTCAATTCCGTTTGGGTCGATGACTTTGGAGTTAAAAGCCAAAAACCTGCATAGACAAAAACAATCAAAAATTGCGAAAGACCTTTTAGTATCAATATTAAATGATGAAACAGAACAAGTCGGCAACTTCAGGCAAAAACGCTGCAAAAATAAACAGGCCCAAAACTAAATCGACGACATTAGCTTCAAAATTCTCTCATATTATTGTTTATTTTGTTTTGTGACTAAAACTGAGGGCATGAGAAAAACGTTCTCAAAATAAAATAGATGTCATGACTGCTTTTTACGGCATGTGATTACTGTCAATTTGTATGGAAACTCGTCTTGTCTGAAGTTGCAGACTTGTTCTGTTTCATCATTGAGGGCTCAAATTCAGACAATAATTATTTTTTGGCATCCCCAATAATATTTTCGATATACATACTTAAAAAAAACCAAAAGTAGTTTTTTTTGGTAAGCTACATGTACATATTTGTAGAAAAGAAAATAAACTTTCATATAATAGAAGATTACTTCTGTGGCTTTACTGAAACGATTTAAAGACATATTTAGTTGGAAAAGGAGAAAATTTAAAAATAGTGATATATAAAAAGAAGGTTTTTGATTCCAATGAATTAATATTATTACTATTTGAACGATTTTCCGTCATCCTACGTCAAATTTAGTTGATAACCGGACCGGTTTCGGCTATGTGCCATCTTCAGTGTTCTATTGAAGTTTTAGTATTCAATAGAACACTGAAGATAACATATTGACGAAACCGGTCTGTTTATCAACCAAATTTGATGTGGGATGACGGAAAATCGTTCCAAATTCGAACAAACCCCGTCGGAATAAAAACACAACACTTAATTACTATATTAATAAAACATACGACATACCTAGCAAAAACTTGGTAATTAATTGCAATTACCAAACAGCATTTCGTTTGCATTACTTTATAGTCATTAAATCAATTACTTATTCGTAAATAAACGAGCCATTTATTTATTTCCTTATTGGTACAGTTGCGGTGTTCGTGTATTTAAGGAATTCTACACATGGAAATTTTCAAGTTGTAGCGTGTAAGTTAAGGTGGTAAGTACTTGCTTCTAATTTTTTTAAGAACAAACACAATCCGCGAAACGATTAGTTTGTCTGCGGAAAAACACCCAGAGTCTATGGCGGGAATCGAACCCACGACCTCTGGACTGACAGGTTAGCGTCACTACCACTCAGCCACAGGGGCACCCAAATTAAAGACATCCCTATACTAAAGTCATTTGTTAAAATGCAAAAACAGAAGTAGTGAAGGGTGTGTTTATTAGCATTTTAACTTTGCCAACAACATTTTTGCTGGGTAGTCTAACTGAGCTTTTTAGGAATAATTTCTGACTTGATCGTTCGTGGACTTGTCAAATTAACTTACCAATACTAATATTAAAATATTTAACATATCATAGCGATAGTAGCGACAGAAAAATATATTTGGGGCTTATGATCTGATTGACTTCTTCAAAATCAATAAATCGTAGTTCCAACATTTTCTGAAAAATGATATACATACATAGTTATAAATCGTCACTATGTAAGGAGTTTTACGGGGAAAATCGTCAATAGTCATTTTGGTGAATTTGCATTAAAAAATCGTCAAAATGACGTAAAAATCACATTTAGCACCCCTGTTGGTGATGTACTTCGGCTTAGTATACCAGACTCAATGAAAACATCGGCGGTTTACATTTGCAGTGACGGTATGTTCTTTAGGCAGTGTCTGCCCTAGTCATCAACAAAGGAGAAGTCATAAAACCAACCTCCTTAAAATAACACCACATACGAGCGAGTATTACATGTACTCGTTAAATTCTTAAGCCAGACGAAGAAAACACTATAATTTATTTTACAAAAATTGGAAACAACAAAAAAAATTAAGAAATAAATTCTTTTACTGCAATATGGCACATATTTGCAGTTGGTATTTTTGGGGGGAACTTTTTAAATAAAGTAACCATTTTCACTTCTGTTGATAAACATCACGTAACTCAAACAACATGTAAGGAACAAGTATGTAATCTTACATTCCTGCAATAAGGATATAAAGAAAAAAATATGCTACAAAAAATAATAAAATGGATTTAACATTTGCGTGATAAATTTTTACGATTTCTCAAACAAAAATAATAAGGCCTAAAATAAAAAAATGGATGGAGTTTAACTTACTGTTTATAACAATACGCACGTACCTTAAAAGAAAAAGAGAGATACAAAATTAGTTGAATATTTTAAAAGAGTTCTAGACGTCACAAAAATAAATTAAAGAGTAGTAGCAAAAGTAACACAATATTAGTTTTGGAAAATCTTTTACTTATCCAAATTCCTTGAAATCTTTATAATAATGTATTTTATGTACTTCCTCCCCCAACTTTTAATACAAACAATTTTATCTTATCCCCAATAGCTGATTGTACTGATTATAATTATTATAATGATAACGACCATATTTATAGAATCAAATGCTAAAATAAAACACTCGTAAATTGAAAAAAAACTTTCCTTTCTTATGTATTTTATCAATGGAAAATGTCAGTTTTATGTATGTTGTTAACATTTCAAGTTGTTTCTTAAAATATTTTTCTTTTCGTTTTATTGAAGTCCATTTGAAACGACAAATTCAAAATTTTTTTGGCAGCAAAACTGCAAGTATATCGTGCCATAACCGCCAAAAAAGCTTAAGCGCAAAAAATTAATTTTACAGGAGAAGTATTTTTTAGTTATTCTTGGTTTAAATGGAAGTATAACCCTTATATTGGCTATATAGGACTGTAGTGGACTGTTATAAGTATGTAATGTTAATAGTTTCAATAGATTTCCTACAACACCACGCATGTTTGTAGGGGTTAAGCAGTGTTCGAAAATTTACCTTATATAATGTACTTTAATGTTCTGTACGGTAGAATATTGTAATACACAAACGCAAATAGCGGTTGTGTAGGAAATACATTAAAAAAGAAGTACGGTATTTCTGTTAGTGATCTTGTACCCAACAAAAATACTGTTTTTAACAAACTCAATATAAAGATAAGAACATTTAATAGTGTTCTGTTTTTCATTGAAAAACAGTATACTTCGTTGTGTTCGGCACAGAACATTATTGTTAATGTATATTTTGTGTATTTAGCAGTATTATTCGTTTGGCTCTCGTGCATGTATACTTGAGTGCGTAGTTGTAATTATATGATGAAAGAGAACACTATAAAACGCTAAAATATAATGTATGTATGCAACCACTACAATTGTACTGTTTTTTGACAAAAAACAAAACGCTACATAATGTTTGTTGCTTGCATTAACAATTCGTTATGTGTTGTGTTCGGGTTGTGTAAATATACACAAACACTAAAAAAATTGATATCGTTTCTTTTGTGTCCTTGATTTTGAAATCTTCAACTAATAAGGCCTAACGCATTTTATGTCAATAAAAAACTTTTTATTACATATTTACCCAACGTTTCGTCAATTTCTTGTTGACTTTTTCAAGGGTTTCGTCTATTTTAAATTAAAAAATTTTTTAATAAATATTACAAATAATCACACCAAAAAACATGATTAACTTACGGAATGATATTAAATCACATTACAAATATATTATGGCTTTGATAAAAACCAAAAATTAAAAGTTTTTAAATTTAAATAGAACATAAAGATTAATTGATGTTACAGTTAGACTTTACTTATTGCAACACTATAGCTTGTATTTATGTTATTCGTATCTTCTTTTAAGTTCATGGTTCTGTTTATATTTTGTTGAATGCGTAGACTTTCTATAGTGTACTTTTTTCTTCCTTTATTTTCCTTATCTAATATTTTAACATTGTCAAAATCAGCTACATGTCCAGTATTTAGTATGTGCTGTGCTAATGCTGTTGTTTCTCTCTGTTTTGTGATGTCATTTTTATGTTCACTCATTCTTGTCTCCAAAGTTCGTTTTGTTGTTCCAATGTATATTAAATCACAGTTTTGTTTATCATCGCCTTTACATTTTACTTCATAAACAACATTGCATTGTTGTTGCTTTTCTACTTTGTGTTTCATGTTAGTGAAAATTGTACTAAGTGTAGAATTAGGTTTAAAAGCCATTTTCATATTTTCTGCTTGCATTATTATTTTTAACTTTTTGTTGTCTGTTAAGCCTGGTATATAGGTTACACTGTAAAAATTATTTGGTTGATCATTGCTGTTACTATTGTTGGGAATATATATTTTGGAGTTTTATTTTTGTTTCGTATATTAAATTATTAATAAGGTTTATTGGGAAACTATTGTCCTTAAGTAACTTAGTAATTTTATTTACATTTTTCGTGTGAAATTGCTCATCACTTATGTTCAGTACTCTAAAAATAAAGCTTTTGGCCGTATTTCTGCTTGTGTATACAGTACACAAAAAAACGTTCGGTTTATTTTCGAACACTGGCGTTAAGATATTTTAAGATATTATTGATGTCATGAAAAATTGGTTAATTTAATCAAATTATTTTAAAACTAATAATTATTATCCTTAGCAAGCTGTTCGTTCTTTAACTGTTTCATTGATATTCTTGCAATTTTTGACACTAGTTTTGCTCTAATTGAAAAAGAGAATTTTAGCTTAAGCGACACTTTGCAGTTACAAAAAATTGTAAAAAAAATTAAAGTTTAAAGGAAAAATGTACTTAAGCTAAAATTTCATTTGCTGTATTTTCATAACGGTACATGACAGGACTTTCCAATTTATCGTAAATAGTCGATTTTCGTCCAAAAAATATTTTCGAAAAGCATGTCGCTTGAGCTTTTTTTGGCGGTTATGACTCGATATGTATGGATCAGCGTTGCCACTTTCTGTACTGTAGTACAAAAACTGCACTATATAAAATTGTTTGTACTATTTTTGTACCATGCAATTTTTGTACTATTTTATTAATTGCTGAAGACTAAAAAAAAATATTAAAACAGCAAATTTCACTAATCGTTTCACAAACGTTTGCTTGAAAAATACCTCATTAACTCTTACATACTTTATTATTTACATTTGGCAGTACTAATTTTTATTTTTTCGTTTCCCCAGAACCTATATGTAAAATAGATATACTATGTACTTAGATAGTACCAAGCACTGTTGGGATTTGTGGTACAATTGTACCAATTTTGCTACAATCGAAAGTTGATTGGTACACTGGTATACTTAAGATATTAAAAATATTGGTAAACTTATTTACATCTCAAAAATTTTATATGTCAAAATTTGTTCGTTTAAACAATATCTTTTATATATCCGCGTAATTGATAAACACACAATTCCTCTTAACCTTCCTATACCCGCGCTAATTTTTACAACACATATACCCGCGCATGGTCTCATAGACCGAAAGTTTGAACTAGATGAAATACTAGTTTTTTGAAACAAAAGTAAAAACAAAAGATTCTTTTTTAATCTCAATGCTATAATAAAAAATAAAATCGCGCATTAAATTTGTATTCACTCGTTTCATTGATTTTTAGTACTTAACAAATTAGCCATCAAAATCGATAGTTTTTTCTTAGATATTACAAAAACATATTTTTTTATTCAAATAAATAAAAATAACTTATACCAACTTAAAAGCACTTCTTGCACAATACATAAATCATAGGTTAACTTAGTTTTCAGCCTTTAAATAAAAATCAGGGTATATCGCACTGCATGTTTTACCTTCACAAAAGGTTACACATATACCCGCGTCGGTCTCACAGACCAATTGTTATGAAATACACCAACACGCTTGTCTAGTGCAAACACCAAATCAACACTAAAACGGAGCTTGTAAAAAAGTAGAAGCTAAGAGAAAATTCAACTTTGTAGAGTTTCTGGGAAAAAAATATTTACGTAAAATCGTTTTGTCGGTCTCATAGACCAACGCGCGGGTATAGGAAGGTTAACGAACTAATATTGCTTGTTATGAAAATGTTGACGTGCAAAAGTCGCACTTATATTTTTAAGTCAAATGAAACAGCCTTGTTAATTCGAAGTCAGAAAAAAGTTATTGATGCTGACGTTTTGTATAAATACTTTGCTTGGAACAGTGTAAAATTTTAATCGTAATAGAGCGATTAATGGAAGCGACTATGATTGCTATTAAACGGTGCAATTAATCAAGATAATGATATCGCATCGTCAACACTTGCTCATCGACTTGAAAAATTTTGAAGAGAAACTTCAACCACTTTAATTGTTATTAAATATGTTTCGAGTAGTTTAAAGTATTTTTGTTATGAATGCTTATTAATGCATTTTTACTAGATGAGAAATTTCTGTACAATTGATTTCTAGTTGATACAATTTTACCATTGCGTCGGTACATTTTCAAAATTTTCATATCCCAATAGTGGTACCAAGAAAGGTTGCCAATTTAGCCATTTTTCCGGCTAAATCTAGCGGTTTTTATTCTATCTAGCCATAAAAAATTTCATTTTTGTAATATTTTTTCATTTTCATTTTTGTAATATTTTTTATGGCAATATCAATGCGTTTTTTAATAATAATGTGTTGTTATTACTTTGAAGTGGATTTACCCTTAATAATTTACGTCAAATTATAGTTTTAGCAACCTTGAGATATTAATCGTACCTTGAAGAATTTTCGTGTGTGAAATTAATGTGACTTTTATTGAAAATTGCAAACAATATTTGGTAATTACGCCGTTCTTTTTATAACTTACTAATAATATTAGTTTAGTTTGATAGAAATCGCTCCGCAATAACGCCAAAAATTTAGAGCAGAATACAAAACACCTGTTGATCTGCATTTATGGATAACAGACGACCCAAGCGATTAGTATAATACACTTTGTAAATATTTTAAGTTTTTATATGTGCTAATTGTTTGATCTTGTTTCCTAATCATCAGCAAAAAAGCATATGGAAAATTGTTCGATCATAAAATCTACTCTTGAGCTACCTTATGGACAGAAATATTTCAGCACAAAGTTCCAAGATGCTGCAATGTGCATTTTTACATGCCAAACATCTTCGATTTATAAAGTAGACCAATCTACATAATTAATTAAGTCCTCTTTTAAAGATTTAATTAAATCTGTTTTGTGACCACATTTGCATCTAGAGTTAAGAAAGGACATAGGACCAGCAAAATATAGTATTTTGATAGACGAATAAACTGGCATATCTGACGAAATTCTCTTTAAAAAATATTTACATTTACGGTTAGTGATTCTCTACTATTTACATTTACGTTTAGGGTTAGTGCTTCTCTACTATAGCCAAAGAAAAAAAATATTTCCACATTTTAACAAATTAAACATTTTAGCAAATGTTAGTTAGTGCTTCTCTACTATAGCCAAAAAAAATAGTTTATTTCCACATTTTAACAAATTAAACATTTTAGCAAATGTTAAAAATTTGTTTTTATTTATCACACAAATTCTTCACCAAAAAAACTCATAGAAAATCAAACGTTACTTTGCTTTTCAAAAATAAAACAAATTTATAAAATATTTGATATTTTGTTTTTGTTCGCTGTATAAATTTAACTTTGCTGATTTACTCAATTAGGGCCTGAAGTTTATATTCATAAAAAAATATATTGTATTTATAATCTATTTTATAAAAATTTTTTATGAAATATTTCAAATAAAATACATTTCCACCTCATTTTTTTCAGAACATCAAAAATGAAAAATATACTTTTCAAATTTCAATTTCGCTACTTTTCTAGAACAGGCCTGCCTAACTCAGAGTTGATCGAATTAAACAGCTTTATTTGATATAAATTTTTCTGCTATTCTATTTATTTTTGTGCTACAGTGAAACTTCGATATAACGAACTTAGTTATAACGAGAAACCTCTTTATTGCAAAGTTTTTCATACAAAAATACACTATAGCTTAACGAACGAATTCTGAGCAAAAAACCCCTATATAGCGAAATATTCATTAAAATGCGTCAATATAACGAAATCAGAATAAATCCTAAATGGTAAAGTGTCGTTATAAAAACAGCGCATTTGTAAAGACTCTATACAACGAAGTACTCGTACAAAAGCCTCTATACAACGAAGCAAGATTAAAATTTAAAATAAAGAAAACTATAGTGATAACGAATTTTTTTCGTATTTCTTAAAATTTCGTTAAATCAAGGCTTTGCTGATTATGTTTATAGCGAAGCAATAGCTATAACGAAGTATTTCCGGATCCCCTTGGAATTCGTTATATCGAAGTTTCACTGTATTTTATTTGCTTTTGCATTATTTTTCCTTAGCGTCTGTACTATTTGCAGACTCTTTGGTGGCAACACGGGTATCGATAGATTGCCCACACATTTACTTAAGCTGTTTTACGCAGTGCTGTATTATTTTCTTATATGGTTTATAATTTACTTTCATTCTTTTCATTTCACACATTTCATATTATGATTTGCTGATGTAACCAGTGTTGCCAGAAAAGTTTTGCCTCATGTCCCAAATTTAAAGAATGATGTCCCCAAAAATCCCAATTTCAAAAGTAAAAATCCCCAATTTTGTCCCCAAAACATATTTTTATAATTAGCACTATCATTAAAAAAATAAATATTTTTTACATCTATAATTTTCAAACTAGTTTATGGTCATAAACTACTTTCATAAGCTATACCGTTTACATCAGCATTTTAGACAGTTAATTTATTTATCTTTGACAATTCATTAACAGCTGTGTTAAGTCTTCAATATCAAAATATATAATAGGGATTTTGACAGCTAGTAAACGCAAAATAAAAGAACAGCTACCTGGTTTTATTATACCATGGGAAGACTGTCAAATATGACTAATAAAGGGCCAAATAAACTACGCAAGCGGCTTGGCAAACATACTTTTTTCATTTGCACAGACTATTCAAAACTAGCTCGTACAAGCAAAGATTTTTCACATTAATCACTAATTTAAATTGTAATATTCCACGACAACCTCACTCTATGGAAATTTTGTTGCAAATGAGCAGCTTGCCAAGCCGCTTGCCAAACGTAAAAACACCGTAATATATTACACAACAGGCTTGTACAAACGCAAGTTTCTGTCATGTTTGGCAAACCGCTTGCGTAGTTTATTTGGCCCTTAACGCTGTCCGACAAATGTACAAAAATAGAGTTGCATTAGCAAAAGCGGGTTGTTTGTATTTTGATTTAGCCATATATGAGCCTATGTAGATACATATATGTATTGTTACGAAATGAAAATGCAGATTCAAATGTAACGACACAAACTGACAACCCGATCATTATCTGCTTTATACTCCTAAATCACTGTAATAAAATCAAAACCTGGCAACCAAGTACCACAATTAAACTTGGCATCACTCGACAACTGCCAATAGAATTCAAAATAACGGAAAATGGAAGTTTCCGGAATCTTCAGGAAACGGTAGCTAGAACTTTCAAGATTATTCGAGACTGCTTAATCGCAATTACAAACAGTGACATTAAACTTAAACTGCAAGAGATGTAGACTTGATGACAGCGTAATTTGTTAAGTTGCAAGCATTAGAGTATGTGTGTGTGCGAAGATAAACAAACAGAAGAATAATCTCATGCATCTACACACGCACATACATTGCACCATAGCAAGACCAAAATGATCATGCCGTACACTTAAAGATGAAAAGAGACCTGAATTACAGTACAGTTAAAGATAAAGAGAGACGGCTGTATTCCAGAAAGTTAGCGAAGTTACCAGAAGGTTTTATAATTGACTATATAAGGGGAGGCTGCCAGACGACATAGAGAAGTGTGTTTTTAAACTTAGACGAGTAAACATCGCCAAGAATAGTTAGTGTGTACATCGCGTTTAGTTGTACGTGTTTTTAAAGTAATAAATAAAGTGTTACTGAGAATTTATTTGTAAAATAAATATCTGTGTTTTATTTTATTGCAATTCAACGAATCCTGTGAAAATAATAAAACCGTTTTTATGTAAAGGACTAAAAACGTAACAATTGGTGTCAGAAGTAAAATTGCAAAATAAAATAAAAAGGACATTATTAATTAATAAAAAAAAGGACATTATTAATTAATAAAAAGGACATTAATAATAATAAAAAGGACATTAATAAAAAAAAAACATTATTAATTAAAATAAAAATTACAAAAGGACATTAAAAAAAATAGAAGCCATGAAGTTTGAAGAGCTAAAAGTTGAGCAGCTAAAAAAAGAGCTGAGTAAGCTGGAACTGCCAACAACAGGCAATAAAGTGGAACTTCAGAAGAGGCTGATAGATGAGTTCAAGCAGCGTGGCATCGACATCGGGACATACGAATTTGAGGATAAAGAGGAAATAGAGGTATGTACTCGTGCCACGACAAGCAACATGGATTTAAGCACAATGTTCGCCGCTATGATGGAAAAATTTCAAGAAGTTAAAGAAACATCTAGAGGTAACAATGAGAGAATGCTGGCTGAAGTTCAAGAAACATCTAGAGCTAACAATGAGAGAATGCTGGCTGAAGTTCAAGAAACATCTAGAGCTAACAACGAGCGACTGCTAGCTGAAGTTAAGGCTGAAGTTCAGGAAATATCTAAGGCCACAAATGAGAAGCTAGTGGAAATTTCTGAGGTCATAAATAGAAGAGTAGATGGCATTGAGGTACAAGTCATCAAATTTGACGAGAAACTCTCAGAACTAGAGAATAAACTTCGTAGCCTAGAAATTGGTGGCGTCGAAGTGCATGTAAAAGATGTGGACGAGAAATTACATGAACTGGAAGCAAAAATTGTTAATCTTCAGTGTCAAGGAGGGCCAGTGAGAGTTATTCCAGAGGCTTCCAGCAGAGTAAAGACGCCTTGTTTCGATGGCAGCGCACCTTTGAACATCTTCAAGTTCCAGTTCGAAACAGTTGCCAGCAAAAATGGTTGGAACAGTGAAGAAAAGGCCATAGAGCTGATTTTGGCCTTAAAAGGAGCCGCAGCAGAAGTACTTGAAACCGTACCAGGGAGCTGCAGAAATAATTTTGATGACATAATGGCGGCACTGCAGCGAAAATATGGTGGCGAACATAAGCGAAATATATACCGCATGGAATTGCGATGTAGAGGACAGAAGCCCAATGAGTCTCTACAAGATTTCGCAATGGAAATTGAGCGGTTAGTGCAGCTTACGTATCCAGGTGAAAACCACCCATTCCTGGATCATGTCAAAACAGAGGCGTTTGTTAATGGCATCCGTGATCCTGACATCAAGCTTGCAGTGTGTGCTACACAAAAGGCTACATTCGCAGAAATGGTTTCATTTGCACTAGCTCAGGAGACTGCTAGGGTGATTTGGAAGCCACAGGTGTGCAAGGTGCGGAACGTGGAGGTCATTGCCGAAAATGAGAGTGATCTAGTCTCTAGCATCAAGGAGGCAGTGAGACAAGCATTGGCGGAGAAGGACGGCAAAGTAAAAGCTAAGTGCTATAGCTGCGGAGAGAAAGGCCATATCCAGCGCAACTGCAACGCAGCAAGAAAGCAAACAAAATCTGTCTCGCCATCATGGAATAATAAATGGAAGAGTCATCAAAAGTCTCATTGTGATGGCTGTTATCAAGAGCGACAACAGGAGCAGTGTCATCAACCTGAAGCACGTAACGAAGACAGACGGCATAAAGAAATAAGAGAGCGTCTGCGCCTGAAGGAAGCCCGACTAGCTGAGGAGCGTACGAAATTGGCTGTGGAACGAAAACGTTTGCAACGAGAGGCTGAATCATTACGCTTGGAACGGGAGCGCCAAAAATTAGAGCGTGAGAAGCTAGAAATAGAGCTTCGAGAAATTAAACGTCAACAAATGCAAATTTCTGCGCCGCGTGATGGTTTCATAAAAGGTATAAGACAACGTGGTGCCAATGAGTGCAGTATTAATGAACGTAAAGGTAATAAAGGCCCAGGGTATGACGATACACGCTCTCCGATGAGATTTGATGCCACTCCAGCCTCTGCAAGATCTGCGCGTAAAGGAAGCAGTTACAGCTACACTTCGCCCGGTACAAGTAAAGAAGTCTTTAGTTCATCTACCGGCAAAGGAACAGATTACAACAGAAATAGTCACATGTACTCAGTTAATAATTATAATCGAGCAGTACCCAGTGGATGTGGTACACACGCTTATAGCAAGGAAAAGAGACTGTCATGGGATAACTACAAGTTGGAAGCAGAGATCCGTGGTATCATCGAAAGGATGAATGACGTCGTACACATGATAGAGCAGTACATTGGACGGAAGACAAAAATTAAGTTTGAACCACTGGCGCACTATGGAAAAGGTGATTGTGTGCCTATTCGGGACGAACAGGCTTAAGTGGGCGGCAGTGTTACGAAATGAAAATGCAGATTCAAATGTAACGACACAAACTGACAACCCGATCATTATCTGCTTTATACTCCTAAATCACTGTAATAAAATCAAAACCTGGCAACCAAGTACCACAATTAAACTTGGCATCACTCGACAACTGCCAATAGAATTCAAAATAACGGAAAATGGAAGTTTCCGGAATCTTCAGGAAACGGTAGCTAGAACTTTCAAGATTATTCGAGACTGCTTAATCGCAATTACAAACAGTGACATTAAACTTAAACTGCAAGAGATGTAGACTTGATGACAGCGTAATTTGTTAAGTTGCAAGCATTAGAGTATGTGTGTGTGCGAAGATAAACAAACAGAAGAATAATCTCATGCATCTACACACGCACATACATTGCACCATAGCAAGACCAAAATGATCATGCCGTACACTTAAAGATGAAAAGAGACCTGAATTACAGTACAGTTAAAGATAAAGAGAGACGGCTGTATTCCAGAAAGTTAGCGAAGTTACCAGAAGGTTTTATAATTGACTATATAAGGGGAGGCTGCCAGACGACATAGAGAAGTGTGTTTTTAAACTTAGACGAGTAAACATCGCCAAGAATAGTTAGTGTGTACATCGCGTTTAGTTGTACGTGTTTTTAAAGTAATAAATAAAGTGTTACTGAGAATTTATTTGTAAAATAAATATCTGTGTTTTATTTTATTGCAATTCAACGAATCCTGTGAAAATAATAAAACCGTTTTTATGTAAAGGACTAAAAACGTAACAGTATGTTTACATATGCATTTTTCACTTCTACTTATAAACAAATTGTCAGTATTTTATTCTACTGTATAGTAAAACTAACAACTTTTAATTCTTTGAGAAATGTTATTTTTAATTCACTTTCCCTCTAGGATAAGGAAACATTTTTTTTAAAGTAATAATAAAATTGCAGCGAAATAAAATAAATGCTTTCCTTTGTTTTGTATATTATATTTCTGGGTTTAATTTTCCACAAAAACTAATATTTTGGGACAAACGTTTTACTGCCTGCTCATCTAAATGCGAACGCCAGTTTCTTTCTTATAAAAATAAAAAATTCAAATTTGTTTTTGTTTTCAATATATTTCTAAGAAAGAAACTATCGATCGCATTTAGATAAATAGGCAGTTAATAGTAACATTATATTCAATATGCATATGTTTTGTTTGTAGAATAATACCGCTTTTTCTGCAACTTGTATTTTTATTATTATGTATAAGGCATAAACGCCCCGATCCAAAATATCTCTTGTGCAGCCCAGATGTGAACTGCCAATTATTCTGCTCAATGAGTTGTTATATACTTCAGTTGGAGCCATCAGGATTTCTCAAAAAAATTTCATTGTGTGAGCCATTATAGTCGGACTATCGCGGAGGTTCCGGCGTCTCTTCTTGAGTTTCATAGAGTCTCATAGTTACCAATAATAAAGTGTTGGCGTCTGAGATCACTGTGTCCGGCTAGTAGTTTGAGTTCATTATTGTTCATTAACAGTAACAGCAAACACCACCCGAGCCCAGGAACTATTCTTCTCTTTGACGTATCCACGTGAAATACCAAAGAAGGGTGCCGGTCCCATTAATCTACTTTCGGCTCTGTTGGTTAGACAGTCAGCCGCTTTTCCAAACATGGCCTTCATGGCCAGTCACGCAGCATAACGTCAGTTCATTACGAGATTGAAGCTTATTAAGATATCGTAAGCCATACGTTGACAACACGTAACTGATTTTTTCAACTTTTCAGTTGAACAAATTACATTATAATTGAGGGGCTTAGGTCAAAACTAAAAAAATGAGTTAGATGCAGGAATCAACACAGACCTGTATGATAATGTCAAAAAACTGTATGTATTGAAGCTCTAGTATAGCTAAATACATATTGTAAGCAAATTTGTTCAAACTCCTTTTGGTCCAAAAGTGATAACAGTTCTCATTTCTATGAACATCCTATGCCAATATCGGTCTCAGCCTAGTGTCTGCACACGCGTACAATTTGTATCATGATGTATTCCAACAAATGAAATTCATCAACGAAACACCATTTTAAAATACATAATCAAAATATCTACTACAAGTAGACAAAATTTATGTTTATTAAAAGTGCTTATAATGAAAAATCCCCAAATCCCTCCCCACGAAAATCTGTCCCCAAATAGAAGTTGAAATGCCCAATTCGGGGACAAATCATCTTATCTGGCTACACTGGATGCAACTCTCAACGATTAAAGATTGAGCATTTTTGTGTGTAATGGCCATCTCTTGATTTGATTAAATAGACTAAGTAAGAATGTAGTGATATAGTGAATCTTGCATGTATGGGTGCATTTTAAGTAGTACATAACTAGAAAAGAATTTTATAGAAACCATGTATAATTCAGTGGCACTGCAACGTGCACAAAGGAAAAGCACCTTCTATATCTAGAATTACTTCTACTGCAAATAGTAGCTAGGGTTGTCAGATATGGCGATTCCTCGCCAAATGTGGCGACTTTTCAACGTGTTTGGCGTCAAAAGTTTTGACTTCGCGACATGGCGATTTTTTTTTGCGATAAATACATTTTTTGGCGATTTTTATGGCTAATTTTCAACAAAATTGAACTTTCAAATGTTAATAATTCATGAAAACTACATTGTTGAAAAATTATTTTCGGAAATAAATAACACCAAAACTTGTCCGGAAGAAATTAAAGATTTTTCTTATATTCACCCTTATTCTATTTGACAACGGCAATAGAAAACAACGCCGTTTTTTATCTTTTGTTGGAAATCTGTATTCTAGTTGGCAGTATTGCCATTTATCGATAACTTTTAACATATGTTTGGTATTTTGCAAGCAAAATTGACGTTGATGTTGTCTCTAATTGCCTTTGAATTTGTCGTCGCCATTTTTGGTGTTGTCTTGCGTTGCTTTCTGTTGTGTTTAAAAACTTTGAAAAATTCAACATTACAGTTTTCTTTCTTTCTGTGTTTTTGGTATTTTTTTATATATTTGTGTTGAATTTTTGGTATATTGTGCTGATTTTTGGTTTAAATGAAATAATGGAAAAAATTAAAATAACAAATAAATGCCAATTCGAGAAGCTTGTGCAAGAACTTGAAAAGAATCCATCACTAGCCAGAGGATTTCGCAGGGGCATTGCTCCTACTAATTTTAAGGAAGAGTGGGAGAGTATTGCTACTGTGCTAAATTCGCTTGGTCCACCAATTAGAACTGGCGATGGATGGCAAAAAGTAAGGTAAATTGTTTGTTTGAAAAATATGTTGTCTAACGAAATTTTTTTATGGATTTGGCGGGACTTATAGTTCAAAGTCAGAAGGAAAATGGCGACAAACAGAGCAGAGTGTAAAGCTACTGGAGGTGGTATATTTAAGCAGGTAATACTGAGCCCCTTAGAGGAAGCTGTGGCTAATCTGCTGCAGTTTGAAAAACAAATAAATCCCGAGGGTATGGTTCAGGGAGTTCCAGATACTGATGTCAGTGTTGATTTTCACATGTTGGAATCAATGCAATTGGTAAGCCATATTTTTTCAATATGTCTACTTTCTTGCGGCACATTAATATTTTACTGTTTACAGGAAAGTGTACCTTTCATCAGTGGCAATGCTGCTGCAGCATCAAAAAAATGTAACTTAGCTTAATTTTTTTCAGCATCCGTCATATCAAACTTTATCCATTCTGGACAAACTTCCCTCTCCATGACAACCAGAACCTCGGACAAAATTTTGGATACGACTGGATGTGACAGTCCCAGGTTGAAATCATTTCCAACACTGAGCTGGTACGACCCCTGAGCCAAAAATCGCTATGTCGCTGCCAATTTTGTGGTATTTGGAACATATGTTGACCTCGTCCCTTTTTTTAAATGAGGCTCTATTATTTGTAGGACATGTTTAAAAGATGCTTTATTTAACCGAAAATAACTTTCAAATCTTAAAAAGGATAAAAAATCCATTACTTGGGAAATTATTGCTTCAAATTTGTTACTTACTTCTCATCGGGCAAGTTAAAAATACAAGATTTCTGTCTAAGCAGTCTTCTTTCCACTATCAATTTTTTTATTTTCTTCGTCACTGGAGTCCGAATCGAGAAGAAAAATCATTTTTATTTTAATGTATGCACAATTTTTTATTTATTCAAAAACACTTACTGCAAATAGTAAACAAAATGTATCCTGACTCAAATATTAGATATGTGTGTTGTAGGTATCGATAAACAGGCAACATCGTCATAAGATTGTTACGAAATACAAAATTAGTATTGACGTTGTGTTAAATTGATGTTGCCTCAAAATTGACGACGATGTTGCCGACGCCAAATAGAATAAAGGTGATTAATTACAGTCGTTAATGGATGTAAAATTTTGATGAGAAAAATTGACATAAAATAGTTTTTGGCGAATTTATTTCTACTTTTGGCGATTTTCTGCAGAATTTTGATACAATTATTTTATAACAACTTATATTAAAAAACCTATTATAGAAAAGCAAATTTACTGTAAAATATATTGCATTGGTGGCCTTCGGCCGGGCTTAAATATTTTTTCCTCCGAGACATTTCCTAAACCGGCTTCGCTTAATGAAGGTTTTTTTATTTACAAAACCGGGTGTGCTTCTTTAAGATTTTCTGTGTTACCGGCATTCCGGTTGCAAAATTTTTCACATCTCAGAGGAGAAAATTTTTAAGGCCACCCGAAGGCCGCTAATACAAAAAACCGTCAGTAAGCGGTCAGTAAACCCGGCCAAAGACCGGCTATTTAGGAAATCCTTACTAAGCGAAGTCGCCTTTGGAAATACCTTAGAGGAGAAAACCCTTAAGCCCTGCCAAAGGCCGGTAATGCAGACAACCCTTAGTAAGTGAAACAGGTTTTGTAAATACCTCAGAGGAGAAAATCCTTAAGACCGTCTGAAGGACGCCAATCCAGAAAAAACTCAGTAAGCGAACACGATTTTCTAAATACCACAAAGCAGTAACTCCTTGTGCCCAGGGAAGAAACATTTTATTCTCTGACGTATTTCCAAGTCCGGCTTCGCTTACTAAGGGCTGTGTGATTTTCTCCTCTGAAGTATTTAGAAAACTGGTATCGATTACTAAAGATTTTCTACATTGCTGTCTTTCGTCCGAGCTTAGGGAATTTTTCCTGAGATATGTACATATATAGAAAACCGGCTCACTAAAGAATTTCTGAAAAATAAATTTTGTTATATCTCACGAGCCCATAAAAAATTGTTAAGTCGGTTTTGGAATACCTCCGTTGAGAAAATTCTTAAGCCCGGCCCAAGGCCGGCAATACCGAAAATTTTCAGTAAGCGAAGCTTTGGAAATACTTCAGAGGAAAAAATCCTTAAGCTTTAAGAGGGCTTTAAGACAATGCAAAAAACCCTCAGCAATCGAAGCGAGTTTTTGAAATACCTTAAATGAGAAAATTCTTTAACCCGGCCGAAGGCTGGCAGGGCAAAACGCTCAGTAAGCGAAGCTTCTTTTGGAAATACCTGAGAGAAGAAAATCCTTAAGGCCGGCATAAGGCCGGGAATACATAGATCTCCAGTAAGCAAAGCAGGTTTTGGAAATAGCTCAGGGGAAAAACTCTTAAGACCGTCTTCGTTTAGTAAGGGTCTTTGGAATTGCCCGCCTTCGGCCTGGCTTAAGGAATTTTTTCCCTGAGGGATTGTCATAAGCCCATTAAGAGTTCTAGACTTATTTCATATTTTTTGGGCTTTATTGTATTATGATTTACTTAATTTTTTGTGTTGGATTTGTTTCATTATGAAGCAAGTTCCAAAAATTGGAATTTATTTCATTTGAGGTTTGGTAATAATTTCATTTTTCTTTGGATTAATTTCATTAAATTTGTTTGGACTTATTTCATTTTTTTAGGTCCCATTTCATTGGGAGTTATTTCATTGGGACTTATTTCATTGGGCGTTATTTCATACAGCCAATTCAGCGTACTCGAATTAACTTTACCAGTGGGGTGCCCTACTTCTGAAGTTTTGCGACTTGCATAGTGTAATGAAATCGACAACATACCCAAAGCTGATGTAGCTTCAAGCCATAATATATTATTTGCTAAATTAAGAATTAAACTTTCTTCTGCAAAAAAAGTATAAACGACAACCTTACTTCGATCTTGAACGGTTAAATAACGTGCAATTTAAAAACACTTAGGCAAATTATAAACCAGCAAATTGAAAATATTATAGACATTACGTCAGATCCAATAAATCTATTGGACGAAACAATAGCTATGTTAACCAATATTGTACACTTTTGAACGAAAGAGAACACATCAGAGATGGTTCACGGATGAAGTATTGTCATTAATAGACGAAAGATGAAAACACAAAAATAATAATGATTATGAATATAGTCGCTTACAAAATCTCAGAAAAATTCGTGAAACAAAGAAATTTTGCATGGAGCAGCAGTGCGTATATAAAAAGATAAAAGATTTATGTAATAGTAGAAAACATATTAATTCAAATATTGTGGTGAATGACCTGAACGGAATAGTTTCAGAAAATTCAGATAAAATAATTCTGGCAAAAAAAAACGACTTCAATACAAAGAGCCAAATCTTGTACGCCATTTAATATAAAAAATTTTCAAAATTGTTCCATAAATGGCAGAGTTATGTGTTAATCAATTTTGGGGGGGGGGGTGCACAACGCCCCACCGATTTTCAAAAACAAATTATGGGACCAAACTGCTGGCAAAGCCTTTCGAACAAAAAAGAAATTTGAAAATCGGTCCATAAATAGAGGAGTTATGCGATAATAAATTTTTTTGGGCGGGGGTATTCCCCCCCCCCATCATTTTTGAAAAAGTTTGTGGGACCAACCTGCAAACAAGGCATTTTAAACAATAAAAGAATTCTGAAAATCGGTGCATAAACGGAGGAGTTATGCGATAATCAATATTTTGGGAGGAAAAATTTTTTTTTATAAGTTTTCATCCACTTCTACCGATCTGATATGTTCTTATCTAACTGACAGACATCAATTCGTAGAATCAGGTGCATCGAAATCAAGCTCTTTGCCTCTAAGTCGAGGTGTTCCTCAGGGCTCAATACTGGGCCCTCTACTTTTTTCGCTATACGTTAATGATCTACCAAGCAAACTCGAACATTGCAAAATTAGATTATATGCTGACGATGTGCAGCTTTATATAAGTTGTAACATTATATCAGTCGAGCGATGTGTGAGAATTTTAAATGAAGAACTGCATCGTATATTTGAATGGGCTACCGCTAATGGCCTGGGGATAAATCCCACTAAATCTAAATGTTTGATTATTAAGAAGAAATTATTGAAACTTGATAATAACCCTATCTTAATCTTAAATGGTCAAACCATTGAGATTGTAAACGTTGCTAAAAATCTAGGAATTTACTTTAACAGCACCCTCACTTGGTCTAACCATATTAATTTCGCCTGTGGTCGTGTGTTTTCTATGTTAAGAAATCTTTGGCAAAGTCATCATTGCACTCCTATAAATATTCGAATACTTCTCGCTAAAACATATTTAATGCCAATTTTACTTTACGGATGTGAACTTTTTGCCAGTTGTGATAGTATTAGCAAAAGAAAACTTAATGTGACTTTTAATAATATAGTTCGCTACGTATATGGTTTGAGACGATATGATCATGTTTCTTTGCACGTAAACAAACTTTATGGTATGTGTCTTGATGACTATTTGAAGGTAAGGATTTTAATACTAATGCACAAAATAATATACACGTGTCAACCCGATCATCTTTTTGCGCGATTGAACTTTTCAACTCTTAATAGAGGCAAAAGATTAATCTGTTTTAGATATAACAGTCAGATATCTAAATACCAATTTTTTATTCATGCAATAAGTCTCTGGAACGATATTCCACACAGCTCTCAAGTCATTAGTAACGCACAAAAATTCAAAAAAATATTATCTGTCAATTTTCAAGTTAATTTTGTTCAACTAAGAGGATAATTTTATTTTCATATATGTATATGTTTTTATTATTTTATTACTTATGTATTGAGCCATTTCAAACTGAATGTCATATTGATCGCTTTGTGGTGTCGTGGAGGTTTTCCATACATTTTGATTTTAAACTTTAAATTAAAAATTTTGCAATTTTAAAACAACGACATGTATGGACGATTTTCATGATATTGCAGTATTACCTATAATTATATTTTATTGTATGTTCAAATGTATTTTTGTATGTACTTGTACTGAGTTCCATACTGTAATATGAGACTTAAAGTCTTGTGTATGGGACATCGAAAATAAAATAAATAAAAATAAATAAATAAAAAAAAAAAAAAAAAAAAAAAAAAATTTTCGAAAAAAAAGGTATGGGACCAATCTGCAAGCAAGCCCTTTCAAACAAAAAAAGAATTTTGAAAATCGGCTAAAAAAGACAGAGTTATGCGTGTACAAACATAAAAAAAATTTAAAAAATATACACATGAATTTTTTGAAGTCGGTTGAAAAGGAATATGGACACAATATATACAAAATCTATTTGCTGATGATTCTAGATCCATGAATTCTAATGAAGCAGAACAATAACAAAAGATGGAATTGTCAAGGCAGTAAATCAATCAAAAAAATAAAACAAACAGTACTTTGCGATTAGGGTTGGGTATTTCCTGGACTTTTATACTTCCCGGGAAACGGGAATGAAAAAAATCACGTTCCCGTGAAAAATTAATTTTCTAAATTAAATAGATTTATTAACTGAAAATTGGCGAAATTTCGATTGTTTTATTAATGTAAGTATTCTTTTTAAATAAAAGTTAATATAAAAGAAATTCTAAAACAATTTTTTAAGAATTTTTCAAGTGAATGTAAGCAAATAGGGTTTATAGTTAGTTATCTTATAGGTTTATAGTTATTACACAGTAGGAGATTCTGTAAAGACTAATTGATGGCTATATCGCAATTAGTTGAACATTTAATTTTAAGGCCTCCAAATTATTTTATAAAGAACTTGCCGTTAAGTTTCTTATTTTTCTTGAAAATTTTCCAGGACGATTGTTATGGTTAAGTACAAGCAAGTTACAGTATTATACTCAGCTGAGCAAGAATTTTACATATCCTGAGGCACAGTCTGCCTAAATATCTTTGATTATTCATTTTATTTATCTTCAAAAATCTCTTTCAGGGTTTCAATAATTGTGTCGACTTATAATAAATTTAAGTAGTGTCAACTCAAAGTTTTTACTGCTTCTATGATCATAAAATTTCCACTACACTTTCCAAAATTTGTTCACTAATTCTGCGGAAAATCCCTCAAAGCTCATTTCATATCGAATTATTTACTTGAGGAAACGATCTGTAATCATTGGTCGCGTTCATAAGACGTAACAGTTGTGCAACTGTTGTGTGTTTGTCTTAGAAACGCACAGTTTAGCAGTTCCGCTACACACAACAGTTGAGTATTTGCTGCCATTTCTTCCATCATAAAATTTTTTCGCTACCTATGGTCAACATGTTGTGCTTAGCATGAACAGCTGATCAAAAGAGTTATGCCGTTTATATTCTAATACAACGCCGCTTTTTTATGTGGCCGCTGCAAACTGGTTTAATAAAATTTGCAATTCAAATGTGATAAAGTAAACAAATAAAGGAATATAATTAAAATAAAACTAACATCACTAAATATATCTTTATTGTGTTATTTACTTACTATATTACATAGTATTTAATTTACTGTAATGTTGAACCATTTTTTAACACGGTGGCGGCTTAGCGTTAAATTAAAAAAATTATCGGCGTAGCCTTCTTATTTTATTGCAGTGTTTTTCGCTTTGTCGTGAAAATTTTAAAATAAAATGAAGATGGACAATTCGTATGCACTCACAACTGAGTGCTAAATTAGTTAATTTCAACGATGTCTTTTGTGTCTGTTTTTAATTGTTTACATTTACAGCTGTTCATATTGCAGTATATCCATCAAGCCGTTTCTAAGACGTAACTGTGGGGCGCAACAGTTGACAACAGTTTTACAACAGTTGAGGTCAACAGCTACGTCTTATGAACGCGCCAATTGATACTTATACAAAGTAATCCACTTTGTTCTGTTATAGAGATTAAACGACATCTATTACTAAATTCATCTGGCATGCACTTTTCGAATCAATCAAAAATTTTTATCGGCTTAAGAGAAATGGTAGAACTTCAATTTCATGCAATTTTTATGAACCGTTCACATTTTTATTTTGTATTAAAAAAAATTGTAAGGACATTTTACTGTCTGTTTATCGATGTCGAAGGAATTCTTTCTCTCTTACAGTTACATTTGAAACAAGGACAAAGTTTTAGAATTTGTTTTTGTTTCAAATGAAATTGTAAGAATGAAAAATGTTCTTCGACATCGATAAACAGGGTATTATTATTTAAACAGACGATGAAAAACATAGCAACTTTAACAATTTCAACGTGCAAATTTAGTCGTACAGTCAGTCAAACAAACTTTTATTATATTTAAAATAAAATAAAAATTTATTAAAGAAAAAGAGGATTATAATACAAATTTCTTATATGAATCAAAATAAATTTGGCGGTCACTTACTCCATTTTATAAATATGTATGTTTTTATGAAATAACGTGTATTCCCGTTTTCCCGGAAAATTTTTGAGATTTTCCTGGAAGAACGGGAAATTAATAGTAGACTTTTCCTGGGAATTCCCGATTCCCAAAACCCTAATTGCGATCCATTATCAAGCGAAATATATAAGCTCGTACAGTTCGACTAAACTCATAAATTAATTGAAATATTAAAACTTTTAGATGATAAAGGTTTTAAAATTCTGGGGTTCTCTTTTGGTTCTGTGATAACGGTTCCCGTTTATGTTATGAAAAGATGTTTCACTCCAGCTGTAGTCGTGAAACTTTTGTATCCATGTTAGTCAACAATGTCAAAAACAATTATTTTTAGCCGCCGGTCATCATTTTAAATCTACTTCGGCTTCTGATCAAGTGTCAAACGAGAAAAGTAAATATAATTCTTTTTGATTTTCCGTCCCTCGTTTACCTCTTTGCACTTTCTCCATTGTTTTCACTAATAATTATGAAGTGAAAAAATTTTTTCATATGAAAATTTTTTGACAGTTGTTTACACTGTTGTTTTATTCCACTTGTTTTTTCATCATGAAAACATTTTATTATTTTTTCATTTCTTCACAGAACGCCAATCAGAACTACTATGAAATGGTGAAAAAACTTTTCATTTCACGTTATCACAGAAACAGAATCGAGCCCCTGGAAAAAGTTGTTTATTATATATGTATATAATAAAGGTGTTTATCCACAAAAGTGCCTTAGATCGTAATTCATAGCACTGCTGAAAAAGAATAATGTAAGACGATGTCAGGATTTTAGGCTAAATATTGTTATGGGTTCATACAGAATTGTAAGGACGTACATAAGGATGTATTCCTCATCTTTAAAGATTACGAGAAATCTTATGCAGCACGACAAATTATTAGAAATTTCAACACTAATTTGTATAGATATTAATGAATGTAATTTATATATTAATAACGAACCTATTGAAAAAATTTTAAAAAATTAAATACCTTAGATGTTGGCTACAAGAAACTTGGGAATGTGACAAAGAAATTAATGTCGCATAGAATTGGCTAGAAGCTCATTCCATAAACTCAGAAAACAATTAAGAAATCGCGACATTATAGGTAATATTAGTCTTCGTATAAGATTTATGAAGTGTTATGTGTCGTCGGTACTTCTGTACAGAGCCAAAATATGGGCATTAGAGTTTGCTAATGTGAATAGACTAGAACCATTCGAAATGTGGTGCTATCGTGGAATATTAAAAATTCCATTTAACAAACAATACAGTATTAAATAGGCTACAAAAAGAACGTGATGTGCTTACAACAACAAAAGGACACTATAAGTATGAATTGCCACAACGTATACTCCAAAACAGAATTAAAAGAAGAAGAGGCACTGGAAGATGTCATGCTTAAGGAATGGAGATGTCATGGGTGAGGAATGTCAGAAACTGGACTGGTTTAAGAACTATTGGTGAACTTGTTCACAATGAAAGAAACCGGAATGAATTTGTAGAAATTGTTAACAATATTTTATAAATTAGTATAAAACAAAATTATTGTTATTTTTTAATCGTATATATAATCAATATGTACCATGTAAGTTTCTTAGAAACTACTTGCATATAATCGCTTAGATTCAGAATTGAATTTTCAATAAAATAAGAAGATAAAATTGTATAATAAAACAGCCGTACTAGCCAAAACCTTCATGCTTTATAAGGGCAATATTAGTTCTAAAAGTTTTAATTTTGGAGTATAGTATGAATAGTTTACTTTTTGTAACCCAGGAAGTATTTATGTACTTAAAACGTGTGCTTTTACACTTATTTTTTACACACAATTTATAAGAAAAACTTATCGCACCCGAATTACACTAAACTACAGCAGTATCATCCTCATCCCTAACATAAACACAGTTTGTTGTTACTATTTACGCTATCATAACAGAAATTAAAAAATTTTTAAGCAACTTGAACAGAAACCTTAGCAATTGTGTAACAGTATGCCATGTAAACAAGAACTGGCACCACCAATCATTCGTATTAAACATTCAGAAGAGACACTTCATCTTTAAGTATGTTGATCTAAAAGTTTAAAATCTATTTTAACACCAGCTCCATTGAAATTGCAAAGATAAAATTTATGCTCGCATCTGAAAATTTCTTGTCAGCATTTTCCAGAACATTGTTGTCTGTTCTTTGTTGCATTATATTTTTAATATTGATTTTTTTTATTGATGTTAGCAAAATTTAGTTGTTATTTTATCATCATTGAAAGTTGTTTATTCTATTATTTTGCACAAATGCTGTTGACGAAAACTTTGCTGCATTATTAAGTATTTATTGTGGTACCAAAAAAACTTGTTAAGTGGCTTCAAGTACGAGCCAGAAATTGGGAATTATAAGGCAATAAGTGCTGGTATAGGATTATTGTAGTGACATTTGTTAATGATACT
Source organism: Panzeria rudis (assembly GCA_956483635.1). Taxonomy (NCBI): domain Eukaryota; kingdom Metazoa; phylum Arthropoda; class Insecta; order Diptera; family Tachinidae; genus Panzeria; species Panzeria rudis. The sequence goes on from OY101449.1 coordinate 74,998,912, forward strand.
CTTGCAAAGAAAACTTTATTTTAATGCAGGGATCTTTGATTCTTATAACTTTTTTTTAAGTTACGCTGAATGATAAGAAATAAGGAAAAGCTTTACAATTTAGAGCTTATGTTTAAAAATGTTTTTATTTATCTACTGTACATATATTGCAAAGTCTCTGAACTTTTTATCTCACATGAGTTTTATTCTACAACCACTGGTTGGAAAACGTTTGGGTACAAAGTTTTAAATAATTTCTCTTGTAAAAATTTTTTATGTTTAGCAGCCAACTTCTGTTGCATAGTCAAAGCTTTTACACTTTCAAATGCTAAGGGGATAAAAAACGGGTAAATTCTGTAACCTTATATCTCCGTATCTAACCTTATATCTCCGTATCTAACTATAGTTACCTTATAAGGTAGAAATAAAATTCCACAAACATAATAAAATCAAAAAATAAGCGGACAGGTGTATGGTAATTTTTTGAAATTTTTACATTTAGGGGCCGAAAAAGGGTAAAAGTATAATTTTGGTACTTTTTTGTTATCTTTTTTGGTATTTTATAAAATACTAAAGGCCGTGTCAGATAAAACTTTGTCGCTTTGCGTGACGTTTCTAACTTTGATAGAAAAGTGTAAAGCAAAAGGAGTATGACACAATGAAAACTTTGACAACACTCGCGCACAGAGCACGAAGCCGGTTGGTTAATAGCCGGCTATTAGCCGCCGCCGGTGATTTTCACAATCACTTAGCCGCCGCCGATTATTGCGGCTAATATCGGCTAGCGGCTAAGCCGATTTTTTATAATAAAAAGTGGATATTTACTAACATGCGCATTTAAAAATATTTAATTCGGTTTTGGAACATATGAAAAAAATTTCTTATGAAAATTATTTTTATAAATAAGGCAGTAAATCGTCTAGAAAGGCAAGTTTATTTATAATTGGGCCGAGTATACCTGTTGTAAATATACCTTGTATGTAAGTAAGCAAGAAATACTCTGTTAGCCGACCGTTAGCCGATAAATTTAGGTAGCCGCCGCCGGCGAAAAATTTTCGGCTCTTAGCCGGCTAATAGCCGCCGCCGACTATATTTGTTCTTAGCCGGCGCCGATCACCATTTTACATCGGCTTCGCCCTCTGCTCGCGCATTGATCGTTTACCAAAAAAGTAGTTGATAATTTTGCTATTTATATATATATTTTTTATAAAAATAAAAGTCAATTATGTTATTTTACGATTTATTATAAATAAATAAATGCCACATACATATTTACCTCTTATTAAAACAGATTCAAACGCGCAATATGTTTCGTTTGGCAATATAATAAAAGAAAATTATTCCAGCTGATTGTCAAAGCAAGCAAAAAGATGAGAGTTGCCGAACTTTTCGCTTCACGCTGCGTTAAAAGTGCTTTATGTGACATGTTTCGTATAAGTATGTACATTTCATCTTAGATGTCAAAGCGAATCTGTAACGCAACGCGAAGCAAAAGTTTTATCTGACATGGCCTTAAAGATAGTAATAAGATTTAAAATTTATTATTCTCTCAGTAAGAATCCACCAAATGAAATTGGAACTTTTTAGAAATTATAATATATAAAGGGTTAAATTGGGAGCTCTTTTTTGTACTTTTTCCTGTACAAATATTTGTTATGTACTTTGAATGAATATGTTTAATATTAATAGAAAGGAAGCTTTTATGTAGGTTTCTTTTTTGATGCAAGGATCAAATAAGAAGGGATTTTAAGAAATTCAAATGCTAAGGGGTCAAAATGGGGTAAAAACGGGTAAATTCGGTAACGTTATATCTCCGGATCTAACTAAGGTAGACCAAAAATTCCAAAATCATTTTAATAGGATTAAATTTTGTACATTTAGATACCGAAAAGGGTAAAAATAAAATTTTGGTGCTTTTTTACTCCGTTTATCTCCTATTATAATCAATATAGAAATTATATTTAACTTGTATTGTCCTCAAACCCTCAAATGGGCTTTGGTACTTTTTGAAAATTTGGATATATAAAGGGTGAAATGAGAGCTCGTTTATGTACTTTTTCCTGCACAACTATTTGTTATAAACTCTGAATCAATATTTTCTAATTAAAACAAAGTTGTAAGTAGATTTCTTTTTCGATGTACGGATCCACAAAGAAGCGATTTAAGGAAATTCAAATGCTTAGGGGCAAAAAGGGGTAAAAACGGCTGATTTCGGTAACCCTATATCTCCTGGTCGAACTAAGATAGACATATAATTTCAAAAGCATCATAATAAGATCAAAAGTAAGCTCGAGGGTGTTTGCTTATTTCTTAAAATTTGTCCATTTAGGTGCCGAAAAAGCGTAAAATATAATTTTGGTATGTTTTTATTAACCCGTTCAACTCACAAACTCATAAAGATAAAAATTAAAATTAAAATGTATTCTGCTTCCCTTCAGAAGGCCTCGAATACGGTTCCTTACTTTTTAGAAATTCGAATATATAAACAGTAAAATTGGCAGCTCTTTTTCGTACTGTTGTCTGTACAAGTATTTGTTATATACTTTAAATGAATATTTTTTAATAGAAAAAAATGTTGTATGTAGGATTCTCTTTCCAATAAGAAGGAATTTTTAAATGCAAGTGCTAAGGGGGCAAAAAGTAGTAAAAACGGGTAAATTTGGTAACCTTATATCTCCGGGTGTAATTAAGCTGGACACAAAATTCCAAAAGCACCATAATAAGATTTAAAAAAACAAACGGAAAGTCCTTTCTTAAATTTGTACATTTAGGGACAAAGAAAGGGTAAAAATGTCATTTTGGTATATTTTTGGTAACCCGTTTATTTCTTAAAGTAATAATGACAGAACTTAAATTTAAAATGCATTCTTCTCCCCCTTTAGAAGAAAAATTCTAATACATATTTATATAAAGGTTAAAATTTGGACATCTTTTTGGAAATGCCAAAAGTGTAAGGCGACCCTATTGCCTGTCTTTCTATCAATCACAGGCTGCATTTTGGAGACCCGTTAGGGGTACAGACCTAAAATTTTCAGAGCATAACTATAACTATGGCCGCTACAACAGCAAATTAATAACAGTTAGAAATTAAGGAGTGTTCTAAAGCGAGCAACGAAACATGTTGAAATCCTAAAGAAATTATCAAGTTAGCGTATATTATATAGACTAAACCAATATATGCATATTGAACTTTAAACAAAATAAAAACTAAAGGGTATTTTATCAGTTAATGTAATTAAGATTATCTAACTTTGACCATTAGCTATATCGTGAAAACCGTAAGAGGCAACCACTTGAAGTGTTTACATCTAATGCCCATTTTAAACGCAACAGTAGCGAATGCTAAAAAAAAGTATTCACAAATTGGTAAAAAAAAATCGCCAAAACTAAAAAAATCGCCAAAAACTTAAGATATCGCCACAAACCGAAAAAATCACAAAAACGAAAAAATCGTCTAAGCGAAAAAAAGCGCCAAAACTAGGTTAACAGGAAGGGGCTATAACTAAATATTACTTCTTATGGGCGTGGCGCATCCCACCTTTCTAAACAAAATATTAAAATATCATCAAAAGTAAAGGCCCTTACCAAATTTCAGATCAATCGATCAACAGGAAGGGAGAATATTTTCAATTACTAGATTTGACCCGACGACACAAACTCCACAAAGAGGGTAAAGCTAAGATCCAACTATCGGCGCACTGTACCGGTTTTTATCGGAATTCATGTAGCGATAATGTGAACGCACATGATTTTAACATTTGGCCCGAAATTACTCAGCACGATAAGCAATCAATATCAGGATTGATGCACCGACAATATGAACACCCTTATGCACAATGACAAGCAATCAAATTGTAAATTAAGCAGCAATTCATCGGCCACTTATGCGCCGATCAAAGTCAACAATCAGCGCCGATACCGAGGCATGGTAAAAGGAATTTTGAAATAGCACAATTGGGCTAATAAAGTTTAAATTTTTCAACTTAATACTACTAAAAATAAAATTTTGTATCTTGTGCATAGTAATTCATATAAATGAAACGCATAAAACAGTATATTTATCTTAATTTCTACTGAATAAAAGAATTTGCAATTAAACAAAAGAAATTATAATTAAACCAATTTATCCACCCCTGCTCAGAAAACATTTGTCTACGGAACAAAAAGAATAAAAAGCAACGTGCAGTAAGTTTTCACTAAAATTTATTTGTGTATGTGTGTGTTATTATTATATTTTTTAATTGTTTCGTTTTTAACCATTAACGCCACAACATATTTATCTATACGGACATAGCAGTTCTCTGTTTTTGAGAGTGATCCATTCCAAAGTATCCGTTCACATATGAAAGTTTTCTTTCTGACATATTCTCTAATTCTCTTTTAAAATTACATTTATGTCTACACACTGAAATGTTTGTTATGAAATTTTAAAGAAAATGTAAAATTAAACTGTAACTAAACATCAACTTGTCCATTACAAAACAAAACAGGATTTCAAGGAACATGAAAGTGTGTACCATAGGGTATATAGATGCCAAACAGAAACTTTAAAAACCTAAGTGTGCTGTCAAAAACCTAAGTCTAAGGATGTATTAGTAGAACATTTTGTATTAGTATTGGCTTAAAATTAAAATTTCCCCACAGCACTCTAAAACCGCACTTGGTTGTAACAAAAAGTATTCGAAAGTATTTATATTTTTTATACATGAATTTTTACAAGTTTATGCAATTATTGTTGTCTTAATTAATGAAAGTATGAATTTAGAATGCTTTTTACTACATTCGAGCTCAAAATATATTGATTTGCTAAACATTTTTTTGCAATTTTTCTATTTGGTACAAAAAATGTTTATCCCAAATAGGAACAAAAATACAATACTGTTCAATGAAAAAAGAGTGAAAACTTTATAAATTTCAACACACAAATGTCAACAAAATTAAAAAATATTTTAAAATTACAGCAAGAAGAAACATAAAATTTATATCTAAACAAATAAAAAAATTTAATAAAACTAAAGAGTGTTTGTGCGTGGAAAAAAGTTACGATTTAGTGCATTTTCATGTTTTTTTCGGTTATATGTATTTATTTATTGTATCTTCACTAAAATTGAACTAACAATAAGTAATCAAATCTTAACTCTAAAATTTTAATTTTTAAGTCCAGCCAGTGCCAGACAAAAATATTTGTTTCAGTGGTTGGTTGTTTGCGTCTCTCGTGTTCGGCTGAGAGCAAGAGTGTCCCTCCTTCTCAGCCGAGTGTGGCCTCTAAAGTTAATGATGTTTCCGGCTAGGGGATTTGTGTGCAACTCAAGTCTTTTTATGTATCTTGTTACGTGTTTAGAAAACACTATCTTAACCGGCGGCACATATAGGTCTTTATGAGTAGAGTTCCTTCCAATAAGCCAATTCATTTGAGCTACTTTTAATTTCATTTGGGTCACCTTTGCATTTATGTGTGACTTCCATGTTAGACGACGATCAAGATGAACACCGAGATATTTTACTTCAGTGTGTTGAGGTATAGTTTGGTTATTTATTTGTATTTGTTCGTTAATTTTTATCCGCCATTGTTTTAGCCATTGTTCCAACTGGGGTATATAATCTAGCAAATTGCGGGTGGCTTCTGGATGGCTTTTGTGAACACTTAGAAATGCTGTATCATCAGCGAATGTTAATATGTGTATGTTACTGCTTACCGGCAAGTCAGAGGCATATATGAGACATAATACAGGACCGAGGATGCTGCCTTGAGGAACTCCGGCTTCAATGGATTTCGGAGGGCTTTGAAAATTACCTTCTTTAACAACAAATTTTCGCTCAGTTAGTTAGCTTTCTAAAAGTTTAAGGATGTTTTCGGGTAGGTTTTGCTTTAGTTTATGTATTAAACCTTCGTGGCATACTTTATCAAATGCCTGAGAAACATCGACGAAGAGCGCAGAACAACATTTCCTTTCATCGAAGGTTTTTCTAACCACGTTCACGAGTCTATGTGTTTGTTCAATCGTACTATGTTGTCTCCTAAAACCGAACTGGTGGTCTGGAATGCATCCAGTACGATTCAGTATGGGTGTTAGCTTACTCATAAGTAGATTTTCAAATAGTTTTGACACGTTAGACAACAGGCTTATAGGCCTATAGGACTCCACCTTCGTATGATCTCTGGCTGGTTTAGGTATCATGGTACTCAGCGAAACCTTCTATTCTGCGAGATAGCATTTAAGACGCAAAATACTGTTAGCTCTAAGAGCATTTTATTACTTATTTTATCAGCGCCTGGGGCTTTTTTCGAGTTTAAGCCCGCAATATACTGTTCAATCTCACGAATGTTGAACCTCAAAGTAACATATGGTATAGCGAGGACTGGTGGCAGCTCAACTATAGTATCAAGCGTATTTGGAGTAAATACTTTCTGCAAGTGGTTTACAAACAGAGTACCTTTTTCAGCGTCAGTTCTTGCCCAGTCTCCATTCGAAGTTCGCAATGGAAGCTTATATATCACTGGTCTTTTGAGGCCTCGGGCTGCTCCCCACAGCGAATAGTTTGTTTGAGGTGTTGCGGCGAGCCCATTCAGAGAGTTTTGAAGAGAAGAGGTTTTTTGATATTCTAGTAGAGTTTTCAGCTGTTTAGTACATTCCTTCATCCTAGATTTTAGCTGAGGGGATCTGTAGCGTTGCCATTCTGTACGAACTCTTCTTTTTGCGGATAATAGCCGTTCTACATCTGCTGAAAAATTTTTATTATATCTCACCTGAAGATTTGTAGTAGTGACATTTAGAGCAGCTTGCTTAAGGTTTGCCTCAAACATTCTAATAGAGTCATCTATGTCAGCAGGCGTTTTTAATGAAATATTTTCTGTGCGATGAGCACTCAAATATTTTTTGTATTTCCACCAATTTATACGTGTGGTTGTCATCGTTAAACCACAAGTGGGTGACGTTGTATGTGAATATATCGTGACAACAGTTGGTGAGTGATCTGAAGACAAATCTAAAGATGCTTCAACTTTGATAATTTCGCTGGGCACACCCTTTACCACTCCAAAATCAATAACATCAGGAATTTTTCGGCGATCTGTGGGCCAGTAAGTTGGCTCCCCGCTGGACATAACATTCAAACGCATTTTGAAATTGTGTCAAACAAAACGCGACCCTTTGGCGTGATGAGGCGAGATCCCCAGAACGTGTGCTTAGCGTTGTAATCACCGGCAGCCAAAAAGCGTGGGCCTAGTGAATTAAAAAATCTACTATATTGATTTTCTGTAATAGAGTACCTGGGAGGAGAGTAAATTGATGAAATCACCAGGTTTTGATGAGAAGCTTCAATGCAGATGTTAGTTGCTTGAAGATAGTCTTCACAATGATCACTCATTAAGAAGTGTTTTAATCCCGATTTTATTAGTATACCCGAGCCACCACAAGCTCTACCTTGGGGGCCCTTTGTGTCGTAGAGAGTATATCCGTTGCTTTTAAAAAAAACTTCTAGCAGTCAAGTGCGTCTCAGAGATAAGCATAACATCAATTTGTTTATCCATCATGAAGTATTCTAGTTCGTTTTTATGTTGGCGGATGCCGTTTGCGTTCCAGATTTTCAGCCGGAAATATGATAGTCTCTCAAGTGTGTTGAAATGCATAAATGGTGCCCTCTCATTTTTGTTGAATTCACAGCATCTATACGTGTGAAGAGAGTTGTCATTATTTTATTAACAGTGCGAAAGCTTGCTAGCTATATTTATCAATGGTGTGTACCCCTTCACATTGTTCTCTCCCCCCTCACGCAAAAACTACGACTTTCTGAAAGAAAACTTTCATATGGTTACCCAGACAAAAGTAAAACTGCGTCTATCAACAAGCAAATACACAAAATAAATTTGCCCAATAAAGAACGATAGTGTGACCGAATTGAACCGATTATTTTCGCAACTTAGTTTTGCCCGATATGGAGAACATTTAAATAATATGCGACGATAATACGAACGCCCATAAATAAACTATGCAATGTTTTGAATTGTGTGCCGATAAAGGACGACACAAATTGTGCCATGTGCAACGCTAGTGGGAATTTGCTTAAGTTATATAAAACCATTTAAAAACAGATTCAGCAACAAATATTTACTCATTCCATTTTCGTTTAATAATGTTTTTATAATAATTTAACTACAACATACTCGCATTGTCATAGAAACTGTCATTTTAGAAACCAAATTAAGTATTAAAAAATAAGTTCAAGCCACCAGCAATAACAATAAACAAATATCAAATTTAATTGTCGTTTAGTATTGACATTTCTTGTCAAAAAGTCAGCAAATGCAACAACAATAAAAAAGTTATAAAAGAAAAATCCCAAACATGTCACGACAAAAAAGGAAAAAGTTAAAAAAATATAAATACATACCTACATAAAAATAATTTTATTCGCTTCAAGTTGTGCATATTTAAACAATATTGCCCATCCAAAAAGGGTCTATCTTTCATAGAAGTATGCAAACGTATGCAGCATGTTAGACTGTCAGTCATGCAGTCAGTGTCGTTGGCTTTCATTCAACATACAATTCAATTTCCACATTCAGCATTTTATAATCATGTCTAGACAGACACCAAACATAAGAAAAGTTTTGTTGAATACAAGTCAACTACTAAAAATTTTCGTTTAATAAAAAATTGTTTGTTGCCACTGTTACTACTGGTATTTCAGCGCCTATAGTTACAATCACTTCCTATTACTTTTTCTGCCTTATTGCATTGTAACTATTTTCTGTCGCAAAGGCATAATTTGTTGTTACAAGCTCATCCCAGCTTCAGCAAGCTTTTGTGGCAGCCGCTCAATAAATGCAGAAAAATATTGCTGTTAATAATTGTATATATGTATGTACATAGTAGGAAAAATGAAGAGGTGGAGCAAAAGGATACAAATAGGGTTTGGGATTTCCCGGACTTTTGCACTTCCCGGGAAACGGGAATAAAAAAATCGCGATTCCGGTGATTTTCGGAAAAGTTGATTTTCTAAATTAAGTAAATTTATTAAATCAAAAGTGGCGAAATTTGTTTTCTTAATGCGAACATTCTTTTTAAGTAGGAATTAATATAATAATAATTCTAAAACCAGTTTTAAAAAATTTTTAAGTGTATTCAGGCAAATAGAGTTTATAGTTATTTCACAGTCAGAGATTGTATAAACACTAGTTGACGACTATTACCGTAATTATTTAGTCTGTATAAATCAGTGAAGTTAACTTTTAATTTTTAACTAGCTTTTTCGACACGGCGATGCGTGGACTTTAAACATATTGAGAAGAAATCCTTAATACGTTATTTATAGTCATCTGGTCTAGCAATATGGATGAAATAAAACGACTTCAATGCAAAGATCGCATTGAAGAGATTGCAAAACGGACGCAATTTTGCGTTAGGTCAAATGGCGTGTGCTTCTACTAATTGTGTGTTCGTCCGAAATTGTTTATAGTACCACGTCCTTTCAAATAAAAAATATTTTAAATCGGTCAAGAAAAGGCAGAGTTATCCTATAGTCAATATAACGGGCTATCACTTTTTCCGCCCCATTTCCACTTCTATGGGGCCAAACTTCAATCAAACCCTTTCAATCCAAAAAATTATTTAAAATTTGGTTTAAAAATGACAGAGTTACTCATGGGAAAACAAACGTCCGCACCGATTTTCGAAAAAAATTGAACCTTTTAAAAAAATTCCAAATCGGTTCACAAATGACAGAGTTACGAATGTAGGAGCAAATTTCCCCATCGACTTTGGAAATATATTATGGAATAAAACTGGAGGCAAACGCTTTCAAACAAAAAAAAATTTTTGAAAATAAGTTTATATATGACAGCGTTAATCATGGGGTAGCAAATTTCTTAACCGATTTTCGAAAAAAATTACGGGACTAAGCTTCAAACCCTTTTAAACAAAAAAAATTTTTTTTGAAAATCGGTTCACATCTGACAGAGTTAAGAATTGAGGTGTAGCAAATTTCCCCACCGATTTTCGAAGACAATACTATGGGACTAAGCCGCAAGCAAACCCTTACAAGCCAAAAAGGAATTTTTAAAATCGGTTGACAAATGACAGAGATATGCGTGGGTGACCACACTTCCTCCACTCCCTTCACCCCTTTTTCGAAAAAAATTATGTGATCAAACTGCAAGCAAAACCTTTCAAGTAAAATATCAAATATCCCCACCGATTTTGGAAAAAAAAATTATGGGACCTAACTGAAAGCAAAACCTTTCAAACGAATAAAGAATTTTCAAAATCGGTTGTCAAATGACAGAGTTACGCATAGGGGGATGTTTTGACCTATTCTATACCATCCAGGTCCGAAATCCGAACAACAAATATATCTATCTGTTTGCCGACTTTCATTTAAATCGGTTCAGCCGTTTATGCGTGATGCCGTAACAAATGACAGAGTTATGCGTATAGGGAGGTTTTGACCCGTTTTATCCCCTCCTGGTCCGAAATCCGGGAAACAAATATAGCCTATATTGATTGTGGGCCACATATCTATCTGTGTATCATATTTCATTTAAATCGGTTCCGCCGTTTAGGGGATGATGCCGTAACAAAAATCTGCAAACAAACAAACATACACCTCATTTTTATATAATATATGGATATGGATTATAAAAGTTGGATGGCAAGTGTATTAAAAAAGACCTTTAAAAGTGCTTCGTTTTCAAAATTGATTTTCATTACATACCTGAATAAATTTAAGTCGTGTCAACTCATAGTTTTTACAATGTCGATGAGCTTAAAATTTCCACAAAACTTTCCCTAATGTTTTCATTAATTCTGCGGAAAATCACTCAAAGTTCGTTTAAAATCGATTATTTACTTTAGGAATCGATTACATCAATATAATCATTGATGCACAAAGTATTCCACCTGGTTATGTTATAGTGATTAAGAGACACTCTCTACTAAATTCATCTTGCATACTGCTTTCGAATCAAGCAATAACTTTTCTGGTAGATGAGTTAGATGGCATTCAATTTCATGGAATTTTTATGAAAATTCGAACCGTTCACATTTTTATTTTCTACAAATTAAAAAGAAAATTGTGTGGTAATTTTAGTTTTTAAACAGACCATGGATTACGTAGCAACTTTAAAAGAGAACTTCAACAATGTCATTGCGTTAATATAGTCGCCATTCAAACGAGCTTTTGTAATATTTTAAATAAACATTGAAAATTTTATTGATATTAAAGAAATATAGGATTTAATACAAATTTCGTGTATGATGCAAAATAAATTTCGCTGTTACTTAAGAAATTTTATAAATATGTCAAAAAAGGGCATATATTAATGAACTAATAGGTACTTTTAATTTCCCATTTTCCCGGGAAAATCACAAAAATTTCCCGGGAATAGTAGCTGGTCTTTTCCCGGGAATTCCCAAACCCTAGATACAAATAAAAGCTGAACTCTTTTGAAAATAGATTTATTAAAAAGTTTATTATTAAATGAATGTTTTTCACTTTTCGGGCAGAACCTCACATCTTGTTTTATCGTTTTCAGCAGAAACAAACTTTAACGCAACTGTTTGTTGCAGAATTGGAAAATATAAAAAATTAACAGAAATGGTCTGTCCAAAATCGACATAAATTCTGTACCAGTTGGTAAAGACAGCTAAATGTTGTTAAATATTTAACTGAAATGTGCCGTTGACAAACCACTCTTTCCAATTGTGAGGGCACAATCTGTCAATAGCATGATTGAATTTAATTAAAAATATTTATTTAAAATATATTTATTTTTTGTAGCTATAATTTATTTTAAATATTTTTCATGCACAAGCTTTATTTATATGCTGGGCCACACTAAACGTTTTATTGCAACGCGTGGCTTAATATGGTTGACTTAAGGGCGCCGCAATTAAATTCCAATAAAAGTTCAAAGAAATGTTAAACAAGTGTTATAAAGTCTGTTGTTCTTAAAAGGGCTTAAAATTCAAAGTGAAGCTTAAATTTATGATGGCTTTTAAAGATTTATTGCTGGCAAGAACTTAAAAAAGGCCGACAAAAAAACTAATAAAATTACCTACACTCTAAAACATTACTTGAAAATTAGTATGATATACAGTCATGTCACAGATTACGTTCGGATTGGGTTTGATTCCGTAGTTGTCATTCCGAAAAAGTACATTTTTTAAAATGATAATGTTTTTATACCTTGAGGCGTTTATTTACTCTTGTTTTTAGATGCAAAGCTCAAATTAAAGCTCATGACCAAATATTTATTTAACGCTCCTAAAAGTATGCACGTTTTTTAGTATTTACTGCAAATGAAATCAGTACAAAAGTGTTTTCAATTCCACTTTGAAATTTAAAAGTGGTTTGATTACGAAGAAAATTTTCGTTTTTCGTTTTCTGAAGAAGCAACTTGCGGAATTGAAACTATTTCCTATCGGAATGGTGTTCTGTGACATGGCTGATATTGTCTAAAATTGTGTTTAAAAATTCTGGTTTTCTAAAATTGCATCAAGTTTGTAGTTATTTGTGACAAAAAAACATAATTTGTCTAATTTTTCGCAAATATACAAATCTGCTGTTTATTTAATTCAATTTGATGAAAAGAACTCGTCATATCGAGTGTAGAAAACCATTTTGCTCTTCCTAATTTATCCAAAATATCTTCTAGCCTAGTTAGAGGAAATTTGTCGTTAATGATTTTATCATTAAGTTTTCTAAAATCTACAACACGTCTCCATTTCTTTTTATCTTCCATGTTTTTCTTTGGTACTAAAAGGAGTGGAGCAATGTATGGACTAATGGATGGTTCTATTATCTCGTCATCAAGCATTTTATGTACCTGTTCATTTATTATATCTGTATGTGAATGTGGTAATCTATAGTTTTTTATATATACAGAAGTGTTGTCTGAGGTCGTGATTTTCTGTTTGTAAAAGTTGTTGACACTTAATTTTTCATCTTCTAAATGAAAAACGTTTTGATATTTTTTAAATATTTCTTTTAATTCTGTTTTTGCATACTCATCATGATGGTCTAATTGCAAGTTATTTAAAATTTTGTTAAAACGTTCGTCGCTGTTTATATTGTTGTAATTTAATATGTTATAGTTTTTAAGTGAGTCAGTTTGTAGTTTAATGCCCTGTAAAGTTGTTGTTTCGTTTGTTGTGTTTAAAATTTTGACGTGTGTCATACCGTTTTTAGGTGCTATTGAATTACTTAAAAAAATTCCGGCTTTTAATTCTGTATTAAAAATGACGCGATCTTCAGTAAGGTTCAATTTTAATGGTTGTATAATTTCTGTTCGTGGTGGTATAGTAATTTTTAAGGTGTCGAATGCTTTTGTTTGCATTGGAACAGTTATGGTTTCATTGTTTGTGAATAAAGAAATTGTAAACGTCTCGTAATCTATTTTGCAAAGGTATTCTTCTAAAAAGTCTCTCCCTATTATTCCGTCTGTCTCTATTGGGAAATTATCGTCTACTAAATGAAATCTGTATTTACATGTCTGGTCTGCTAGTGATAGTTCAAGTTCGCTTGTCCCTAATGAATGTATCTCTTCCTTAGTGATGCCTGTTAATTTGCATCTGTTCTCCACATTCAATGGTTCATCATCAAAAATTTCTTTAGTGCGACATAATGATATGTCGGCTCCTGTGTCGACAAGAAATGTTAATTGTTTATTTTTGTATCCAGCGATTATGAAATTTGTATTATTATTTGAAACTTTGTATATCTTTAATTTTGGCTGTCCGGAATATCTCTGTATTCCGAGCCTTCCTCGTTTCCCTCTTCTTGTACCGTGCGTATATACCTTCTGTTGTCATTGTTATTATTTCTGTTATCATTGTATCTGTTAGAACTGCTGTTATTATTTCTGTCATTATTGTTGTTACCTCTGTTGTTTTGGTGGTTGTTATTTATTCTGTTAGAAATTTTATTTGTGGAGAAGTTTGTATTTCTCCGTGAATTATTATCATAATTATTGTTTCTAGCGTGATTATTGTTCTAACTATTGCCTCTGTTGAAATTTTCATAATTGTTATTGTTTCTAGTATTAAAATTATTGTTTCTGCTAAAGTTTTGGCTATTATGTTGCCTGTTATTGTTGTAGTTAGAAAATGTGTTGTTATTTCTGGTGTAATTTTGTGGCTGATGCTGTGGTTCCTTTCTTCTGATATGCAGAATTTCGTTATGCGTTGCCTTCTTTTCATTTTCAATTTCAACTGCAAGGTCTGATGCTTCCTGTAATGTAGTCGGTCGGGCAGGGTATATGGTCGCTTTGTAACACTCATTTAGACCTTTCTTGAATATATCTAAAGCAAGCTTATTATTTAATCGGACTATAACATTTTTCTCGGCTTCTGAAACTTGATTTCCTAACTCTTCTATGCCTAACTTATTTAGGTTGTCAATGTTACCCATTATTTTCTCTTTAAATGAATTAATAGACAATTTCCCTTGGAATAGTGAATTGAGTTTAGTTTGTAACTCTGGTATTGTTTTATTGTTTTTATATCTTTGCTCTAGTAGTTTCTTGAGCGCTTCGAAATTTTCAGGCTTTGTATAGCTTCCAATTGCTGTTCTGACTTGTGAGGATAATTTAGCATGATAAACATACTGAAGAAAATCTTTTTTTGCTACGTCTGATAATGTCTTGTTTATTAGTTCTGCCGTTATTATGAAACTTTCTAATTCAATGTAGTTACCTGTAAACAAAGGTAGTGCTTTTGAAACTGTTTCTAGATTAAACGATGCCATGTTCATATGTTTTGTTTCTAATGGTTTCTTTATACTATTACTTAAATAATCTTCTACCAGTTTGTAAAGATTATTGAACTCTAATTTTAACGCTAATTTTTTATTTCCTTCTTCTTCTAACTCTATTAGTTGAAATTCACTTTTTAAATTTTCTATATATTCTAATTTATTCAATATTGTCGTTTCAGTATAGGTTCTCCCTGGACTTTTTTTTAAGTTCCCCCAGAATTCCTTCAAGTTACTTAATTTCTCTTCCATATATTTTCTAAGACCTATGTGTAAGTAAAAATTAACTAGTTTTTCTTATAATTTATACATTAGTTATAATAGTTTTATTAATGCCGTTATTTATAAGTTTCTGTATTTTGTATATTATTAATAGGATTATAACAAATAATAACAATATTGTAATGATTTTGTTTAACATTGTGCTAGAGGTTTTCATTGCCTCCTATTTGATATTGCACTTATAAATTTTATAATGTAGGCAATTAATGGTTGTTAAGGTAAGCCTCTGGTAAAATATAGCTAGCTGCTTTCTTTCCTGGAATCTTTTTCCAGCACGTTTCTTCTTCTTTTTTAGGTTGTTAATTTGTTGAGGTTGCTTCTTAGTTGTTGCTGTCCTCTTTAAATATTCCTCAATGCTGATAGCCTTCGGGCCTGCATTCAGCGGTGTCGGTTTGTATGCCGGTGCCGTTGTCGGTTGTGGTTCCGGGATGTATTGCTCGACCAAGTACTTTTCCCAACGTTCGAAAATTTCTTGTACTTCTTCATCCATCAAAAACTTAGGAATCTGGGTATTTTAGGACTTAGATTAGAGAATTATTGCCAATACCGGCAGGATCTAAAAATGTGGTGGTCCGTGTGGGCAGAGTGTAGAAGTATTGATCTTAGTTCGGTAGTAATCAAAACATGTGGTGGTCCGAGGTGGCAGGATCGCCATGTAGTGTTTTAGGATGTATGTGTGTATATTTATTTCCCTATAGCCCAATATAATTTTATGCAGCTGTAGGGTTTCAGCTTAATGGCTAGGCGTCTTGCGATAGCCAGATTAGAGACTAAGAAAAAGCGAACAAGGCAACAAGCGTCGCTTTTAGTTTTCTAATACAAAGTCTGTTTTATTTGTGGGCTACTGCCCTTTTTATACTAATTCTATCCTATTGCCTACTTATTCTAACTTATAGTATTAATTCTTTAAATCTATGCCTCTTTATCAGTACCATGGAATTATCATGGTTATTCCCCATGTATAATACCGTGACCAATCAGAATGCATGAGTAAGGAATGCACTCATTTACATTAAACAATCAAAATTATGTCACTCACACTCTGATTGATCAGCTTTACTATTGTATTGACTCATGTGTTCGAACACATTGAGTCATTGGGTAGATGCCGTTATTTGATCCTTGTGTATGGTATTTACCCTACAGTAATTCGGGTGGTATGTATATATTTTAGGTTGGTTGTTGGGTAAGCAGTGGACGCTTAGAAGGTACACTACAGTAGGTATGCCTAAATAACATTAAAATTTTGAATATTAAGCAATGTGTCTAAAAAACAGCAGAAAAATGCTTCAACAATAGAAGCACGCCATATTTTTAATCGGTTTAATTTCTGGTATTTAAAGATTTTTAAATATAAATTTTGTAAGTATTGGTAAGTAAATATTGTTAACTTATAAACAAAATTCGAAGGCCTTTTCTTGGTTTAATAAATCTAATGAATTAAGAAAATGCACTTCATACATTTTTATTAAAAAAAAACCTTTTCAAATTAAATATATTTAGTCCAAGTGAAAAAATTTAACATAAAGTATAATACGCTTATGGCTGAATGGTACCTACGATGGACTATCAGCCAGGAGGTCATGGTTCGAAGCTGCACACAGCCAATCGCTACGCACGGCTTTTTATTTTATTTTTTTATATTAAAAATATTTTGTTCAAAAATCTACTAAGAGAACTCTTCTCTAATTTTAGGTCGATAATAATCAGTAAAGTATTCCCGACTATTAAAGACCTAATTTTAGAGTGTAGGCACAACTAGAGATGATCAACAGTAACTTCTCATTGTTTATGCGGTTGATATCGCAGACTTACTGTGGCAAATAAACATTTATAAAATGAAATTTTTTTCTTACCATCTTTCTTTTCATATGCATATAATTGAGGGACTTAAAACCAATGGGATACAATTGCAAAAAAGAAAATTCTGAGTAATTAAGCTTCAAAGTTTTTTGTTTCCATGCAGTTCATACATAATGTTTTTGGTTTTTTATACATATCGTCTTTTGAGGCCATCGTACATAGATATGAGTATTAAGTATTGATTCCTGCATATAACTCAATTTTTATAGTTTTTGTATTGCTTTTCACCCCTCAATTGTTCTTAAGCCTCCGGATTTTAATTTTTTTTAATGTTTTATGACAATGATCAAGCATTTGGCAACACTTTACACCTTATTTGTAAATAGTGTCAGCAATTAGAAATTGTTTTCGTGTGTTAGTAATAGCTGTTTTACACTATCTCACAAGGCGTTCGACTTCTGTAGAAAATGCAACCTTGATCTAATGAGTTTATGAAAATTTTTACAAAAGCAATAGCAACCATTATATCAGGGTAGCATTTTGTGCAGAAGTCGAACAGCTTGTGTAATAGTCTAAAAACAGCTTAAGTGCCATTTCAAGTTATGCCTTTTTAGCCTGTCTTCTTTTGACAATTTTCTTTTAAAAACCCTAGGTAAAGTCGCACACATTTACATTAAGACTGTTTCTTCATGCATTTATAGGTTAGCCGTTAATCGGTTAACCGATTGACTGTTCATTGGTTATATTCAATTAAAGATTAAATCGGTTAAGCTTGATCGATTAACCCACTTAACCGACTTAAAAAAATTGTATATATTTTGAGGTGTGTGTATGTTGTGAAATTATTCTTCACACAAACCATTTAAAAGAGCTTAGTAAAGATTTTGATAATGTAGTTGATTTAATTAAAAATTTAAGAATTAGATTTAGACGAGCTCAAGTTTTAAATACACTTGTTTTATTTCTTAACTCAGGAATATTTCCTCCCAGTAGCCGTTTTTAAAAATACAGTAAAAAACAGAGACTACGGTATTTGGGAATAATTTGTTTTGTAGATTGTCCAGTGCTGAACTTTGATAAAATGACTCTTACTGCGGGTCTACATTAGCCTTGAACTTGGTACGAGCATCATTTGGTCATCGCATATGGCTAATGTATACAGATCATGTCTATATTTCGTTCATTCTCTGACATCGATGCCCGAAAATATGGCTGAGCATCAATGCTCGCCACGAGATTCATCGTCAACAACCATTTTCAATAGAAAGAAAAAAATATGCCATCTCTATTGCACTACCACAAAATACTTTGCTAATGCGAAACATAGATATCGCACGTATACACCACAACAAAGAAGTTGAGGAATTTTTTACAGAGGTTTTTCAATGTAGAAAAATCAAATGAATGCGTACACAAGGCGTTGACAACTCAGTGCTTTTCGCACCGTTTTTAGTGCCTTTTCAACTTTTCGACGCGAAAAATTTTGAAGTTAGTGCTAGGTGCTTTTTTAGGCGAATTTTTGGTGCTTTTATTTTTTGACGGTGGCACGAAATTTGATATATATAAACATATGTATATTCTACTCTTACGTGCACATCACGTGGCGTAACAACTAGCCCAATACTTTTTATGGTTTCTTTTTACAGCCGTCTAAACTTGGGTATCTCGGCTACTTTTTGAGAAATGTTGGTGATATTCAAGATTATTTCGTCTCATTCGAAAGGTTTCAGTCTCCTCTAAATAAGTATTGATTAAAAATGACATAGCTTCCCGCTAGAAAGTCCTCTAAAATACCAAAGTATCCTTTTTTTGGTTATATGTATTTATTTATTGTATTTTCAATAAAATTGAATCAACAATAAGTAATCAAATCTTAACTCTAAAATTTTAATTTTTAAGTCCAGCTAGTGCCAGACAAAAATAATTGTTTCAGCCGTTGGTTTTTTGGTTGTTTACGTCTCTCGTGTTCGGCTGAGAGCAAGAGAGTCCCTCCTTCTCAGCCGAGTGTGGCCTCTAAAGTTAATGATGTTTCGGGCTAGGGGATTTGGGTGCAACTCAAGTCTTTTTATGTAGCTTGTCACGTGTTTAGAAAACACTGTCTTAACCGGCGGCACATCTCGGTCTTTATGAATTCGCTTATTTCTGACATACCATGGGGCTGCTGTAATCGTACGGAGTATTTTGTTTTGTTGGCTTTGAATTTTTTCTACATTTGATGCCGAGGCAGTGCCCCATTACTGGATTCCGTAGGACCATATTGGTTTTAGAATGGAGTTGTATAGAAGAAGTTTACAATCTAGGCTTAGAGTAGAGTTCCTTTCAATGAGCCACTTCATTTGAGCTGCTTTTAATTTCATTTGGGTCACCTTTGCATTTATGTGTTACTTCCATGTTAGACGACGATCAAGATGAACACCGAGATATTTTACTTCAGTGTGTTGAGGTATAGTTTGGTTATTTATTTGTATAGATGGGCAGGTATCTTTGCACAATGTAAAAGTAATGTGTACACAGTTTTGTTCGTTAATTTTTATCCGCCATTGTTTTAGCCATTGTTCCAACTGGGGTATATAATCTAGCAAATTGCGGGTGGCTTCTGGATGGCTTTTGTGAACACTTAGAAATGCTGTATCATCAGCGAATGTTGATATGTGTATGTTACTGCTTACCGGCAAGTCAGAGGCATATATGAGATATAATACAGGACCGAGGATGCTGCCTTGGGGAACTCCGGCTTCAATGGATTTCGGAGGGCTTTGAAAATTACCTTCTTTAACAACAAATTTTCGCTCAGTTAAGTAGCTTTCTAAAAGGTTAAGGATGTTTTCGGGTAGGTTTTGCTTTAGTTTATGTATTAAACCTTCGTGCCATACTTTATCAAATGCCTGAGAAACATCGATGAAGAGCGCAGAACAATATTTCTTTTCTTCGAAGGTTTTTCTAACCACGTTCACGAGTCTATGTGTTTGTTCAATCGTACTATGTTGTCTCCTAAAATCGAACTGGTGGTCTGGAATGCATCCAGTACGATTCAGTAATGGTGTTAGCTTACTCATAAGTAGATTTTCAAATAGTTTTGACACGTTAGACAACAGGCTTATAGGCCTATAGGACTCCACCTTCGTATGATCTTTGGCTGGTTTAGGTATCATGGTACTCAGCGAAACCTTCTATTCTGCGAGATAGCATTTAAGACGCAAAATACTGTTAAAAATAAATAGAATTATCCGTTTTGCAGTATAGGGTAGCTCTAAGAGCATTTTATTGCTTATTTTATCAGCGCCTGGAGCTTTTTTCGAGTTTAAGCCCGCAATATAGTGTTCAATCTCACGAATGTTGAACCTCAAAGTAACATCTATTATAGCGAGGACTGGTGGCAGCTCAACTATAGTATCAGACGTATTTGGAGTAAATACGTTCTGCAAGTGGTTTACAAACAGAGTACCTTTTTCAGCGTCAGTTCTTGCCCAGTTTCCATTCGAAGCTCGCAATGGAGGCTTATATATTACTGGTGTTTTGAGGCCTCGGGCTGCTCTCCATAGCGAATAGTCTGTTTGTGGTGTTGCGTCGAGCCAATTCAGAAAGTTTTGTAGAGAAGCGGTTTTTTGATATTCTAGTGGAGGTTTCAGCTGTTTAGTAAATTCTTTCAGCCTAGATTTTAGCTGATGGGATCTGTAGCGTTGAAATTCTCTACGAACTCTTCTTTTTTCGGATAAAAGCCGTTCTACATCTGCTGAAAAAATTTTATTATATCTTACCTGAAGATTTATAGTAGTAGCATTTAGAGCAGCTTGCTTAAGGTTTGCCTCAAACATTCTAATAGAGTCATCTATGTCAGCAGGCGTTTTTAATGGAATATTTTCTGGGCAATGAACACTCAAATATTTTTTGTATTTCAACCAATTTATACGTGTGGTTGCCATCGTTAAATCACAAGTGGGTGGATATGTTGTATGTGAATATGTAGTGACAATAGTTGGTGAGTGATCTGAAGACAAATCTAAAGATGCTTCAACTTGGATCATTTCGCTGGGCACACCCTTTACCACTCCAAATCCAATAACATCAGGTATTTTTCGGCGATCTGTTGGCCAGTAAGTGGCTGCCCACTTTATATAACATTTAACCGCATTTTTGAAATTGTGTCAAACAAAACGCGACCCTTTGGCGTGATGAGGCGAGATCGCCAGAACGTGTGCTTAGCGTTGTAATCACCGGCGGCAAAAAGCGTGGGCCTAGTGAATTAAAAAATCTACTATATTGATTTTCTGTAATAGAGTACCTGGGAGGAGAGTAAATTGATGAAATCCCAGGTTTTGATGAAAAGCTTCAATGCAGATGTTAGTTGCTTGAAGATAGTCTTCACAATGATCACTCATTAAGTAGTGTTTTAATCGCGATTTTATTAGCATACCCGAGCCACCACAAGCTCCACCTTGGGGGTCTTTTGTGTCGTAGAGAGTATATCCGTTGATTTTAAAAAAACTTGTAGCAGTCAAGTGCGTCTCAGAGATAAGCATAAGTATCCCGAAAAAAGTATTTGTAATTTTCTTTATTTATTAACTGACATAAAAAATAAGAAGGTTTTTTATGTTTGTAATGGCATAACTCTGTAATTTGTGAACAGATTTTTAAAGTTCTTTTTTTGTTTGAGAGGGTTTGCTTGCTGTTTGGTTCCACAATTTTTTTCGAAAATCGGCGAGGAAATTCGGTCCACCTAATCAAAACTCTGCCATTTTTAAGCCAATTTTTTTTAAAGGGCTTGCCTGCAGTTTTGTTGCATAATTTTTTTCCGATGTGAACCGATTTTTAAAATTCTTTTTTCGAAAATCTGTAGGGCATTATCCCCTCCCCCGGAAATATTCATTATCGCATAGTCCTCCATTTATGAACCAATTTTCAAAATTCTTTTTTTTTTGTTTCAAATGAATTGGTTGCAGTTTAATCCCACAGAAGTGCAAATCGGGCGGACAAAGCGGTAGCCCGATATATTAATTATCACAGAGCTCCGACATTTCTTGACAGATTTTCAAAATATTTTATTTAAAAGGACATGAAAGGTTTGGTACTATGATAAATCGCGGGCTGACACCCCATTTGTAGATAAGCACACCAATTGATCTAACAAAAAATCGTGTTGGTTTTGTAAATTGGTACATAAGATCTTTGCATTGAAGTCGAGTTTTTTACATATGTAATTATATTTATTACAAAGTTAACTACAACTGACAGGTCTTTATTGTACAAAGTCTTTAAGTAGGAATGAAAACATATTCAAAAATTACAGTTTTTTTTATGATAACCCGCTAATTTATATGAAAAACCTGTAGCAATAACTATTATGATCTTATATAATGAATTAATATCGGATATGATATATTAAGCTCTAAAAAATAGAAAACTACAAAACAGTCTGAATAACTTTTGCTTTTAGGGGATTTAATTTTTCTAAAACGATTCGTTTTTAATCGGCTCGAGTCACAGAACAGGCAGGTACATAACAACTTTTTTAAATAAAACTAAAAAAATAAATTCAGTGCTTTTTTTTAAAGAATTACGAGTTTTTTAAATGTTTCAGTGCTTTTTGAAATCTAAAAGTTGACAACGATGTTTACAAGCATTTCATTCACTCTTGTGTTTTTACTCTATTCGTTCTCATTGAGGGTTTAATAGTTGAATGCGTGTTGCCTTCTTTGTGTGCAGCCAAACAAATGAATGTAGTCTTGCTAGGCTTTAGTATCTACCGCAAATAGCTGTGCTCTTACTAAAAAACGTGTTGTTCGCAAAAAATAGGGAGTTTCGGGAACAAGTTCCCTGATGTCACCAGAACACAATCCATTGAAGTAATGATAAAACAGCGAAACACATCCCACATTGCGTCGATGCTCTAGCGAGTCAATAGAGTTGACTGTACCCTACGATCTTCTTCGCCCTCTCCTGCAAGCGGTCGAGTAACTTCAAAATAGACTTTGAGACTTGAAAATGCGATCAGTCCATCGAATGTCGCTTTGGATCTTCATGATAAGAACATCAAGAGCTTCTGATTTCCCAACACTTACACCATCCATAATTACAGATGGAGCAGCAAGTTCAGTCATGCCCTATTCGCACGATCCCATTCAAAGATTGTTATAAGCTCGTGATTAAGTGTACCATTCATAAGGAGTAGTGAATAGTGAAAAAACACATATTGTGTAAATGGTCACATATTAACCATTTTGAGTAAATTTAGTTGGTACTCCGGCTAGTATTGTAGTAAACGGCACTGAACAAATTCGATGCACCTGGCTCTAAGGCCTATCACATGCTATCTATATAATATTAATTGTCTCCCTTCAATGAGACTACCATGTCACTCAGGAGCCTGTTCCGCAATTATATTCAGATATTAACTTCAGCTTAACTAGTATTTATAACATTGAAATATTAGTTCCCCTGTGGTGGAGTAGGTAGTGTACCAGCCTGTCATGCCGGAGGTTGTCGGTTCGAATCCTATCAAAAACACCGCTTAAAAATAAAATACGATTTCTACTTGGGTTTGTAACAATAAAAAAATTAATCGATAATTGGAATAATATTTTGGAATAATATTTATATATAACTTATATTATTGTACGACACTTAGGACACTATAAGATAGTTCAGAGACAAGTTACAAGGGCATACAAAGTATCAATTAACCCCATCCTAGGCCATCCCCATATAAAAGTGGCTGGTTCGCTTCATAGGAAGTGTTAGAACTCGGACTGGTCCCTATCACCTGGGGATCGGTCACGTGACTTGTTTTGTGTCAGTTCCATTTACCGTGGGGTACTGTCGCTGGTAGTGTAGGTAAAGGGCTCTGATGAGTAGACTGTGGTAGTCTCGAAACAGCTGTCAGTTCAAACTTCCGTACATCAGAATTTTTCTTTGAATGTTCAATATCTACATGCTTTAGAATTTCTTTCTTAAATAAAAAAAATATTTGATCGAAAGATTAAATTGAAAATGAACTTAAGCCAAACTAATTAAATAACTTTGGATGAAAAATGTAAACTTTAAGAGCCGTTTATATTTAGGCTGAGTTGCAAACTGGAACAAGTTTTTGGTATTTATGTCGTCGAAGTGTTGAATGGAAGCGAAAGATGTAAATTTGAATTTTGCCGCTAAAACTGATAATAGACACATAGTGTCCTGTAGAAAATTTGGTGACAAAAGATCCAAACATACTTCTTCTTCCAAACACATATATTGAAGCCTAAATATTGACTTGCCTAGCAGCCACTTAAATAGCTGATGTTTCCTCGATAAAACGTGATAAAATTGAACAAAGGACGTTGATGATGACAGTGTAGCGCCTGTCGAAATTAGTAGTACTAATCTGTTCTGCTAGTCTGGTTAGATATTCTAATACTCCAATCTTAAAAACAATTTGAATTTACATTAATTCGAGTATTGAACTTAAGCCGAAACAATAACTTCCAACTTCAACCTATTTCAGTTCGAATAATAATTACGTATAAATATAAGCAAAAAGTATTTTATGATAAGCAATATTCATAGGAAAAAAATAAAAAATGCTTTTTAGAGAATATAATATATTTTTTTTTTAATCAAAACTGGTAACTTAATTGCTGAACTATTTTGTTCACTGCAAATACAAACAATTCAAAGAAATACAACAACATTCGGTAACTGTTTGCTCGTTAAATTAGTTAAATTGCTCATACATTTTTTTGTCAAAAAAATTTTAGATACATTATACAGCAACAAAATTTATGGATAAATTTACCAATTCAACGAAAAACAACCAAATGTTTCGTGAACTCCACTGTTATGATAATAAATAAAGTTATAATAAGAACTCAGTTAACTTAAAACATCAGATAACTTGAAACATACATTTAGTTTTATTTTTGACAACACTATTTTAGAGCTTCTTTCTAATTTTGCAAGTTTTTGCGAATTTTCGTCAGTTTCGCAACTAACGCAGCTTTGTATGAGTTTCATATCTCGGACAAAATGAACTGAATTGATTATTAGGCTAAGGTTTGTAACGTTATATTCAGAAAGAATTGGGCTTGATTAATATTCCAAGGAACAAGAGAAAAATTAACATCAACCTAAGTTTTCAATGTACACAGCAGAAGAGAGTAGCGCCACTTTCGGAAGCCGCTACATTTACATCGTCAATGTTCACGTGTATTTGGTTATCTTGAATTCGTTTTAATTTTTTTAATTTATAGTGAATTAAGACTCCTATTATGATTCACAACTAAATTGATAGTTGAGTCGTAGTTGTCAAACTCTTATTATGGATTATAACTTTCATTAAAGTGAGACAACTGTTTTTTGTCAGTTGTGTTTTGGTTTTTATTTCGAGTATTGTGTTACTTTTGATTACATTTAAAATGGTGATTTTAGGCCCCAATCTATTGCATTTGTCAACCAATATTGTTGCCATATCCACAAAACATAAAATTTCAAGAAAAACTAGTTAGGCCAAAACTAAAAATATTTTGTGATGGCTACTATAGTTTCAAAAAACAAAGAACCTTTTTTTTTAAATTTATTTCGAAGACAACTAAAATTAGTTGTGAATCATAATGCAAAAAAATGGTTCAGTTGCGTCGTAACATTGGCAAATCAAACTAGTTGAGATGTGAATCATAATAGGGGCCTAAATTTATTCTGTCACGTACGTTTACTACTTATTATATTAAGAGCCTTGTGTAACAGTTTCCACGTTTAACAGTTTCCACATGCAATAACGTCCATGGAAATAATGTCTATCTATGTTATCTATATATATGTATATAAGTGAATTTCTGTTTGTTTGTATGTTTGAAAGCTATAGCCTAATCCAGTAAACCGATCTTGCAGAAATTTTCGCAGTATATTACTGATAGTCTGGAAGGAACAATAGGCTATAAATTTTTGAAATATTGTAAGTGGGCGGGGCCCTTCCCATGTAGAAGAAATTTATATTTTAGGATATTTATGGAACTTATGCAGCTAAAGACCTCAAAATTTGTTACTCTATTTTTGCATTGTTATAGAGAAAATAACTAAAAAACATTTGTGGGTGTGGCACCTCCCATCAAATTTTTTTTATATCTTTGGTGCTAATGCAGCAAGAAACTTGAAATTTTTTGTCAGCAAAAATTTCTATAGTGTGCGTTTTCATTCAAAGATAAGTCCACATTGGACATGTGGGTGTGGCACATCCCATAAAGAGCAAATTTTTATTTTGAGGCATCTTAAACAATGATTTTGCCTTGTAAATGCTTTTATTGCCACTCAGTGGGCGACCAATTGTATAAAGATGTAGAAAAATAAAATAGATGCATATCGAATATAAATTATTATTTGGGTTTTGTAAAAGTTTATAAGCCCACTATGCGTATTAGGGGTATACGTTTAGCCTGCTATATGCCTCTTACACCTCTTAAAGTTTAATGCCTTGATTCACAAAAAATTTTTCTGGCTTATACCAGACTAATAAAACAAATTTTCATACAAAAATTAGTTTAATAAGTCTCTTATTAATCAAAAATTTTTTTGTGAAATAAGGCATAAATATTTAAGACCTCTTAAAATATTTGTAAAAATTTTTATGAAAAACTATTATACAAGGCTCTTAAAATTTTAAGAAACAATTTTGTTTCTTAAATTGCCTGCTAAACATACGTAACAGAATAAAGTAGCTACCCATCAATTTGATTTACTGTGAACGAAAAAAATAAGATAATTCCAAAATATTAAACTCGTACAAAGCTGCCTTTGTCACGAAAATGGCGAAAAATTGCAACATTACAAACAAGCGTTAAAAACGTAACGAATGGCAAAATCTTGAAAAAATCGCGTAAATGCTGAAAATTCGCAAAAACTTGTTAACATCGTGAAGATATCAAAATGTAAAGGTCATAAACTTGCAAAAAACACTTTTATCGCAAAAACAGCTAAAATGCGCGATAATTTTGCCAAATAACTTTAAAATGGATTAAAAACTACTTAAATTGTAAGGATTGCCAAAAACTTGGAAAAAATTGCGAATATTTGCAAAAAACTGGCTAAAATCGGGAATTTAGTTAGGTTTAATACAGTTTAGAAGTCGCTTGAGTTATAAAAAGAACATAAACTAAAAAAAATATTAAATTTTTCGCTAAAAAAGCGGAAATTCGCGAAACATTGCAAAGTTAAAAACCAGCCATAAATGTAATTATAAGTCGCTTAAGCCGGTAGAAATGACGCAAACTTGATAAAATCTGACGGCTAACGGACCTTTTCACTAGGGATGTAACGAATACCGATACCGATACCGATATATCGGCGATACTTCAGATTTTCCGATACATCGGTATCGGCGATATTTTACTGTCGATACGACGATACTTTAAAATTTTTTTTCAGTTTTTCTTTTAACAAATTATTTATTTTTTGTTAATTTTACCAAGAACATGCAAAACCAATAATTTATTTATTGTTAATTTTACCATGAACTAAAATTCATTTCTTTGTTTTTTAAAACTTATTCCCAGCAAAAAAAGACACACCAAAGAAGTCATGAAAATGTGTAATTCGCGATCCGGAAATATTGCAAATTTGCTTGTCATTGCAAGAAGTTCTCTTTTTCGATTACCAATCACCGAATTTGAAGCGATGTTAGGACAAATTTCTTTTTCGGTGTTCTATAATGATTCCTCAAAAAAGGATGAAAAATTACCCATTTTCAGAACTTGTTTCTTTTTATGCGAATTTAAACACAAAACTGTGCTTTCATGTAAATTTAAGTGAATAAATATAAACTTTTAGAAGAATTTTAACAATTAAGCTATTAAGTTATTTAGAAGAATATTAGTTGATAAATGTCCCTTAAAAATTTGATTTTTTAAAATGCATGGCGAGTATTTTTTAAAGTTATAAAGGAATTACAAATTTATACTTGCTTTTCTACTAATTATCGGCATATTTTTAATATAGATTTTTTGAAAGCAATTAAAATGTAGTTCCTTAAAAATTATTTCAAATTTTTTTACTGGGTTAATGTCAATTTTAAATATTAATAGTCTCTTACACTGTAATTTTGTATAATAAAAAAATTGCCCTTCTTGATTTTTGTTAATCTAAACTTGAACTTCAATTTCAATATTCGTATCGGTATCGGAATCGGTATCGGCGATATTTATTTTTAAGTATCGGAATCGGTATCGGATCGGCAAAACAGCGTATCGTTACATCCCTACTTTTCACAATGTACGATTACAAGTTAACATCAACTTTAACGGCAAGTTCGGCATACAAAACATGCCGTTAAAGGCCTCGTTATCTTTTAATCATACATTCTGAAAAGGGCCGTAAATGAAAAAAAAAATTAAGCAGTGTGTTTACGAGGTGCGT
Source organism: Panzeria rudis (assembly GCA_956483635.1). Lineage (NCBI taxonomy): Eukaryota > Metazoa > Arthropoda > Insecta > Diptera > Tachinidae > Panzeria > Panzeria rudis. The sequence continues at coordinate 75,027,106 of OY101449.1, forward strand.
TTGTTTAACTTTGTTGCTAAAGGCAAAGAATTTAAGGATTGCTAAAGTTAGTAGTTGAAACGTGTACTCCTATTGTATTGTGATTTTTAAAAAGTTTTGCAAAAAAGAAATTATGCAAGGAATAGTTTCTTAAAAATTAAGTTTCTTAAACATTATTATTAGCGCTTAAAAGTAGTATGTAGTAGTTCAAATTTTTAATTTATAACATTTGTAGTTGTGCAAAAATGTACGAAAAGCACTGTGAGAAAGGCGCTGTTAATACCCGCTTTTTAAAAAGGGATATTTAACGAAAATTCGAGTTTATGAAGAGGCAAAAAGCTCCAAAAAATACCCGAAAGGCACCAAAATACCATCGCTGCTGATAATATAATCGCTATAGCTAGGGTTACAATGAAATAAACTATGATTTTAAGTTAAGATTTCTTGAGTATGGGATAGATGTAAAATATGACTTATTAATTTCTTAAAACAGTTAAAATACAAAATAGTGTTATATGAAAAAAAATTCATGTTATGATTAGATATTAATTTTATAACGTGTTTATATTTTGTAAATAATATAGACAAGCCCTTGAAAAAGTCGACAAACAATCACCGAAACGTCAGGTAAAACTGTAATTAAATTGTTTTAATTACTTGAAACTATAGGCCTTATTAACTAAAGAAAACATATTCAATAATAAACATTGCATTGATTGGCCAATTACCATAGAATCATCGTAGCTAAAAATTTTAACAAGATGGATGTTAACTTACTGTTTACATATATAATAAATTTTCGCACGTACCTAGAAAGAAAAAAAATTTATAATATATGTAATTATTTTACAATTTATTTCTTTAAAGCAGTATTTTTAAATTTGTTGTGGTGAAAAAACAGAAACATCTGCTAAACTAATAATATTTAAACAAATGATAAACAAATATAAGAGTAAAAAAACAAGTCAGAGTAAATAAATCAAAAATGTGTACATATTCACTATATATGTATGAATGTATGTATATATATTAGGGTAATAACTCTTTAAATTTTTTGTAAACATCAAATTCTTCATTGCATAACCGTATAGACCATGAAAAATATAAAGTAATGGTATGTTAGTTTTTCGCGATCATTTAAAAGTTCCAGCAACAAACGCGATGAAGTTTTGAATTTTAGTTTTTGTTTTAAATACGAAGCAATTTGTATTTTGTTATAATTACAGTTATTTGTTATTATTATATAGTTATTTATTTAATATATGGGTTATTCTCATTCTAAATATACATTTTGTGTATTTTGTTGTTGTTTACCAATGTAACTAAATGAAATATGAGATGGTAGGATTTATATTACAGTCTTCGCCTCATGGTTCGTGAAATAAAATTATATTTTTCGATTTTTTAACATTTTTGTGAATAGAGCTTCACATTTGCTTTCGCGGTTGTTCCAGGAATGATTTGTGCGAGAAAAAAACATTACAAAAAGTGAGTATAGGGTTTGAAACCACTATACATCTACATTCTAAAACATTACTTCATATTAACGATCATATATTGCCTAAATTTGTGTTGAAAGTTTCTTCTTATCTAAAATTACATCGATTTTGTAGTTATTTTGTTAAAGAAAAAACCTTTCAAATTAAACATATTTAGTCCAAGTGGAAAAAATTTAACATAAGGTATAATACGGCTATGGCTGAATGGTAGATACGTCAGACTATCAGTCAGGAGGTCGCGGTTCAAACCTGCACGCAGCCAATCCCATTTTTTAGGAAAAACATTTTGTTCAAAAATAATGCGTGTGTAATTTTAGGTCGATAATAATCGGTAAAGTGTTACCGACTATTATCGACCTTATTTTCAACAAAAGTGTTTTAGAGTGTACTCTCTAAAAACAAAAAAGTATAATAATCTCACGATGAAATTAAAAGTTATGCCAGCTTTTTCAATTTTGACTTGGGTTCACATGAAAAAATAAAAGGTTTTTTTTTTTTTTTTTTTAATTTATTTACAAGCATTTATAAATTAGCGAAAAGTAGGCTAACTCATCTTTCAAGTAAGTCTAATTTTAATCAAATTGATATACCTAATAAATTCTTTGACAATATAACAACACACAGTGCGCTGGAAGCAGAATTTTTTCAAAGAAAATCATAAACTTGTAAATAGATAATGTTCTTTATATCATGTTTACCCTTCAGCTGCAGTTAACTTTTTTAACGTTCTAAAACTTATGCACTCTAAAATATAACTTCAAATTTACGACCATATATTGTCTAAATTTGTGTTGAAAATTTCTCGTTGTCTAAAATTACATCGATTTTGTAGTTATTTTATTAAAGAAAAAACCTTTCAAATTAAACATATTTAGTCCAAGTGGAAAAAATGGAACATAAAGTATAACACGGCTATGGCTGAATGGTACATACGTCAGACTATCACTCAGGAGTTCGCGGTTGAAACCTGCACGCAGCCAATCGTTTTTTATTAAATACATTTTGTTGAAAAATAATGCGTGTGTAATTTTAGGTCGATAATAATCTGTAAAGTGTTGCCGACTATTATTGACGTAATTTTCAACAAAAGTGTTTTAGGGTGTAGATAGGTCACATTTAGAAAAAAAATTTACGTAACGCTCAATACATTTTTATAAAAATTCAATAGTTTTTTTTTTAGAACAAACTCTATATTAATCTGCTTAGTTATTCACTAAAAATATTTCAATTAAACTAAAAAAATATGGATAACACTCAATACTTTTTTTCTTACAACAAACGATGATTGATTGATAAAACGTTTTGCAATGTAATACTAATTAAAAGAGTTCACAAAAATTTTAAATATTTAGAAGTCCAAACCTACGTTGTTATTTTAGTGTATGTTGTTAGTGCAATTTTAATAATTAAACTGAGCAACAGCGGTGCCAACCAGGGTTGTCAAATATGGCGATTTCTCGCGTCACTGCTGAGCAATGAAGTGGATTAAAAAAGCGTAACTATCAATACACAAACTGCGGACAACAACAATTTAAAAAATTATAATTTCTAATATTTTTAAACAACTTGATGTGTGAAATAAAAGAAGCAAATGCAAATATACTAAAACCGTTATAAATTGTATGTCGTTTTTGCGAAAATTTATAGTTTGTTATGTGGAAAATCAAGAGCTTGCATTACGTCCAACCATTTTATATGAAGAGAGTATGAACATTATTTTCGTTCTTGGTTTTTAACACATAATAGACAGTCTTAGACAAAAAAGCGTATGTACATTTCTTTATAATCTATTAAATCATGCTAAATCAGTTTTCGTTTTAAAAATCATGCGTTTTTGTTCATGAAATATTCTACTAAACTGTCAGCAGACACGAATAAAGCATTTGAAATGAGAATCTACCATATAAAATATATATATATATATATATATATATATATATATATATATATATATATATATATATATATATATATATATATATATATATATATATATATATATATATATATATATATATATATATATATATATATATATATATATATATATATATATATATATATATATATATATATATATATATATATATATATATATATATATATATATATATATATATATATATATATATATATATATATATATATATATATATATATATATATATATATATATATATATATATATATATATATATATATATATATATATATATATATATATATATATATATATATATATATATATATATATATATATATATATATATATATATATATATATATATATATATATATATATATATATATATATATATATATATATATATATATATATATATATATATATATATATATATATATATATATATATATATATATATATATATATATATATATATATATATATATATATATATATATATATATATATATATATATATATATATATGGAATAAAAGAAAATCGGAAATAAATATTTGACATACAAGGAGGGAGCGCAAAATGTTTCTTACATGATCATTTAAAAGTGCCTCAAATTGATTGAAAAATATTAAATAGTATATTTTCTTATCTTTTCTATAATTGTAATTCTCTAAAAAAACATCAATTGAGAGATTTTTTATTAAAAATGAAAAAAAAGTTTCTTGCATAGGGCCGTTTTACGTGCAATCACTCTGTTATCGTTTGCATTTCTGGTATTCATTCACTCATTAGGATCTTAATATCATTCCGATTGATGTTGTTTAGGGTTCGGTGTAGATCGCCGTAAACGTTTTCTTTTATGCTGCATAGCATAAAAGCATAGCATTGTATTATTGACAGCTTTCCCATGTTACGCATTTTTCTATTCAAACGGATATCAATCACCACAGATTTTGGCTTTTTCTTGTTAATTTCTTCTAGGTGTTATTATAAATCAGGAACCCGCAAACACATACTAATACATTTGGCTTGTATGGGTTTTATTTTGCAACTCTCGCTCTTACAAAGTTTTTATTAGTGTATATTAAGCAATAGCAAGAAACAAGAGATAACTCAACCTGCTTGTTTGAATGTTCATACCACAATCACAGTCTAACCAGACGCGACACTAGCCGGAAGCTATTGCCGTCTCAGCCGACGTGGCCAGCATCACAAAAGAGGAATAAGAAATTAGCTTTGTTCATTTACTTTCCTATCACTTTCCATCAACGAGAGAGTAAAAAGGAATTTTGTAAAATTACTCTCAAAAATAATAAAAAGTAAATGAACACTTTACCATCCAAAATTTTCAAGCTAAAATAGTGTTATAATATATAGGTATATATGAGTACTTAATAACTACTCCTATATGTGGAAAAATGTAATATATGTACCTATTACTATAAAAATAATGTGATTTCGGCATTTATTATTATTTCTTTTCAACAAAATTGAATAAGAAATTGAAAAAAGGGTACATATCTGAAATTTTAAACTTTTGAGGTAATGAAAACAAAAACAAATTATTTTGTAATGAAGTACAATATTTAAAAAATTTATATATGGATTACATTTTGGGACCAATTATCAATCGAAAGTTGCAGAAATATTTTTATGTTAACGTCATTTTGGCATGTTCTGTGTTTCACAAAAAAATAAAATTATGTGTATTTCTCATAGCATTGTTGTTATAAATAATTTTTTATAACAACAATGCCAAGAAAATTCACATTATTTTATTTTTTGTGAAACACAGAATATGCCAGAATAACGTATGTTTATTTGTGTATTTTCGTTAGTTTTGGCAATATTTTTGTTTTAGCGTTTTTTTTGTTTTAACGTTTTTTTTTACTTTTTGACGATTTTTTAGAGATTTATTTTAGTTTTGGCGCTTTTTTGGGTTTTGGGAATTTTTTCGGTGTTTGCTGATTTTTTTAGTTTTAGCGATGTTTTGGGTTTGACACTTTCGTTTTAGCAAATTTTCGGTGTTTGGCGATTTTTTAGCTTTGACGCTTTTTTCGCTTTGGTGATTTTTTCCATTTTTGGCGAATTTTCGTTTTTGACGATATTTTTAGTTTTAGTGTTTTTTTCGTTTTGGCGACTTTTTTCGGTTTTTGTGTTTTTTTTAAAGTTTTTTTGGCGATCTTTTTAGTTTTGGTGATTTTTTGCGTTTTAGTAATTTTTTTGTAATTTTGGTGTTTTTTCCGTTAAACGCTTTTTCATTTTGGCGATTTTTCGTTTTGAAATTTTTTTAATTTTGAAATATTTAGTACATATTAGCTTTTTTTTAATTTCAAGAAATTCCCTCTTATGGTTTCCAAGATACTGCTAATTGTCTAAATTACATAGTCAAATTTACATTAACATTAAATATATTTATGTATGAACTAATTGGATTATCTACCGCCATAGTGTAAAGTACCGAGTATCTAGATACTCATAATATTTGCAATACTAAAATTTGCTGCAACATCCTCTGGCCCTGATGTACTAGATCCTGTGTTGCTAAATTCCATTGCTTTAGACATCTTATTTTTGTGCGGTTGGTCCTAAATTAAACAAAAATTGGTTTTCTATCGTATTAATATATTTCATCGCTTTAAAAATTAACATTCACTTAGAATTTCTTAAATTTTGCAAAAATATTTTTATTTCCCAACTTCTTTTAGCAAACTTGATTTGTAAATACAAACACAAAACAGCTGTTTGAACAATTATTGAAAGTAAAAATTTTACTATCAAGAATTTTCAACAATTTTTTTGTGTCTCAATTTGTTGCTCTCTTTTGACGCTCTCTCGTTGAAAATTTTTGGAGTTAATGAACACTTTCTATCAAAAATTGTTAACAATTGTTAACAATTTTCAGTAAATGAACACAGCTATTATTAGTGTTTCCCAGCGTTGCCAGAATGATGATTTTATCATATTTTTGATGATTTTTAAAGCAAAATATGATTTCATGATTTTCTTTCCCAAATGATGATTTTTCTTTCTCCCAAATGATGATTTTTCTTTCTCCCAAATGATGGCTTTTCATACTTACTTGGAAATAGTTATTATATGGTTATTTTAATTGTTTAGATCAATTTATTTGTAGTTTTCTATAGTTTTTATCATAAAAGTTGATGGTAGTTCATTGTGCAGTGCGTGAACTTTCTCTGACTAAAGTATTTGAATTTTGGATAATAATATTTCTCTGTTCTGCGAATTTAGTTCGTTCTTCTAAAATAATATCACTTTTCCATTTTAGCGACTTTTATTATCGAACTTGAGTAAAATGGATGCACTTCGTTGAAAATAATTTTATTTCTTAAATATATTTAGCAACTCCTGAGATGCTTTTGTTTTAACAACACGCATTACACCCTAATCCTGTTATATCCCAAGACAACGTGCCATATCATAGCACCAGAGAAATTATTTTAACAAATCATTGTTTATAGCAATTTGTAATTTTTTTACTACCAATAAAACTCTTTACTGAGACTTTTTTTGTACACACTATTAGTCAAAAACCAATATGGCCGCTGACTCAATCATTATTGTTTTTTTTTTGTTGTAAGTGACTGTTGAATGGCGAAATTAGTAGGTACAAACACTATCTAGGAAGCAAAATTTTGAGAAAAACGCTCACTCGTGTTCGATAGTATGTACCCTCCTTAGCTATACTTCGCAATTTTTTTTTAAAGATATAAAGTGGTGGAAGAAATAATAGGGGAAATTTTTTTCCACAATACCGTCTAATAAACATTTTTGATCTAAAATTTTATGGATTGACAGTCCCAATCATCATACTCGAATCCCATAGAGCACCTCTGTGGAGCTCTAAAAAATAAAAAGTTGGAACGTAAAAACTTACAAATAAACAGATTCTGTGGGGTGCAATTCAGTAACCTTTGTACTCCAATTCTACGGAGAGGTGCGCCAATCTTGTGAGTTCAATGATGCGACGGTGTCAGCAAGTATTCAAAGAGGAGTTTCTACCAAATATTGAAATAATATTAGGATTAAATAGTAAAAACTAATTTTGTTTTGTAATATATAAAATGTCCCTATTATATTTTCCAGGTATATATATATTTTAGAATTACATAAATTTCCGAATGCAGCAGGATTGGAATTTTTATTTTTTTTTGTATTTTTTACATGGACATGAATTTAATTTGTATATTTAATTTTATTTATGCAAAAGCATATAAATATTTAAGGAAATGCTGAAAATGTTCTGTCTAACTATTATTTTTTCCACCACTGTATAAAAATATATGCTTCATTGATTTATTGAGTTTTTGGCTGCGTCAAAAATTTCAAATCAAATTGTGATGATGCAGTTTTAGTAAACCAGAGCAACAAAAACATTTATTTGACATAAAAAACCGTTACATACTTTAAACATATGTTTTTGGACACTATTCGAAACTCGTTTTTTTCGTTACATATTTTATTTTATTTATTATTAGTATTAAAAATACTTTAACTTTTCTACATATATTGGGTGTTTTTTATTGAGGTATAGAACATTAAGTTGGCATCACTTTTTTAACTGGCGGCCATTTTGTCAGCTGTCAAGTGATTAATATTTAGTTTGGTTTGCCATTTCATCATGAACAGGTTGACAAAAGAACAACGCTTGCAAATCGTGCAAATTTATTTCGAAAATAATGGTTCAGTTCTCCGAAGTTTACCGCAAGCTCCGTCCATTTTATGGTCGACATAATCGTCCATCAGAGCAATTAATTCGGTTAACCGTGGATCGTTTTCGCACTACGTTTACTCTATGTGATAATACGCATCCGCAGAGACGTCGAACAGTGCGCACCGAAGAAATAATTGCCGCTGTAGAGCAAAGTGTTGAAGAGGACCCGAATGAATCGATTCGCCACCGTGCACAGCAATTGGAGCCGGTATAGAGCTATGATAACCGACTATTTTGTTCCCGAATTGGATGGCATGAATGTGGATGAGTTGTGGTTCCAACAAGACGGCGCTACATGCCACACAGCGCACGTCACAATCGATTTATTGAAGGAAACATTCGATGAGCGCATAATTTCGCGGAATGGACCTGTCAATTGGCCACCAAGATCGTGTGATTTGACACCATTGGATTATTTTCTTTGGGGATATGTGAAGTCGCTCGTCTACGCCAACAAACCAGAAACGTTAGGGGACTTGGAAGCCAACATTCGTGGCGTTATTGCCAACATACGGCCCCATATGCTCGAAAAAGTGGTTGAAAATTGGACCTGTAGAATTGGCTTTATTCGAGCCAGCCGCGGCGGCCACATGCCCGAAATCATATTTAAACATTAATGGCATAAAATTATCCTTCCAATAAAGCCAAATTGATGGACATTAAAACGATTTTCTTGTGTTTTATTTCAATTCGAAGTTCTATACCTCTAAAAAAAACACAATAATTTAGATTTTTATGAATTTACATTAAATCACCCACATATTTTATTTGTTCACATAGATATTCCGGCGCATCCCCTCGTTTCATTTTTCTATTAAATTTTAGAGTGTTGAATTCTAGTCTTTGTTTTATATTCATCCACTTAAGATTATCTAGCATTGTATTTATATCAGTATACCGGTCACATTTTAAAATTATTCTCATTGATTTATTTTGTAGTTTTTGCATTCTTGCTAGTTGACTTGTGCTGCTGCATGTATATAAAATTGTTGATCCAAATTCAAAATGAGGCTTAATTATTGTTTTATATATATTTATCGCGGTGGTTTTTGATATTGTACACCTTATTCTTCTAAGGAAACCGATTTTTTTACCAATTTTTTTACATGTATAGTCTATATTTTCATTAAACTTTGGTTTTTTGTCTATTATAAATCCGAGATATTTTATATGCTCAACTTTTTCTATTACTGTGTTATTAATTTTAAATGAATCATCGGTATATATGTTTATTTCTATTATTTTTGTTTTATTTTCATTTAGTTTTAGTTTGTTCATTTTTAACATATTTTATGAAATTTATTTTTTCGAGGAAATTTGTTAACATTTAAAACTTTTGGGAAACTTGCGAAGATGTAGAAGCTAATATATATTTGTTGTATTTTTTGTGACTTTCATTAGTGATTTAAAAAAACTTTAGCGAAAATTTTTAATTTTAGTGATATTGATTAATGTAAAGCTTTTTTTGCTGATATTATCATGTGTTTGATATTTGCTCGAGTTATGTTTTCCGAGATTCTTTATAATTTTGTGCGTGAATTTGACCATTTTCGCGGTGGAAGTGGTTTTGCCACGTTCTTATACATCCTTACCGTCATGGAAATTTTTAATATATTTTGGGGAATGCTCCTGATCTTAATTCTTTTTCACAATTTTTCACTATTACATAAAATATATAATTGAAATAAAAATTACATACAATTTTAAAATGTACAAGAAAAGTATTAACTCTCCTATTTAGAAATGTAAATGTATGGAAATTATATAAATTTTTAAGAATGCGTTTTTGTTTTATATAAAAGTTTCATTGTTTGTCTTTGCTTTGAATAATATTTTGGAATAAAATATTCATGATGATTTTTTATATCAAAATATGATTTTTATTTCGCCAAATGGTGATTTTCTTCGGAAAGCTTCTGGCAACGCTGGTGTTTCCTTTTGTTTTGTTTTTCGCATACATTTGCAAAATGTGCAACACTTTTAATGATGGCACAGAACAAGTCCGCAACTTCAGGCAAAAACGCTGCAAAAATAAACAGGCCGAAAACTAAATCGACAACAGTAGCTTAAAAATTCTCTCATATTATTGTTTATTTTGTTTTGTTCTTATATTTCGTATGGTAAATGTATGAAATTTTATTAAAACACGGCAACATTGTTGAGAAAATGAGTGGCTAAAACTGAGAGCATGAGAAAAAACATTCTCAAAATAAAATAGATCTCATGACTGATTTTTACGGCGTATAATTACTGTCAATTTGTATGGAAAAACTCGTCTAGCCTGAAGTTGCAGACTTGTTCTGTTTCATCATTTAATTGAATAAAATGAAACACCAACGCGTAATTGTTGTCTCTTTCTCAACTGGCCGGCATAAAATCCCCATTAGGGCAATTTTCAACTGTCAAAGTTGATGCGTTTGGTTAGACTGTGCTACACTGATTGATTTTATTTACTTTTAGTTAATACGTGTGAGTGCATACGTGTGAAAGCAAAAGAGTAGAAAACCCCACGTGATATATTTTGCCGGTTCTTGTTATAAATACACGTGATTTTTTTACTTTTAAATTTATTTATTGAATCTTTAATTGTAAATTGAGCTAACAATAAGTATTCAAATATTAAAACTAAAATTGTATTAATTAGTCCAGCCACTGCTAGACAAAATATTAGGGGTCAACGGTTGGTTCATTAGATGTCTTACGTATCTCGTGTTCGGCTGAGAGCAAGTGTCTCCCATTCTCAGCCGAGAGTGCCCTCCAAAGTTAATCATGTTGCGGGCTAGAGGACTTGGATGCGATTAGAGCTTTTTTACATATGTTATCACATGTTTTGAAAACACAGTCTTTACTAATGGAACGTCTAGATCTTTATGAATATGATGGTTTCTGACATACCACTGTAATCAAACGAAGAATTTTATTTTGTCGCCTTTGAATTATCTCTATATTTGATGCAGAGGCGGTGCCCCATAACTGAATACCATAGCACCAAATTGGTCTTATTATCGTGTTGTATAGGAGAAGTTTACAGTATACACTAGGTGTAGAATTTCTTCCTATTAGCCAATTAAGTTGAAGTGCTTTCAATTTCATTTGGGTCAGCTTTGAATCTGTGTGGGTCTTCCATGTTAGTCGATGATCAAGGTGAATTCCTAGGTATTTAACCTCAAAGTGCTACGGTGTGATATTATGATTATTGATAGAAATAGGCGGACATGTTTCCCTGCGCAATGTAAACATAACTTGTACACATTTTTGTTCGTTTATTTTTATTCTCCACTGCCTTAACCAATTTTTAGAAAATTGCCTTTCCTGATGACGAATTTTCGTCCAGTTAAATAGCTTTCTAATATCTTGTGAGTGTTAGAGGATAAATTTTGTTTTAATTTTTGAATTAATTCTTCATGCCATACTTTATCAAAAGCCTGAGAAACATCAATGAGGAGAGAAGAAGAATATTTATTTTCTTCGAATGTTTTTTCAACCACATTCATAAGCCTATGCGTTTGTTTGATAGTGCTATGTTGTCTCCTGAAACCAAACTGATGATCTGTGATGCATCAACTCTAATTTAGTAAGGGGGTCAACTTACTCATAAGCAGTTTCTTAAATAGTTTTGACATATTTGATAATAGGCTTATCGTTCTATAAGATTTCACTTTAGAATGGTCTTTTCCGGGCTTAGGTATAATAGTGACCAATGACATCGCCCATTCCGCAGGATAGTATGCTATTCGTAAAACAGCATTACAAATTAATAGAATTATCCTTTTTGTTATATATGTTAGCTCTATATGCATTTTGTTACTGATTTTATCAGCACCTGAGGCTTTCTTCGAATTTAAGTCAGCGATAGCCTTTTTAATTTTCCGAATGTTAAATCTCAAAAGAACGACAGCTTCAGCGACAACTGGTGGCAGCTCAACTATATCAGAAACTATGTTTGGAGTAAATACCCTGTTCAAGTGGTTAAAGAACAGTGTACCTTTTTCAGCATTAGTTCTTTCCCAGTCTGCATTCGAACATCGTAATGGAGGTTTACACATCACCAATCTTTTAAGTCCTCTGGCTGCTCGCCATAACAAATAATCCGTTTGTGGTGTTGCGTCGAGTTCGTGTTGCAATTTTTGCAAAGACGCAGTTTTTTGGAGTTCTAATAATTCTTTAAGCTGCTTGGTGTATTCATCCAGCATAAATACACATAATGAAAGTATTTTACTTTACAAATTGAGTGTTTTATTAAAAAAGAAAAATCCTGAATCAAAATAATCCCGATTAATCCCGGGATCTCGAAAAATCGCGGGACCTTGAAAAACCTCGTGATCCCAGGATTTGAAATTCTGAAATCCCGAATCCTGGGATTTACAGAAACCAGTCCCATTTGGCATTCCTAATAATGACCCACGTTCTCGTTCAATTTTTTCAGGGTAGTATAAAAACAGTTGCTATGTATACAGACATATCGCACACTACATCATAAACAGTCACAACTCAAAAAATCGCAAATATTCAGGAGAGGCAAAAAACAGTTTTAAGAAACATGGCTAGAGTTATATAATTAAATTCAGTTCCACAGTAAAGAACTCCTCCTTAAAATAAAGTTAGCCATTTATTTATTTTTTGTTTTGTTTTGTAGTTTTGAAAAAAGGAATAATTTTGAGTTGTGACACTATAGTTGACATTTTATAAAATTATTTCATAAAAAAGATACTTCTCAAAATAATACAGGTGATTATACCCACTATTTTGCTATTAAGGAGAGACAATTCTAAATGATGCATCACAAAACGTAACAGTTTTTTCATCAAAAGCGTCGAAATAATACTGTTTAGGTGAAAGAGGAGTACTCAATTACTCATAAGCGCACTGTCATAACTAAAAATAATACTCTTTAGTTGATGATGTACAAGCGACGCAATTAAGAGATTTGTGCTGTGAATTGATTTGTGTAATAAAAACGATTTTGAAAATTTTTGAGTTGTGATTGTTTATGATTTAGTGTACGATATGTGCAGAGTTTTGTAGTGTTGGTACGGCCAGTACATGGCATACATACATATGTATGTAAAATGTAGCAAAATCAAAACAAATGTTTTTTAATGAAAACAAAGAATACATAAATTACGAGTGAGTAACATTGTATACACATGCACGTCCTTTAACGTGTAAAAATCAGCAACAAAAAAATCGTTAAAACATTTATGCAAATATTTTTTTCTACAATATTGACCGAACTGATTGTTTGTTGAAATAAATTGTACAGGTAATCCCGGTAATGGTTAAGCTATTCTTCGTTTCATTAAAATTTTTATCACTATGGGCAATTTTATGTTGACCCTATTCACAATCTTATGCAGGCTCTTGTGTCCTATAATTTCTGTGTATTTTGTTAGTGGAGAGTACCAAATGCCATTTACAAAAAGACTGTGAATAAAGCCATTATTTTCACATAAGAACTACAGCTAATTTTTTTCTTACATTGTGCTAACGAAGTTTATAGTTAATTGCTAACGAAATGGCTTTTAATATGAAAGGTATGATCATATTTTTGAAAACGATCCACTATTGGATTTTTAGAACTAATTTATTTATTTTATCATCACCATAATTTGTAATCAACTTTTTTTTCAAACTACCTTAATGTCTAGCTTATGTTGTAAATAATACTGTCCATGAGGGTTTTGATATGTTATTCTATATCGTATGTATGTATTTAAACTATCGATGATGTTGCGTAAAAAGGTCCAAAGTAATATGGCTTTAATTTACCCAGAGTTCATAATTTATTTAATATGATTATTTCGAACTTGTTTGCTAGTGAATTCAAATTGATTATTGGGCTAAGGGCCGATTCACATATTAGTTAACGCTATTTTCGGAGGTTTTATACCCCCCTTCGTAACGCTTTTTAAAACACGTTCAGTATAAAATATCTAATCCGTAACAAATCTAAGGATATTAGTACGTAAGGATAACGTTAAGGATATTGGTACATAAATCGAAACTGTGTCAAGTAAATTTACTTGAAATTAAGCTATTATATAAACTTCTACATTTAGGGGTTTTATTCTAAAAATAGGCTAAATTTAGGGGGTTTTTAAATTTTTTTGCTGGAAGAATAAAAGTTACTTGCCAACACTTCCTAATACACTAGAATGATGCCAGTTATCCACCCCTTTTCTTAACTATTCTATATCTTTGCGTGCTTTTAATACCTTTAATTTACACCTTCGAAAACATTACTCTTCCGTCTCTGGTCGTGTATATCAAATGAAAGCATTGCTGCCCCAAATAAGCATATATTAGGCTAAAATGCAAATAAGTTGATTTAAAGGAAAACATTATTAGGTCTGTCAAATCGTGTATCTGCCATTATGATTTCATATTGTAATTACTAAGGATGCCAATCCAAAAATCCCGATCCCGAAAATCACAGAATTTTGCGATATTGAGAAATCCCGAATAGTCCCGAAATATTAAATTAGATTTTTAAGTAAAATTCTTATACAAAAAAATCTTATTGAAAAGTAACAATTGGAACAGTAATTAATATAATACTAATTTATATAATACCTCCAAGTGTATTGTTTTTTAACTTCAAGTAGGTTTTGTCAAAATACCTGCACTCCATTGTGACCTATTGGGTACCCACAATGTCGAAAAGTCAATTTCATTCTCATATTTATATTGAAAACAAGAAAAAGTTTTATTTTTTTCAATATAAATATGAGAACGAGCTCGACTTGTCGACATCGTGGGAGAAGCAGTAAATATATATTACGGCTGTCAATCTATCATATCATCTATCGCCACTCACTCCTCTGGTCGGTGGCATGAAGTGAGCGAATACGCCGTTGATTCGGTAGCTGTGCTAACCTTAAAATTTGGCTGTGTTCTCTTTTATGTCATGAATGGTGTTTTGTGCAATTATTTCAGTCTTGGGAGAAAAAAGTTGATTTTTCACTGGCGCTTTACCAAATCGTCAGTGGACTTCAACCACAACTTTGAACTGTTACAATCCTCTTATCTTATACACAGACGTTCAAAAACCATTTGAGAATTTACAAATGATAATATTTTTCAAAATCACAATTAATTTTAATTTTGTAATCTGTGTTTTCCCAATTTATATTTTACTATTCAGTAAAATATAAAAATTTAAATAAGCGGAGTCCCGGGATTTGAAAATCTGAAATCCCGAATCCCGGAATCTACAATAAAACGATAAAAATGGGCTTATTCGTATATTTTTTAATTTTTTTACTACCTCATTGTGCACTTTTGATTTACAATGTTTTAAAAATTTAACTAAATTTAGCCCTTTTTCCTACATTAGCATATTTTACAAAAATAATTGGTGTGTAAAGTTAAAGTGTAAAAGTTTTGCACACAATTATGTATTAAACTTTGAAAAGTCATTGAGAAAGAAGAATATATACACACAATGAATGGTCTATGTTTTTTATATAGCTGTGTACATTAGGGCGATAACTTTTTGCATTTTTTGCAAATATCAAATTTTTCATCGCATAGCCTATACGGAAAAAAATATAAAGGAAATATATTAGTTTTTGTCGATCGTTAAGTAGAGTACAGACTTGCAAACATGAGTGACAGTTTGCTCAAATTTTGGCTTACTTGATAGTGTGGACGCAAATTTCGTCAGACAAAAATGTTTGTGGTTGAGTGACTGTCAGCGGCCATATTGGTTTTTGACTGATAGTGTGTACCAAAAAGTATCAGTCAAGAATTATTTTTTGTAGCATAAACTTCTTAACTTGGATGCGGAAAATTATATTTTTTTAGAAATTCATATATTTTTATTAAATGCAAGGTTGCGTGTGTGAGATGCTAAGACAAAATCGTACTAGGAGTTGTTAAATAATAAGAAATTATATAATTAAACTAAGGAAATTCATTATAAAAAATTATTCTTATCAATAAAGCGCATCCAATTTTGTTATTTACCATGTTTGTGTCTAAAATTTTTTTCTTGAATGATGGTTTGAGTGCCAAACATGATCGATAGTCTGGACAGTCAAAACTATCCTTCAAATATGATGAATTTTTGGCTGTCACTCAAGTTTGCAAGTCTATACTCTGCTTTAAAAATGTTCCCACATCAAACCCGATGAAGTTTGGAATTTTTGTATTTCTTTTCAGTAAAAAAAAATAAGATTAATTCAAAGTATTTTATATTTTCTTATAACTAAAGTTATTTATTATTGTTCTATACATTTGGCGTAGCTAGAAATTATCCCGGGGATAGGGGCTGGGGTTGCAATAGCCTAGCACTAGTTCTCAGTTCGTTTATATTATCAAAATTACTCTGACATTTTGAATTTTTATTTATTTTTTTGTGTGATCAATACAATAGAACAAGAACAAGTGTTATATTACAATATTGGGTAGTAATTTGGCAACAAGTTTAATTATAATCAATAGTGTGAAAAAACAAGAAAAAATAAACAAATTAAATTACAAATATATTTTTGTGCACAGATACGTATATGAAAATAGTGTAACAGTTTTAACTAAAGTACTCAAATATGGCAGATTTGAAATGACTTGCATTGTTCAATACTTGAATTTTAGGGGGTAGTTGGATACAGAGCCGAATGAAATTCGTGAAAAAGTGTTGCTCAGAGATTGCTTTATTATATCTGATGCTGTTAATCTTGCTACCTCTATTCCACCTAAACAATATGATTGATATGATCAAAAACAATAGAGTTCGGCAAATTAAAAATTACCATACGTGATGTTATATATTTGTTTTTCATATTGTGAGGTGATCCTGTTTGTTCTCTTTTAACCAAATACATATCTAGCAATATTATTGTACGTTATGTTGAGACCTCGCCTACTTACAGTATCGCTACTAGAATTAAAAAATAAATTTAAAAAATCAAAAAACCCGATTGCGTAAAAAAACTTTAAAAAAACAAGTCCAGTGTGCGGAAAATAGCGACTTTTACATCCGCGAACCATTATTGCGAATATTCGATTTTTAATGCTTCCCGACTGTAAAAGCCGCTATGTTCCGCACACTAGATTTGTTTTTTTTTCTTTAAGTTTTTTTACGCAGTCGGGTTTTTAATTTTTTAAACTTATTTTTTATTTGTTTTGTTTTTACGTTTAGATTTTTTTGTTAAAAGTTCATTTTATACGCAATTGGGTTTTTGTATTGTTAAACAACTTTAAACCGTTACAGATCCTAAATGATCATTCGAAACTAAAAATCGTAAGAGAAACCTAAAGATGATTTTCAAATACCTGTGGAATGATACCCAATTTTAATATAGTTCGCCAACTTTTTATTTTTTTCATATTCACAAAATGGAGTTTGTTGGCAGCCATATTGAATATTGGCTACTGTCATATCTTTAGTGACACTACCGGAATTAGGACGAATCGATTGACGTAAGAATCATAAAAATCGGTCTACGCGTTCAGTTTATATTGTGCCGCAAAGGAACACACATACATACATACTAGGGTGATCGATTATTCGACATTTTCCAGAAACCGGTTTTCGAATAGTTCGACTTTTTGAAATTTTAGAAAAACCGGTTACGGTTTTTAGAATTCAGAAAAAACCGATCGACCGGTTTTTTTGTGAGAAAATTATAATGCAAAAGTTTTGATTTTAATTTGCTTTAAAAAAAGAGTTAACAGTTCATGTAAATACTATCCGCATAAAAACATAACTTTGAAAATAAGACCAAAGTCATATCAAAAGATTTCGGCCGTTGAAAGTACTGAGATTAAAATGAGGGTCAAGTTCTTGATAAGTATGATGTCATCTAACTTCTATGCTGACTTGGAAACACTTCCCCATAATTCTTCCCAATATTAGAAATGTAAAAAATATATTATCAAATAGCAGGTTGCCTAAAAATGAGATGGTATTGTACCTACCAAGAACTTGGTCTTCATTTTGATCTCAGTACTTTTAACGGGCAAAACTTTTGGATGGGAGCTTGGCCTCATTTTCTCATTAATGTTTTTGTGCGGATCTGACATCTATTTTTTAATTCTTTGTTTGGTACAACACTATAATTTCAATCGCTATAATTTCCCATAATTTCTTAATTGCGCATTATAGTACCCCTTATATGCGGCACGCCTTTCCATTACGTGATCAGCACAGTTTTTTCTTACTAAAAAGACCTTTCCATGAGGATTTACAATCCAAATCCGAAAAAAATTTATTCCACAGGGGGAGGAACCCTAGTGCACAGATTTACATCCTTTTCTTGTTTATTTCTTGACATTCACGCAACAAGCATTTTTTGTCTATTATGTATGTCGAACTCCTTATAAAATATAAATCTTGATATAAATTCTAACATCACAAGGCCAATTTAATTCACCCCTGCTACCATCTTATAAAATTAGTTCACCTTAATTGCATGCTTCAGTAAATGCTCTTGAACAAAAATAATTAGGAAAATCAACAGTAAAAGTTCGTCAAGCTTTATTTATTATACTAAAAACTAATAAAATATACGAATCGAAAAGAATTCGACTGGGCCGGTTTTTAATTTAAAAAAAAACGGACTATTCGACATTCGAAAAATCAACATTTTGAAAAAAACCGACAACCGTATTGCGGAAAAAACCGGTTGTAAAACCGAGTCGTTCACCCTAATACATACATAGGCTGATAAACACAATACCCTTCTTTGCGTCGCGCAGTCGGGTAAATACCTCGCAATCATACGTTAGCGTAGGCAATAAATATGTTTTGGCCAGTAACATTCGGATATGTATCGGTGTATAATGTTGTGACATCCACAGGTTTCTGAGCATGGCAAAGGCTTTCCACAGTTTATTTAGGGGGCTAGAGCGATTCTTGGGGTGGATTAGCCCCACCAGAAGAAGCCAGCTACGCCATTGGTTATATAGTTATTTATTTAATAAACATAAATGCCTTAATTCACAAAAAAAATTTTCAAATCATGTGGCAATTGAAAAGTACAAAGACCAATTTCTTGACTTTTGTAAGGGTCGAACTGAACATCGATGTTTTCGGGATTAACCACAATCCCATCGTCAGAGCTCTCTATACTCTAGGCTACTCAGCCTCCAAAGTCAAGCGGTAAATATCTGGCATTAAACCAAATTGCATTAAAGCTCTATGTTTCCTGGCTTTAAGCTTATTTTATGGTGGCTTAGAAATTTACCATACTTGTCACTTATCCTAATCAACAACCACACTTGTGCTTTTTTGTTTATATTTCTCACCCAAGATTGAGAAAGCTCCTTTCTCTAGTTCTTAGGGTTTACATATGCTTTGTTTTATCCGTATTACAAGGGAAACTATCTAACATATTTTTACTATGTGCCTCTAGTGTTAATAATTGAAGTTGTGTGTATTTAGTCGAACTATATTGGTCTTTGTACTTTTCAATTGCCACATGCTTTTGAAATTTCTTTGGATTAATCAAAAATTTTTTTGTGCATTAAGGCAAAAATATATAGCAAATATGTATATTTTTTTTTCAAAAACCGCTGCGAAATGCTTAATTTTAATATTTAGATGAGCGACCTTTCACAAATGTATATTTCCCAAACAAATTACATAGGAAAATTTTTTGTTTCTTAAAAATCATGAGCTAATAATCTAATTTACACGGCTCGTACACATTTTTATAGAAAACTGAACGTTCTGCAAAAAGTGTATCAAATCAGTGTTTGCTAAACTGTTATTCACACTAAACAAAGTTATTCACACTTCAAATATAATTCATAGTCAATTAAATTATTTTTCCCAATCAGTGCAAAAAATATTAAGTTTTGTCCCTGCACACTGTGACTTTTTGTACTTTTAGGTGGCCAAAATTAAAAAAAAACGTTGTCCAATTTTGTTGATTTTTTGATGTGACAGGCGGGGTTGTCAGATATGGCGATTTCTCGCCAAACGTGGCGATTTTCCAACTTGTCTAAATTTTTTATTTGACGACATGTCGATTTTTCTGGCGATAAATAAACTTCTTGGCGATTTTTATGGCTATTTTATTTCTTAGCAAAATTGAAGTTACAAATTTTTATAATTCAGGAAAATAACTTTGTTTAAAGAGTATTTTCAAAAATTAGTCCCACCAAAACTCGTCTGCAAGAAATTAAAACAATGTGGTTTTGATGGTTTTTCTTATATTAATATAGTCATTAATAGGGTTTGACTTTGAATAAGGTATATTTACAAAAAATAATTTTATTTATACTTTTGGCGATTTTCTGCTAAATTTTTATACAATCATTTTATAAAAATTTATATTACAAAAAGTATTATATAAAAACAAATTTATTATCAAATAAACATTAAGAAAAACTACATAAAATTGATTTTTGCGACTTTTGGTGATTTTGAAAACCAATTTGGTGAAATGGATCGGAAAAAATCTGACACCCCTGGTTATAGGTAGGAGTACAGTAGCTCGTAGTACTGTATTTCTCGCATCGTAAAAGTATTCACACGAAACATATGAATTGAAAGAGAACCGATGTAAATTGAAACAAAAAAATGGGGTTTCTCACTCAAGTGTTCCTGCATCTTTACAGTGCGAAAACTATCTGTCATTTACACAGCGTCTTCACGAGCGATTAACTCTGATATAATATCAAATAGAACGTCGGCAGAGTAATGGGAAAAACTATTTATATTAGTATCAATAGCAAGCATGTAGAACACGTATAGCATAATATTTCATAATATCTGTCAGCCGAGCATTAAACATCTTAAACTATTCATAAATTAATGCACTCTCAAGAAAAAACAATAGATTTCTTTAATTATTTTAACAATTCGATTCGTTTTTTATTAAAATTAATATTTTGACTGCTTGTATCTAAAACAAAACTTTTCTTCTAAATATGTATGTGTACGATTTTGACACTTCACAGCATGACAGAGTTTTCTTAATATATTTTATGAAAACAATAGTACAATATACTATATTATGCTATTGCAATGACACTAATATTGAAGGCTACACGTGATATGATATGAAATTTGACGCTTGCTGCTAGAAAAATATTTGATATTATACGAGGTATAGACGGCATGTTAAGTTATTTTCCAACAACTATTGGAAAGAAATAAGCAAAGTGTTTCTGTAATAAAATTTTGCGCCGTAAAACTTTCTTAAATTTGAAAACGATGCGAGAAGTATTTCTGAAATTAAAAAAAATTTAATTATAGATTTTCAAGCTACATATTATGGATAATGTAAGCAAGTTAATTTACTTAATTAATTTTTTAATACTAGTTTTTTTATAAATATGTAAGAAAATAGAAATTATCCCTGGCTCATGGCTAGTCGCCGACTTTTGTTTTCATTGCGATCGCTCTCCGGCGATTACAAAAGCTGAAAGCGTTTTCATTATTATTTGACTGCGGGTATTTTATAACTGGGGGTCTACATTAGCCATGAACTTGGTATTAACATCATGTTTCGTCCATACTCTGACATCGATGCCCGAACATATGGCTGAGCATCAATGTTCGCCATGAGATTCGCCGTCAATAACCATTTTTAATAGAAAGAAAAGAGACAGAAAGAAATTGTTAAACCTTCCATTTCTATTGCACTACCACCAAATACATTGATAAGTCAGAGCATGGATATCGCACGTATTCACCACACAAAGAAGTTAATGAATTTTTTTCAGTTGCTCTGCCGGCGTCATGTTCAAGTCGATGGCTCGTGAAGACGTAGGGTAATGTTTTTAAGTTACGCCACAGAAAGATAAAACGCATAAAGCTTGTTGGTCTTTTTGACAATTGAATGATTGGAAAATTCCGACAAATAAGCTAGCTTTTCGCATTGATATACAAAAACAGTATTTACTCACAAATCAGACAAGATTGGAATTTTTTGTTTCATACTTTATGCGACAACTTTTACGATGCGAGAAATACAGAAACGAGGTACAGGTGAAACAAAAACATGCTGACAAGAAGAAGAAAAGGAATAGTAATGAATAGAGATGTGCGCGTGAGTGAGTTTGCGCTCACGATCACGCACGATCACGAAAAAAAATTTATTCACGCACGCTCACGCACAACAAATTTTAATACTCTCACGATCCCGCACGCTCACGATCAAATTTGATTTTATCACGCGCGCTCACGCACGACAAAAGCTTAAGCTTTCACTATATTTATTTTTTTATATCCCACAAAAACACAAATCGAACATTAAAGTTTTAATAATTTTTTACTGTTCATATGAAAACGAGGCTTTGAAATAATATCCATGTGGATTCTCATTGTGAGTGTACATTTTGGTTTTTTCATTTTCTTTTTCTAACTTTACCAATTTAATTAATAGAAATATGAGAAGGTGTTATAGTTTTCCCCCTTATTCAATGGATCCTAATATAAAATAACATTTTTCGATTTTGTTTTTTTTTAATTTTTCTGGATTGAGCGTTACATTTGCTTTCACGGTTGTTCTGGAAATGGCTTTTTGAAAGCAAATCAGAAATTTCTGAACGGATAATGCTCGCCATATCGTTTCTGCCCTTCCGCTGCCGTTAACTTTTTTTACCACCCTAAAATTTATAGATAATTATATTTAAGAATTTTGTTAACATAATGTTCAATAAATTTTCTTACGAATTTAATATTTTTTAGAACCCACTATATTTTGAATTTAAAACAATTCAGATGTATAATCTTCGATAAGATTTAACATAAACTCCTTATTTACACACTAAAATATTTCAATTAAATTAAAAAACTACAATACATTATTATTGATTGATGAAACTTTTTGCAATTTAAACTATTTAACAAAGTTCTCAAAACTTTTAAGTATTTAGAAGTGCAACCCTACGCTGTTATTTTATTAATTAAACTGAATATTGAAGCATGCTAAAAACGAGTAACGCTCAATACACATAACTGCGACCTACAACAATTTCTTAAAAAAGTTATAGTTCTTATTATTTTTCAAATATCCGATACATCAGTTTGTATGAAGAGAGTATAAACAGTATTTTCGTTCTTTATTTTTAATACATAATCGTTAGTGTTACATTAAAAAAGCTTAGGTACCTTTATTTATATTAAATAATATATTAAATCATGCTGGAGTTGATTTCATTTTAAAATGTATGGGTTTATTGTATGAAATACTTTCAATATTTTCAAAGCCATTAACCCATTATGAGTGAAATGGAATTCTAAGCATTTTTCGCCTGGCTTTTTACGTAAAAACACCGCTACCTTAAAGACTGGACAATATAGCGGTACTCAATATTTTATTTTATAGGGAACCTTCCAAGCTTTCATTTGGTGTATATTTGTAAGCTGGCATTTATTAAATATGAAATTTATGTAACTTCTAATATTAGTTTATGTACCAGATTTGCAAAATATTTCGTAAAAATTCGTATTCCACAGAATCTTTAGTAAGTGACGCCGTGGTGCGAAATATCATAGAAGACAAAATCTTTGTGTCCGCTGTTTCAGTAAATAAGCGATATATCGTATTTCAATCGTTTTGACTTTTTGTGTGCTGGGTTGTCTTCAGCTTACAAACATATTTTTCCTGATGTCAGACATGTCGGCATAAAAGGTTCACTGGGTTTCTTTGGCTGTCGACACACGTACTTTCGGTCCGAAGTAGGGCAGAAAGTCTGCACAAGATGCCGAATTCGTATTCGAAGACGGTGTATATGAGAGGTTAACAAGAAAACGAACCTCTTTTCTAAAAACTTTGCCGAAACTCTCTACGAATTCTGACGAATCTTTTAAGGAAATTTCGATATGTCGCAGAAAACTCGGATCTAAAATTAGAAACTTATCACAAATGTCGTATAAAATTCGCAAATTAAATCAAAATATTGTAGGAGTAAAGAGGAATTTTTTTTTTCAGCAAGCTACAAAATGTAATTTCGTGAGTGCGTGAAAATTACATTTTTAAAATCACGGACGATCACGCACGGTATTCAATTTGTAAATCACGCTCACGAACGATTGCGTGATTATTTTTTAATTTAATCACGATCACGCGTGAGTCACTCGTGAATCACGCCTGACATGAAAAATTCACGACATTTGCACATCTCTAGTAATGAATATAACGGCTATCAAGTATTCAGTACCAATGCTAAAAAAAGCTAAAAAAGAGCTTTCTTTTATTATTCATGTTAAATTTTTTGTATGCATACTATTATTTATAAATACATATTATTAATTTTTCTTAAAATGGGGTTCATCTTAGATAGTATTTTTTTGGTTTTTGAGTAACGTAACATATAGTTTAGTTCAAAGCTCATTGAAGTAAAAATCCACTAAAAGGAAGAAAGCAAACAATTTATATGAAATTTTTCAAGGAGTAGAACTAAATTGTTTCATCGACTTTAGCCACTAGAATCTCTAATTTAAAATTAATAAAAAAAACTTGTTCTATAAACTGCTATCTTTGTTTTTAAAACACTATTATTAGCTTCACTCGTAACAAGTTAATAATGTACTCACATCTGTCAACGTTATTTTCAAAATTTTCAAGACATCCGATCAGCTTTTGTTGCACACACATTAAGATCTCATTGCAATACAATTTGATGATTATAGCAGTGGGCAGTGTCACGCCCATCCTAAGTAAATAATATTTTACTTAACCGATTCCTACGAAAGTTTGCACACACATGAGCTTGAGGAATATTTAATGATTAAAAAAGTGGGCGTTGCCCTATATAAATATCATTTTTCAACTACTTTTGCTTAATCGATTCTTATAAAACTTGAAAACTTGCTTATCTCTGAGACACATTTGACGGCTAGAAGTTTTTTTGTAAACAACGGATATACTATCTACGACACAAAGGACCTCTAAGGTACAGCTTGTGGTGGCTCGGGTATACTAATAAAATCGCGATTAAAACACTACTTAATGAGTGATCATTGTGAAGACTATCTTCAAGCAACTAACATCTGCATTGAAGCTCTTCATCAAAACCTGGTGATTTCATCAATTTACTCTCCTCCCAGGTACTCTATTACAGAAAATCAATATAGTACATTTTTTAATTCACTAGAACCACGCTTTTTGGCTGTCGGTGGTTACTACGCTAAGCACACGTTCTGGGGATCTCGCCTCATCACACCAAATGGTCGCGTTTTGTTTGACACAATTTCAAAATGCGTTTGAATGTTATGTCCAGCGGGGAGCCAACTTACTGGCCCACAGATCGCCGAAAAATTCCTGATGTTATTGATTTTGGAGTGGTAAAGGGTGTGCCCAGCGAAATTATCAAAGTTGAAGCATCTTTAGATTTGTCTTCAGATCACTCACCAACTGTTGTCACGATATATTCACATACAACGTCACCCACTTGTGGTTTAACGATGACAACCACACGTATAAATTGGTGGAAATACAAAAAATATTTGAGTGCTCATCGCACAGAAAATATTTCATTAAAAACGCCTGCTGACATAGATGACTCTATTAGAATGTTTGAGGCAAACCTTAAGCAAGCTGCTCTAAATGCTACTACTACAAATCTTCAGGTAAGATATAACAAAATTTATTCAGCAGCTGTAGAACGGCTTTTATCCGAAAAAAGAAGAGTTCGTAGAGAATGGCAACGCTACAGATCGCCTCAGCTAAAACCTAGGCTGAAGGAATGTACTACACAGCTGATAACTCTACTAGAATATCAAAAAACCGCTTCTCTTCAAAAATTTCTGAATGGGCTCGACGCAACACCACAAACAGACTATTCGCTATGGAGAGCAGCCCAAGGCCTCAAAAGACCAGTGACAAGCCTCCATTGCGACCTTTGAATGGAGAGTGGGCAAGAACTGACGCTGAAAAAGGTACTCTGTTTCTAAACCACTTGCAGAAAGTATTTACTCCAAATACGTCTGATACTATAGTTGAGCTGCCACCAGTCCTCGCTATACCAGATGTGAACTTGAGCTTCATTATTCGTGAGATTGAACACTGTATTGCGGGCTGGAATTCGAAAAAAGCTCCAGGCGCTAATAAAATAAGCAATAAAATGCCCTTAGAGCTACAATATACTGCAAAATGAATAATTCTATTTATTTTTAACAGTATTTTGCGCCTCAAATGCTATCCCGCAGAATGGAAGCCAGGCAAAGATCATACGAAGGTGGAATCCTATAGGCCTATAAGCCTATTGTCTAACACGTCAAAACTACTTAAAAAGATATTTATGAGTAAGCTAACACCCATACTGAATCGTACTGAATGCAATCTAGATCACTAATTCGGTTTTAGGAGACATCATATGACACATAGACTCGTGAACGTGGTTAGAAAACCCTTCGAAGAAAAGAAATATTGTTTTACACTCTTCATCGATATTTCTCAGGCATTTAATAAAGTATGGCAAGGTTTAATAAATAAACTAAAGCAAAACCTACCCGAAAACACACTTAAGCTTTTAGAAACCTGCATAACTGAGAGAAGATTTGGGTTTAAGGAAGGTAATTTTGTAAGCCCTCTGCAACCGATTGAAGCCGGAATTCCTCAAGGCAGTACTCTCGTCCCTGTATTATATCTGATATATGCCTCTGACTTGCCGGTAAGCAGTAGCATACACATATCAACATTCGCTGATGATACAACTTTTCTAAGTGTTCACAAAAACCAAGAAGAAGAACAAAAATGTCTACACATTACTTTTACATTGTGCAGAGAAACCTGCCCAGCTATACAAATAAATAACCAAACTATACCTCAACACACTGAAGTAAAATATCTCGGTGTTCATCTTGATCGTCGTCTAATATGGAAGTACCACAAAAATACAAAGATGATCCAAATTAAATTAAAATCAGCTCAAATTAATGGGTTCATTGGAAGGAACTCTACTCGAAGCCTAGATTGTAAACTGTTTCTACACTCTAAAGCATTACTCCAAATTTACGATCATATATTGTATTTGTGTTGAAATTTTCTCCTTGTCTAAAATTACATGGATTTTTTAGTTATTTTATTAAAGAAAACCCCTTTCAAATTAAACATATTTAGTCCAAGTGGAAAAATTTAACATAAAGTATAAGACGGCCATGGCTGAATGGTAGATACGTCAGAATATCAGTCAGGAGGTCACGGTTCAAACCTGCACGCAGCCAAACGCTATTTTTAGTGAAAACATTTTGTTCAAAAATAATGCGTGTGTAATTTTAGGTCGATAATAAGCGGTAAAGTGCTGCCGACTATCATCGATCTAATTTTCAACAAAAGTGTTTTAGAGTGTATACAACTCCATTCTAAAACCAATATGGTACTAAGGTATCCAGCTATGGGGCACTGCCTCGGCATCAAATGTAAACAAATTCAAAGGCGACAAAAGGAAATACTCCGTACGATTACAGCTGCCCCATGGTATGTCAGAAACAAGCGAATTCATAAAGATTTAGATGTGCCGATGGTTAAGACAGTGTTTTCTAAGTACGTGACAAGATACATGAAAAACTTGAGTTGCACCCAAATCCCACAGCCCGAAAAATCATTAAATTTAGAGGCCACACTCGACTGAAAAGGAGGGACACTTGCTCTCAGCCGAACACAAGAGACGTAGACAACCAAAAACAACCGCTGAAACAAATATTTTTGCCTGGCAATGGCTGGACTTGAAAATTAAAATTTTAGAGTTAAGATTTGATTACTTATTGTTAGTTCAATTTTATTGAAGATACAATAAAAAAATATAACCGTTTAAAAAAGGTTTTGATCGCATTACTTTTAAGGGCTGAGATCTTTGGATAGGAACTTGACCTTATTTTCACATTTATGTTTTTGTGCGGCTAGAATTTAATACTTACATTTCAAGTAAATCCAACAGTTAGGATTTTTTTCTAATTATATAAAACTTTGATGAGTTCTTTTAATACCGTAATAAAACCATAAAAATGGATCGGAAAAGAAAAACCACCCTAACAATCTCGCAGATGTTTCTTAATCACGATGCTCTAAGCAGGTAATTTAGGAAAAACAAATTGGTCAAAGATATTTTATAAACAAACAGGACCCTCAACTAAAAAAGTGGAATATACATTTGAAATAACCGAGCTACCTATATGGACTTCGACGCGCTGCGCCCGAATTTAAAGGTCCATTTGGCTTGTACCCTTTCAAATTTTGGAGTAAATTGCGAAAAACTGCAGTTTTTTCGATTCTTAACGATTTTTCGCAATTTACTCTAAACTTTGAGAGAATATTAGCCAAACGGACATCAAGTTCGGATACTTATAGGTAGGTGAGTCTGGTCAAATTCGGAGACCACTTTTTTATTCTGCATGGGGCTACTAATAAAAGTGGGCGGACCAAGCTTGACTTATATATGGACATTATCTATACCAAATTTCTTTTTTATATCTGCTCCAGAACGAGAGTTATTAATTTTATTTAATGTATTTGTGACCAATTATGAAGTAATACTTAGTTTGTCAAGATTTTTATATTTCCATATATTTATATCTTTGGGCTATTTTTGGTCAATGTTAATTTTTTCTGGCGATGTAAATAAAACCAATTATTTAATCTTTATCTCAACGTTTCGTCGATGGTTTGTATTAATTTCTGTCACCTAAAATTGCTAAAAGTTACACTGTGCTCCGGTGGCATACATAATAATATGTCATAAATGTAAACAAATAAAAAAAAAATTTAAAAAAAAGTTTTCGAGATTTGTTCGTTGCGGGAACTTTACTTACCAAAATTACCTAAAAAATACTATAACATTGCCCGTACCGTTCCGCGATTAATAAATTTTGGCCAAAAAAGTTATGACCCTAATGTACATATGTGTGTATATAAAATCAGTTTCATATTTTTAATAATTGGCCATTATATCATAACGAAATTTATTGTTTAACTAAATGTTGCAATTTAAATGAACTTTTTGCTGCGCAGTCATATCCTTCTTGTATTAAAATAACATATGGAACAAATACCACTGTAATTATTTACATTTTTTTTTTAATTTTTGCTAGTTAAAACATTCATGTAACTTGTCATACAAATTTTGGTTTATTTGATTATATTGTACCATTTATTCAAATTTATTTTGTAAATTTATTTTGCATACAATTTGGTTGAATATTTGAAATGTAAATTTTTAAATGTTTGACAAGTGTTTTGTTGCACTTTATAACATGAGTACAGAAATTTTGTTTGTTTTATTCAAATAAGAATACAGAATTTATTTTGTACTTTCATTGATATTTGCGTAGTTTCAATTGTACTTGTGTATAATTTTAGTTTGATTTGTTGATTTTTTAATTGGGTTGTAACACACTTAACATATAGTATATACAATTACGAGTTCTGCCAGTATTACACATTTAGCGAATCTGAACAATCTGACATTTATTGACAGGTACAACATATTTTTTTGACAAATATACAAAAATGATGAAATCAATTTTAATTGATCCAATTAATAAAAATGATAAAATTTTAATAAATTGTGTTTTGGACATTCGGGCAAAGAAGTAACAAATGCCTGCTGCATTTTAAAATTTTTAAAAAGAAAATCTCTTGTAAAAATATTTTCTGCAAAATATGTTAGACTACGTATAATTGCAACAGAAGTTCTCATACCAAGTTTCATGGTTTCTAAAATGTCGGTCAAACCAGCAATTTCCAAGGGATTTTGAATAAAACACACGAACCAAACAAAATATAAATGCATTTGGCAAATGTATTTATATTGAAATTCCTGAACATGTCGCTACCTCAAAATGCGGATATCGTGTGTCAAAATTTTCGATTTTGATATTATTATATATTAACAACACTCTTCACAAACTCTTTCTGATGGTGCTACCAGTTTCTTCCGAAACCTTACAACTTTCCAGATATTCAGAATGCACTATGTCGTACGTGCACCAAAAATTGGCACACAACATTTTTTGTATCTTTATATACAGTATATTACATTAGTATTTGAACATGTTTCGTTGCTCGCTTTAGAACACCCTTTAATTTTTAACTGTCATATATTTGTTGTAGCGGCCAAAGATTTACATATTCTGTGAAAATTTCAGGTCCATAGCTCTTACGGCTCCCGAGAAAACAGCCTGTGACAGACGGACATCGTAGCAAAAACAATAAGGCCCTTACGCTTTTGGAGTACGAAACCCTAAAAATGGAAAACCTATAAGGAAAATTTTTTGCCATTATATTTCGTGAAAAAAGTATATGTACATACGATATTTGAAAATTATATATACACTCTAAAACATTACTTAAAATTTAGGATTATATATTGTTTAAATTTGTGTTGAAAATTTCTCATTGTCTAAAATTGCATCAATGTTGTAGGTATTTGAAATAAAAACATATAATTTGTTTAATTTGACTTCACAAATTAAACATACATATTTAGTTCAAGTGGATAAAATGACAGAAAAAGTATAATATTCCTATGGCTGATAGGTAGATGCGCCAGACTATCAGCCAAGATGTCGCGGTTCGATTCTGCAGGCAGCCGACCGCTGCGCCGCTAATTTTTATTTGTTAAGTAAACATATTTTGTTCAGAAATCAACAAAAAAAATGCGTGTCTAATTTTAGGTCGTTAGCAACATAACGTGGTTCCCACTATTATCGACCTAATTTTCAACAAAAGTGTTTTAGAGTGTAAAATATGTTAATCGTGACTGGTTTAGCCAGACTGTATGACACTAAACTTTTTGCCGTCAGACTTCTTTTCTGGTGCTATTTCTAAAATCGTCAGCTTGGCCACAGTTCTCTCCATGACACCACGTTCCGTAAGTGACTTTGCACTACGGGTCTGTCCGTTACTTGTCAATCTTGTTTTTAGAGCTCTACCTCGTAGCCAGAGATTTATAGGCAGAGAAGGGTCGGTAATGATAACTAGATCCTCTTGATTCAAAGGACTAGATTTATCATGCCATTTCGACCTACAAGTTAGCAACGGCAATTATTCAGTAAACCAGTTTTTCCAAAATATGTTTGCAAATTGTTCCGAAGCTGACCAGCTTGATCTCAACGCAGTACTACTATCGGTGCATAAAGTCAAAGATTTTATCCCACTAGAACTTCTTAGAAAAAAATGGTTTGGCATCATAGCTTCTTCGCTATCGTCTTCAATAGGAGTATAACATTTTCTAATTCAGTCAGCATTCTTAAGAGAAGTTCATCACTGGTGTGTCTACCTGGCATAATTCTATATAGAATAGACTTTACTGAGCAAACTACGCGCTTTCACGCGGCTCCATGTGGGGTGAATCTAGAGGAATGCAAATCCATTTTGTAGAGGGGCTAGTAAAGTTTTTAATCAGCTTATTGCGGTCAACATTAGCTAAGGATTCTGTTAATTTCCTTTCAACATCAACGAAATTAGTACCGTTATCGCTACCAAAAATCAAGGGGAATTCCTCTCCGCCCCATAAAATTTCGGATGGCCAAAATGAAAGAGCTTGCTGTTAGAGAATGCGCTATTTCGATGTGAACTGCCCTTATAGTCAAACACGCAAAGAGACACCCTCACCGCTTTTTCGTGCGGCGATTAACTGTCACTGATAGGACCAAAAAAGTCTATACCAATCAGTATAAGTCAAAGGAGCAGTATAAGTAAAAGTGGCAAGTCGAGCTAGGGGTAACTTTGCCATTTGTTTGACATGGGGAACGGCCTTATTTATTTTATACATCTGGGCACAACGAATTATTGATTTATAGGTAGCACGCAGTCTTGAAATATAATATTTTATCCTAATGCATTGATAACTATTTCATGATTAGTATGACAATATTTTTCATGATAGTGCATGCACATAAGTTTGGTAATATGACTCTTCCTTGGCAACATAACAGGTCGCATTTGTTATGAGCAAATATCAGCAAGGTCAATTCTAGCATATACGAGCAAAACACCGTTGTCAGATTCACTTAACTCTTCATGAGTTATTTCTACTATCTGTTTTTTATTTGTGCAACAGTTGTTAATACGACTTAAGTATGCTTCTTCCATCATCTTAAGACGAATCCATTTTGAAAACCGAAACTAAACTGATGCGTATTTGGCTATCTGGCGCACATGATGAATCCGCTCTTCTGCAGTGCATTCAAAAGAAAATTCGCCATGAGGCCACTGATCTTCTGGTGTACTACCAGAATCTAAAAAATCATCAACATAATGCTTTTTGTTAATCAACTTGGCAGCTAAAGCTGTGTTTAAGTGTTTAATGTACTGTTATATGCTTGGAGCACACGTAGCTCCAAATGTCATTATGTTCATTACATACCCAGTGGGCGCTCTGCTTAGCTCACAATCTCGCCACAAACATTTTTGAATAATCATATTTGCGGCCCGTATTTATATTTGAAGAAACATTTCTTTTAAGTCACCACATACAGCAATTCCATTTTGTAGGAATTAAAACGAAATGATGGGAGGGAGCCTTGCAACTCAGGGCGTTTCACTTACGAGCATTTTGACTAAAAATCCGGACAAAAGTGCAAAATACAAACTACCGTACTATCATAATACTATAATGATATTCACCCTTCCTGCCGCCGCTCTCCGGCCATGTAAACGGAATCTATGCTTCGTTTTTAAAGTTGTGTTTGGTGTTTGATATTGTTTGAAGTGGATCGTAACCAAAAAAATAATGGAATCTGAAGAGCGAGGTATATACTTAATTTTAATCTATAACATGGACCAAAACTTATACGCGAAAAAATTTTTGAGTTTATTGTATGTTATTTTTACAAATTAGTGTTTTTGTAAATGTTCCGAGAGAGATCGGCTTATGGTGTTATTTTTATAATAAGCCATAGAGATTCTCCATATCATACCAGTCAAAACCTTTTCACATCTTTCCACTAATTTAAAATAAGGTACCTTGAGTTTCACATGTATTTTTCATTAATTTTAGTTATTTTATATCGTTTCTTTTTCTATTGTTACAGATTTGACATAAAATGTTATTGGGATACCTCTGCATGGACGTACTTAGGTCATCGCTGAGGGGAAGGGTGGGGGAGTTTACACCCCCTCTCACGACCACGTTAACTCTTAATCATGTATGGTGAAAAGGCCCGTAAGTAGCTTTGCATTTTAAAACAAAATTTTAGTGCAATTAGGGGGCGCAAAAAGTTTTTGAAACCGCACAATCAATTAAAAATTGTTAAAATCTCATTTACTGATATTTTCTGTAAAATTTTTAAAAAAAATATCATCGCTCTTCCTTTGCGCTGTCTATTTAAATGTGATGATTTCACCTCTAAATTCTACCTGATACCACGTAAGTATGAAGGAAAACTATAACCGAATTAAAATAAAATAAATGTATTTGTCCCCTAGAAAAATGTCGGGCTACGCTAGTTTACCTCGAAAAACGTTATATGTACATGCTTTTCAAAGAAACCAGATCAAGAAAATTCGAGGATAAGATATCATTTATGGAACATAAGCTCCGCGATATGATGGGATGTCCCAAAAACAAATTCCAAATCGTTAGTTATGATTTAAGGCATTTCAGGAGTGATTTAAAGAAAAGATGGATATGTTCCAACTATATTGCAAAGAGATTTATGAAGAGTAACGAGGAATGGCTAAATACGACAATACCAGTTCATAAGTGGACACCAAGTTATAAGCCGGGACGCCCAAGTAAGGGCATCCGAGAATTGCATGATCGCAGTAAGCCACGAAAAACAGAAGAACTCCGCGAACAGGTACCTGTTGAGGAGTTGGCAAGCTCGATCCAAAGAAGATAAAGAAGTGGTTAAGGAAACCAAAGAAAAATTTCATAAAGAATATAGAGAAAGGACAGGACTTATAATAGATATGCCAAAAGCTGATTTCGGTAATACAAACTCAGGCAACACGTCCAGAAGATTCTTCGCCGACCCGGAGTTAGGAATTCTGTAAAGATACTGCAAGAACTTTACGGTTGGCATCCAATGACACCTACTTTACACAAAATCCTTGCGAATGGCTCGACAGTAATAAAATATGCCATCTTACCTATAGGCCAGCTATCTGAAGAGGCTGCAGAGGACCGCAATAAGCACTACCGTGCATACCGAAAAGATTATGCAAGAACATTTTCAAGGCTGCTGTGCAATCAAGATGTCCTGAATAGGCTGCTTCTTACATCATACCCATTTCTAAGTTCTGCAAGGAAACGCAAAATTAGCAAAAACCAACCCTTCGTAAGTAAAACTTTAGAACTGTTAGAGCCGGAAGAACAGAATATTACAATAGACATTTTTACTTTTTATTGATATTTTATGTTTTTACTGACTTTTTTCCTTATTCGTATCAAATAATATGTTAACTGTATTCACTCATGCATTTTTAATATTTTCCAATAAAAAAATAGGTTAAAATAATTGTGTCCGATTTCTGCGACAAAATGCTTGTTAGCGCGTTTTAAAAAAATTAATTCAAGGATAAGCCCACCATACTACACGCGATCTTCATGGCTTATTTTTATTAAACAGCGCAAGAACTGATAGACACCATATACCAAATTACCATATGCGGAAATACGAGATATTTCGTAATATGTGCGAGCGTTTCCGTGTATATATTGCAAAATATAAAGCAAAAACTAAATATTTACACTTAACTCTTGCAAGCAATATCCAACACATATTAAAGTTTCCTGGTCCTTATTAAAAGCTTAACCAATTGACTTTAATGGCAGAGAAAAGATGCTTGTTTTAGTTACAGTTATTCAACCATTGATGTCTTTGAATTTGTTGTAGCCTTTATATTGACACTCCGCTTCAGCGCCTGAGGTTTATTACTTCACAAAACATTAATACTACAGCATCAGCACTAACATTTACAAAGCAAGAAGTTGTGGTAACCTAAAGATAAACTCAAAATATACATCATCCGAATGCGAAACATAACAATAGCGGATGGTTAAAATATAATTGAAAACCCAAAACAAACTCTAGAATATGAAGATAAAAGTAAAATATGCTGTCGTTGTCTAAAAACTAGAAAACATAAAATATATATATGTACATATATACAAACCACGACTCATGTGCTGTTAAAGAAAAAAAGCTGTCGTGTAAAATAGTTTACAGATGAGGGCAAAAATAGGTGACACAGACATTTATTGAAAACTCAAGCAAATGTAACTACATAAACTTTGCAATATATTTAAAGAAGCTTACTCTCACCCAAAATCCACTATCGCATAACATTTTATATATTAATTGACACACTGCTGCTCTCCGGCAAATGCAGGATAGTGAATACCAAATAATAACAACAATATTACGATCAAAATTTGTGCCCTTACAAATAAATCTTAAGCTTTTTTTACCCTAACCACAACCGGTTCGACTTCTGTAGAAAAAGCAACCTTGATGCAACGATTCTATGCAAAATAAAAAAAGAACAATAACACACGTTGCATTCAGCGTTACCATTTCTATTTTTTCGAGGATAGATTTAGCATTTTGTTTTAGCATCGAAATTTGTGTTTTACTAAATTTATTTTTATACCCACTCTTTTAAATACATAATAAGGAAAATATTGTGGTTTTAATATAAAAATATTTAGCATTTTTTAATGTGCGATTAGCTCTTTCTAGCCTTTTAAAAATACCGAGTTATATACTTTTTTCCTCCAGCTCCTGGCAACACTGGTTACATTTTCTACAAAAGTCGATCCGTTTGTGGGGTAGTCTAAAATTAGTTTTATCGACATTGCTACTTTGCAACACAAATGTTTTCTCTTTTTATTGTATTACGTTTGTATTTGCTTATAAAGGATGAAACTTTTAACAACAACCACATACGACCGAATGACTGAGTGGTTGGCTGACTAAACGATTTTTTTCGCATACTCCAATATTTTCCACAAAACCTAAATAGTTTAACGAACATAAGCTTCTATTGCTATATCCTTTTTTTTCTTTTATAATATGTGCATATAAAACAGTGATGACCATTCTGCCAATTTCCTATGCTCGCGAGCATAGGTTCTTTTTTTACCATCAACACACGTACACTGCGTGTGAGACGCACAGCCTATCTTATTAGCCGCGAAGCACATACACAAACAAATTTGGCTACCACTGATATAAAACTTTTTAGACACCCGGTTGTCCATGTCTTTCAGACATCTTACAAGACAAGTGCACGACAATGTTAAAGCGTTGATGACCTGTTGGTGACGGTTCAAACAGAGCAGTGAGGACATTTACGATTACATACCGAAAATGTCACCTATTTAATCATAGAACGTTTTCTTTTCCTGTTTCTTTCCTATTCATTTAAAGTGCTGACTGCTTTAGCTGGGATTCGAACTGAGCCTGCATGTTTATAAGTTTTCGCGCTTACCACCCGCCCGCTTTACTACCTAAAACATCGACAACAAGGGGCCAGCAAAACATATCAACAAGAGCGACACTTTCGCTTATATTTTCTTCGTCCCTGTAGAACTGACAATTTCTATAATATTTTCATAAATGACCGTGTAAATAGCAATATACTCCATTTTGCTCAATTTTAGCAAGCAGGAATGTATCAAAATGATTCAAACTGGTGACAGACTGGCCGACAATGTCCACAAGAAGTTCGTGTGCTGGTATATGTAATGAAATTATTCAAAATTTTAAATTGCAAGACTACCTTGAGGACATAATGCAACTGGTTTGATGCATGACCAGTTCAGTAGTTTTGCTTTTACGGACTTTTTGAGTACGGTTTCAGCTACATTGTCTTAAAAGAAACTGTAATGGACAAATATCGTGCATGGTAAATGTCGAAATTTCCTTAAATATTCGTCGATGAAAGTGTCCTCTGGGACAAGTTTGCCAACCGGGTAATACAGTATGTTTATTGTTTTATTCATAAGTAAATACACACATACATACACATATTATGTATGTACATGCTTACACATATTATTTCTGTATTGTCTCCCAAGTATGTTTGTTATAAACTTATGACGACGTGCCTTCCAAATTATTTATACTCATGACTAAAATATCATTATTATTATTATGATTATAGTAATGTGAGCGCAAAACTTAATATATAACTTGAAATAATATTAAAATATTAATGTCACATCTGTACCATCAGCAATGAAAGAGCGGGCTTTTTGGACAGAATTAAGCACCATAACCAAATTGGCGTCATCCTCAGCATTATGCCCATGACAATTTATGACATCATATAAAACATTAAGACGTTAGTGAAATTAATCCATTTAGATGTAAATTCAGAATTTAAAGCTTTCAAGCGTAGAAAAGGCTTAATGAAATATAAGGGTGCTGTTGGTGAAGTGGTTAGCGCGTTCGACTACAAGACATGAGGTGTTACGTTTAAGACTAGTTTCAGGCAAGACAACAACATCATGAATTTTTTTGATATGCATTGGTGTGTTATTCTGTTGATTGTTGTTGGGCACTGATCACTTTGGCAGTACCGGCAGCGATTAGTACTAACATATCCTAATGCACTTAACAGCACCATCCTTCGCCAGTATTGTAGCGGAACCGTCGGCGAAGTAAAAGAACTAAATAAAATGGCTACATAGCTTAAACAAATTAATGCCTCTACGAGCAATAGGAGAAGTTGTAAATGAAATAATTCTATCTCTCTCCGTTCACTGCCTGTTCTCTCTACACTATCCCTTTCCCAAAGAAGGTAACACATTAATTAATTAACTGGTAGTCATTAATCGCCTGATTGTGTAAGTTCTCTTTAAAAAAAATTGGAATAAAAAGTTTTCTTTAAGTCTGACAAGTATTAGATTTACCATTAATAAAGCAACTCTGGCCGATTTCGATTTTTGGTGCAGCCTTTTAAGCAACATTTTTCTTGAAATAGTAAATTTATACTTTTACGAGAATACTTTTTGTACTCGATAAAGCTTTCGGTTTAGTTTGGGTAACATCGTTCTCGTTAAAAGACACACCTATCATAGCCGCTAACTGGCAGCATAGAATACAATTTTTAGCAGCAAACACAAGGTGACTGCTATCCGGAATAGACTGTATTAAAAAAAACAAACATACAATTTTATACATCTCGGCGTAGTTTCTTTTTTCCAATATTCGACCAAATTTTGTACCAATTTTAAAAATTAATTATAGTATTGCAGGAGAAATCTTGAGAGTTCCATAAACTCAGCTCAGTCAGGCTTTCGGAGTTGCTTTTCCTGTGCAGACCATATTAATACCATCCGACTGGTAATTTTTTTTGCCAGCTGTACTGTTTTTATCAGTACATATACTGCTTTTCGTATAAAGTACAGATTTATGCAAAAATACTGGCTGCGAATACTGGTTAAGGCCGTTTCATGCTATAATACAAGTATTAATACTTTTCAAGAAAATGCCTTCTTATTTTTCTTCTTTTATCCGCTTAACTCCTATCGGAGCATAGGGCCTCTACAAAGTTTCTCCAGTTTATTCTGTCGGGTGACTTCGTTTTAATCTTGGGCCACAATATTTCGCTCTTCTTTATATCTTTTTGCACAGTTCTTCCAGGTGGTTTTTGGTCGACCTCTTTTTCTATTCCCTTGTGGATTCCATTCTAGCGCTTGTCGGCATATTTCCGTTGTATCTTTTCTTAGGGTATGTTTGATACAGTTCCATTTTTTTCTTTATAACTGTGACAATTGGTTAAATTTTACATTTCGTATATAAATTGTCATTATTTATCACATTGAGCCACCATATTTTCAATATATACCGTAGGCAATGGTTTGTGAAGCTTCGAAGTTTAGAGTGGAGACCATGTGTTCCCAGCCATGTCTCACAGCTATAAAGCAATACTGACATTAAATTTTATTTAAAAATTTTGATTTTCGTTTCCGTTGTATTTTCCATGTGTTTCGTAACTGAAAGAATACACTATTTGTCTTCCCGATTCTGGATAATATATCTACTTTTGCACTTCTTCTGACTTCAACCGTACTTCCAAGGTAACAGAATTTGTCGACGAATTCCACTTGTTCTTGTCCAATAGAAAACGGTATATTATTCGTTGCTCGTACCCTTAACACTTTTGTTTTGGCTACATTGATTTTTAAACCAACAGTCGCTGAGTGAATTCCCAAGTTATCTAGTTTTGATTGCATATCTGAATGTTTTGTAGATAGTAAGCAGATATCATCAGCAAAATCTAAATCATCGAGGTGGCTATATATGGTCCATTGGATTCCACGATGTTTATCTGCAAACGTGTCACTGAGTACTTTGCAAAAGCAAGAGGGATAATAGACATCCCTGTCTCACAACAGATTTCGGGAAAAATGGTTCCAATAGTCGGCTGTTGTGTAAGATTCTACATTGGATGCCATCGTTTTGGGTTTTATATGAGGTTGGTTAGTTTCGACGGGATACCTATCGCTTCTAGCAGTTCCCATATTTTGTTGCGAACGCCGTTGTGTAATCTACAAAAGTAAGGTATAGGTTACTTTGCCATTCTATTATTTGTTGAGCAATAATTCTTAATGTGTTAATATGATCAACACATGACCTATTGGCACGAAGTCCTGCTTGGTGCTTACCTATATTTGTCTCTATTGAGTCGTTTATTCGGTTGAGCAAGATTCTTGTCATTATCTTTGATGGTATAGATAAGAGCGTAATTCCTCTGCATTGATGCCAACTTTGGCTCTTTTTTACGATATAACAAAAAACGATATGACATACTGTATTGTCATATCGTTAGCTTTTTACGATATGACAACACTAAGATAGACATACACGGTGTTGTCATATCGCAGCGTTGTCATATCGTAAAAAACTTACGATATGACAATACAATATGTCATATCGTTTTTTGTTATATCGTAAGAAAGAGCCAAAGTTGGCATCAACGTTCCTCTGTAGTTTTTACATTGTGACAGGTCTCCTTTTTTGGTAGTTTTATAAGAATACCTTGCAACCAATCACCTGGTATTTGCTCCTGTCTTCATATTTCCTGAAACAATGGGAAAAACAGGTTTGCTATTTTTTGTGGACAGCGTTTAAGAATTTCGAGTGGAATACGGTCATACCCTGCCGATTTGTTGCTTTTTAATTGTTTTATATCACCTTCTATTTCGTTAGTTGTTGGAGGATTGGTGTTTAAATTAATTGTAATTGGTGGATCGGG
The DNA here is from genome assembly GCA_956483635.1 of Panzeria rudis. Lineage (NCBI taxonomy): Eukaryota > Metazoa > Arthropoda > Insecta > Diptera > Tachinidae > Panzeria > Panzeria rudis. The sequence continues at coordinate 75,067,356 of OY101449.1, forward strand.
TACATTGTAAGAGGGTTCTTCAATACATGGGCTATTATTCAACGTCTCCATAAAGTGTTCGCGCCATCTAACTATTTGTTCATTAATATTTGTGATTTTTGTTCCATTTTTTGATTTGATGGGACGGTCAGGTGGCAGAGAAACAAGCCGTCTTAAAAAGTCGGCGGCGGCTTAGGAAAATATACTAGGCGGCGGCTCATAGCCGGCTTGAGCCGCCTCACAGCGGCTAGTTTGGTATTTCGGGAATATTTCGCGATAAGATGTATATAATCAATTGCACTTTTTAATGTTCTTTCTATAAGTTTTTTTATAAAAAAATTTTTGTGTAAGATTTTTTGAACACCTGACGACTTTCACATAATTTGTAGTACAAATTTGCAACTAAAAAAAAACAATTAGCCGGGTGCAATTTTGAGCCGAAGCTAGCCGCATGGATCGGCGGCGGCTTGAAGTTACATTGAAAGTCGGCGGCGGCTCTTAAGCCGGCTCTGAGCCGATCGGCTTGTTTCTCTGTCAGGTGGTTTGTATTTATTTGCAAGCTTTCCCGTTATCTCGCATATACTTTTTGTGTCATTTCTGTTTGCAGCTTCGTTTGCCGATCCAGCGAGCTCATCGATAAACGCTCTCTTATTTCTTCTGCAAGTTTTCCTTACTTCCTTGTTTTTCGCTATATTTGTTTTCTAATTCAACACGTTTTCTCGGTGCTTTTTCATTATTCTTCGATATCTTCAAAGCACGTCTTTCTTCTATTAAGTTCTACGTTGATTGGCAAATCCAGTCTTTCCTCCCTTGAGATTTTATATATTTCCATCACTCTTCCACCCGCTCATGGAGATCATATTGATGTGCTGCAAAGGTATTTATTCTCTCCTGTATTGTTTGTTGGTAATGAGGTGCTATAATTGGCCTCCCTGATATAATTGTTGTTTGAAAACTTTTAAAAAACAATAACAAATTATCATGTTAGAGTTTCGTTTTCATCAAAAGTATTAATACTTGTATTATTGGGGTGTGTTGATTTTTTAAAATTATTTTTTTTTTCAAAATACCATATATTCTATAGTGGTTTAATGAAATTGTTAAATTTGGCCGCTGAAGCTCTTAGGAGGCCCCTAGACAGGTCAAATGTATAGCCGACTAGTTTTCTAGTGTGAACACTATTTCTAAACATACCTATCGCCCATCTCCATTCCTTAGGGGCACTCCCATACATAAAAATTTCTCGACTTTGAAGTAGCTAACTAATATAATTGCTAGTTTTTGTAAATATAATTGTGAATATCTCACCAAACCACAACTTTTTGACACACGTCATTTTTGAGAAAAATAAATTTAAAAATATCGACACTCCCTATTGAATGATAGTCTAAAACGGCCTTTATAAATGCTAGTAACAACCATAGGTACGTAGATAGTCAACTTAAACTTCAAAAACCTAAGTCTGCTGTCAAAAACCTAAGTCTAAGAATGTGTTAGTAGAACATTTTGTATTAGTATTGGTTTAAAATAAAATATTCCCCACTGCACCGAAACCATATTTAGTTGTACAAAAAGTATTTTACAAAATTTATATTTTTTAAGCACGAATTTTTAGTTGTTACATACAATTAATTTTGCATTAATTAATGAAAATATGAATTTATAATCAACTATAATTCATTTGAGCTCAAAAAATTTTGATTCGTTAAAAATTTTTTTCTATTTGGCACTAAAAAAAATTTTTCCCAAATAGTAACAAAAATGCAGTACTGTTGAATGAAAAACGGTTGAAAACTTTGTAAATTTCAACACACAAATGTCAACAAAATTAAAAAATATTTTAAAATTACAGCAAGAAGAAACAAAAAATTTATTATACTACAAATAGAAAAATTAAATTAAATAAAATAGTGTTTGTGTGTGCAAAAAAATAAATTTTAGTGCATTTTCTAAAGCAAAAATTAGGCTCTCTGAAGAGTGTTGAGTTGCCTGTCTCAGTATGTTGGATACAAGCCTGCCATATTTGCCGATTTATCGGCATTTTGCCGATTTTTTGCCTCAAATTTATCAAAGTGCCAATTTGCCGATTTTTGCTCCAAAAACGCCGATTTTTTATAAACACTTAACACAGGATAACATTGTTTGTTTTATTAAATTTATTAATTTTTGGCAACTCTGGAATAGAATAAATACACTGTTATTAAAAAGAGGCAACTGTTAATCAGTCACCGCTTTTACTAAAGAGAAAACGGGTTAGGTTTATTTACAATTAAGCGTAGTATGCAGCTCTAAATGAAATTCAGGCTGCCATAAGAAGTATGTGTAAAAAAAACAAACTGAAATTCAGGTTGATAAATTTCTTAAAGGAATTTCCGTTTACTAGTACGCAGTTCCAAAAGAAAAGTACACGGAATTTTGGCATTTATTGTCTATTACAGGCATGTTTTAACAATAAGTGGAGAATTTTTTCTGTCAACTGAAACAAAAATTAATGTTCAGACAATTGTTTGGTCACGGAATTTTTTACATTTCTAGTTTTTCGTACATTGTAATTAATTTTTAGTGTTTTTGTGTGTCGTAAATTAAAAAATATATAAATTTGTGTGTATGCAAACAAAATTCTGCATAAAATTCTACACGATTATTTTTCCGTGTAGAAATAAATGCAAAACTCCAAACCTGAATTTCAGTGAGAACTGCATACTACGCTTTACCAAGTAAAAATTTTTTCTGACATGTCTAACGTCAGTTAAAATCTGAGACTTTTCCAGACAATCAACCAAGTTGTATAAAATTCCCTCAGATATTTGGCAGATTAGTCGGCAGTTTTCTGGCACGATGTTTCTGATGTTTTCTGAAATATTATCCAATTAATTTCATTTAAGATATTTAACGCACATTTCCTTATCTACGTCTTACGAGTCTTAGCAGCCACTTCTGCACATTGTCTGATTTTAGTTTTTGTAATATTTCTCATTTATCTCTTTAGAGTTTGCGCATAAATGTTAGAATTTTCAAACTTATAAAATATGAGTAAATGCTTTCTGATGAGCTGCGATTGGCAACAGAAAAATGAAGAAAAGTCAAAGAGGTCATAAAACATTCTGATTCTATGTGAGAATTTTATACGACATTTCTGATATATTTCAATTTTAGATCCGAATTTCGTCAGATATTTTCTGATGTTTTGTCAGACATTTTTCCGACATTGGTCAGTCATATCGAAAACTCCTTTTGAATATCCCCATAAAATTCTTCAGAGTAGCTACAGAATTCTTTCAGACATTTCGGCAAAGTTTTTAGAATTTCCTCAGACAAAGACTTCCACTTTCTTGTCAACAAATCAATTGAAATTTCTTTTTCCATTTTATTTCCATTGATTTTTATGTTATTTAATATTATAAACATTAGTTAATGCTGAATTGTTCTGTTTGGTTATTTTTTTGTTAATAAAAACATGGTTTATTGTATTTAAAATGTGTATTTTGAATTTGTCGATTTTTAACAATTGAAGTGCCGATAATGCCGATTTTATTTGGGAAATATGCTGATTTTTTTTAAAATCATCTGGCACCCCTGGTTGGATAACAAAATATCCATAGGTGTGAAGAGAGTTGTAAATTTTTTTGACAGTAGCTCAGTTGACTATCTAGGTATTATTTATGGTAACCACTACTTAGCATAATATTATTGCCACTGCGTCTTTTTTAGGTTTTCAGTGCTGCCGTAATTTTACGGGGAAGAGTCCGGGAACTCCTGGGACTTTGGGGATTTTTGGCCTAGTTTTGGGAATCTCCAATATGGGTTGTGTCTTTGCGAAAAGGGTTGTGACTTTGATAAGTGATTCGTGCCAACGATAGCTGAATGTGTCTCTACTAAATATCTTTACTAATATTATAAATGCGAACGTAAGTTCTTTGTTTGTTTGTCTGTTTGTTTGTTTCATTGATTGTTTGTTGCGTTTTAACGGCTGGTGAAATTTAGAACATAGATAGATCTAAGTGTAGAAGGACACATAGGTTATATGTTTTTTAAAAACTAGCACCACGGCGGGAAATTTCTCCCTTGCAGAAACTATCTAACCGATTGTGATGAAATTCAAAACATAGATAGATCTGAGTCTAAAAGAAGACATAGGCTATACATTTGTTCAAAAATAGGACCGGAATGGGAGGTAAGGGGACATTTCTGCCTCTTTAAAACTATCTATCTGATTTTGTTGAAATTCAAAACATAGATAGATCTGAGACCACGAGGGAAGGTAGGGGGAAATTTATTCTTCTTTGAAGCTATCTATCCGATTTTGATAAAATTCAAAACAGAGATAGACCTGAGTCTTAAAAAAGACATAGACTATACAATTTTTCAAAAATAGGATCACGAGAGGAGGTATGGGAAATTTCTTTCTCCTTGAACCTATCTATCCGATCTTGATGAAATTCAAAATATATGTAGATAGATCTGAGTCTAGAAAAGCATATAGACTATACATTTTTTCAAAAAATAGGACCACTAGGGGAGGTAGGGGGAAATTGCTTCTTCTTTGAAACAATCTACATATATGATTTTGATGGCCTTTAAACTCTTAAAGAAGACATAGGCTATACATTTTTCAAAAATAGCATTATATAGAGCCATGAGTATCGGGTACAATCTACAGTATTTTAAATTATAATTGTATATCGAAACTTGTTAAACTCCAGTTTAATTTTGTCATTTACGCTAACTCCATGCCAAATTTTCGTTATGCGTAAACTACTAAATACGTAAAATATTACTACATACGTAAAAATTAAGAAGTCAGAAAAATTTCTGCGCCAACATTCCGATAAAGTAGTGCAAATTATCGCAAATTTCCCTTTAAATAACTGCTAATTTGATATCGGAATTTCCCCCTCCAACCATCGAAAAGAGTGTGCATATCTTTTCTTTAAGTATCATAAAAGATGCACCAGTCGTGCGTTGGAACTGACACTATAAACTAGTTTAGTAAGCATTTTTTGTGTTCCCTGATCAATAATAATAATTAATAAAAACTAATTGGCAAATTCTTTTAAATTTTTTGCGAATTTTAGCGATTCAGACTACATTTATTTCTTGGCGATTTTGGGGATTTTAGACATTGATTTTGGGGAAAAGGGCCAAAATAAATCTGGCAACCCTCCTACAGAATAAGCAGTATGCATAACCAGATTTCGTGATTCGCAAATTGCATCCAACTTTACATATGGGAGGTTTTGTACAAGTTTTTATGCCTACAACGCTTATCTTATTTTTTTGTGATTTAAAAAAATATATATTTGCAAATTCTGAAATGGTTTTTGAAAGTGTGTGCATAAGATAAGAGGTTCGACACTTTTGAAAAGAATGGTAGAAGTGTACTGATGATTTGATAAAGCACCAATGAAATGCATATAGACATTGCTTAACCCTCAACAAATAAATTACCACTATGGTATTACTTGCATGGCTTTTTTATAGAACTAAAGTAAGAAATGAAAGAATTGCTATAAAACATTATTTGATGTGGCAGCTCAGTTGAACTTTGTTTGATCAAAAATTAAACCAATTGAAGCTGAAAATGTTCCGAACAAAATTGTTTCGTTTTTTCTCTTCTTGAGAGACTCCTTCCTGAGAGACTCCTGAGACCTGAAAGACTCACACTATATATAAACAAATTTTGTCCAGACAAAAATTTTGTTCGGAAACAATGGGTCGATCTAGCTTAAAGCAGATTTAACAGGTATAAGCAAAACACAGCTGCCTTAGTAAATTCGAAAATGTGAGCGTTATACAGAAAACGGATTTTGACAGTTTTCCGATGTGTTTCAATCAACAAAATGCATGTGTGGGCGAGGTTCTCTTCTTGAGAGACTCCTTCCTGAGAGACTCCTGAGACCTGGAAGACTCTCACTATATACAAAAAAAAAAATTTTGTCCGGACAAAAATTTTGTTCGGAAACAATGGGTCGATCTAGCTTAAAGCAGATTTAACAGGTATAAGCAAAAAACAGCTGCCTTAGTAAATTCAAAAATGTGTGCGTATAGAAAAAACGGATTTCGACAGTTTTCCGATGTGTTTCAATCAACAATATGCATGTGTGAGCGAATTTTAGAGATTTGTTACAGATTAGATACTTTATACAGAAAACTTTGTAAAAAGCTTTACGAAGGGGGGGTATAAAACCTTCAAAAATAGCGTTACGTAATATGTGAATAGGCCCTTAATGGCAAAATAAATTTTTTTCTTTTCTCAAGCGTTGAGAATAAAAGATATTTGTATGAAATTTTCACACAATGTGCAGAATTATATGGCGATTCATTTTGCATTATTAACTGAAAAATCACGTTTTTTTGAGTTATGATTCTATTACAGCAAAGGCTTGATATTATTTTTCATTAAAATACAACTCTTTGTAGGGAGAATTGTGTGTACCGATTTGTTTATTATTGTACCGATGTTTTTGATATTGTACTATTCAATGGCGAATGGGCACTACTTTCTTGAGCAACATGGCCTATGCAGACGATATATGAAAGAGTGCATGGTGCCAATTAGTCAACTTTAAGTGGTACTTAGCTTAAAAATAAATGCAATAAAACCAAAAAGAATGACCATTTTTAATTTTTCTATAAACGCATACACAAAAAGTTTCACTCTGATTTTTAATTGTATTTATGCTTTCCTGAATATTTTGAAAATTACACTTACGTTGTTTTGTCAAAAGTCCGCAGATATGTATGAATATGTGTTTGTGAAAATGTAATCCGAAATATTATGAAAATATGTATATAGTTGTTGACAGCTTTTGACAATATTATGGTAAATGGCTGTTTTTATTACATTTATCTAATAATGAAATAATTATTTTTCTTCAATTCGTTTTGTTTTTCTCCTTAAGTTTGTGCTATAAATGTAACTACATACAAATTTGTAAAGGCAATAGTCTTTCCTTTGAAAAAATTTTCTATATGTTAAGTAATGTTTAGCACGAAAAATTCAACCATAGTTGTAAATGACACTTAAAACTAGCGATAAGTTAGCGGAAGAAATTTATTATTAAATTAGTCAATAACGTTGATTGTTAACGATGCAAACATTTATTTTATTTATTTTTTATTCTGCAGTAACTTGTATGTTCCTTTTAATTTTCAGTTATTATTTATGTCTGAGACATGACAGGATAACATGATGTATTTTGTGTAAGATTATTTTTGCGGAAACACAACGTGAATGAAATACTTAAGTTTTTGAATGACTTACAAATAACACATGTCTAAAGGAAATACATTAGAAATGTTAAAAAAAAAGAAAACAAGTTAGGATTTTTTCAAACCTGAGAAAATATTTGCAAAAAAAAATAAGTAAAAGAAAAGTTTATATAGCTGGTACAATTTGAAAACAAATTTTTTTATTTTTTTTTTTTTTTGAAAAGAATATTTAAATAAATTTTTCTGTTGGTTATTTGCCCCAAAAGATAGAGATTCAGGTTTTGTTATTATACCATTAACGTCCTTCATTATCGTAACGAAAAATTGCATTAATGGCATGAAACATTACATTACAGTGATACAAATTTTATAAATGGGATAAAATTCTTCTCAAGTATCTTTTTTGCACATTTGTGATGTCATTATAAAACAATTTTCATTCGGGAAGAAAATACTTTAATGCCAAATTTAAGGTAAAGATCAATATAAATAATATACAGAAAAAATTATCAGAAAATGTTCTTTACTGAATCAGTGAGCTTCTTGTTTGACTTTTATTCAGTACACACACACTAAAACAATAACAAAAACCAGTTTTTGTGTCGTCAAAAAAGCAAACCCCATGTCGAATGCACATAAATAACAATAACAACAATGATAGCAAAACGGGTGCGATGTGGAAACGCATATAATAACATGCTCTTACAAAATGGCAGCGTCTAGTTGAGTCTAGTGGGGTCTAGTTGAGTAGATCTTTTTGCCGTTTTAAAAAATTGCAATACACCCTCAAAATTGGAAGTTATCAATAAAAAAAAAAAACGATTTTTTGGGACTTCACGGATAAAAATATTTGTTACTGCGTTGTTTCTGTGCCGATTTGCAATTTTTAAACGGTGTCGAATAGGGGAGGACTTAAGCTTTCCGCGTATACTTAAAAGATTTTATTTTGGCTTACAGTCGTTAGTACATATTCTGCAAATTTTCGCAAAATTTTTTCAAAAAAAATTTTACTTTCCGCTCAGAACCCTAAGTTGCTTATGAGATACTATACCACTGTACGAATTAACCTTTGCGAAAAGAATAAGCATTAAAATAGCTTTCCAAAATGTGTAATTATATTAAAATCGGTTAAGAAATAAACGAGTTATAGTATGTTTTATGTTTTCACTTTTTTGCTTTTTATTTAAAAATAGGGCAGTGACGCCAATCCATTTCATCATAACTTGAGAACGATTAACCCGATTTAGATATTATAAACAGGAAAAGTTGCAGAATAAAATTTTCAATTGTTTCGGAGTTATTCAGAAATTAACGGCGAAAAATTCGTTTTTTCATGCAATTACAGATTTTTTCGTTTTCAAAGGCTAATAATAAAATAAAGAGGGCTAAAATTTAACATTTTTTACTTTCAAAAGCTCATAATAAAATAAGGACTAAAATTTAACATTTTTATGAATAGTACAAAAGCTGGGTGTATTTGGAATAAGCCATAAATCATTAAAGTCGCTCAACAAATGTCGATTTTATTAAAAATTAAGTGAAGTAACTCAGTTGATAAAATTCACATATTTCTATATAACAGACAAATTTGAATATGTGTATGTGTGTTGTATGAATGTCGCAATTTTTGTCAATTGAGTTACTTCACTTAATTTCATTTTTGAAAGCTTTTGTAATGTTATTTTTCACAAAAGTTAATTCGTATAGTGGTTTAGTATCTCATAAGCAAATTAGAGCTCGTGGAAAGTAAAATTTTGTTGAAAAATTTGTCTTTTTTTTACTTAAGACACCATAACTTAGCCACTTAATAGCTGATTTCCAAAAATCGTAACTTGATAAGAAAATGATCATATCCTTCAAATTTGAAAAGGATCATAGAAATCCGTTTTGAAACAAAGAAGTTATGGCTGTTTAAATTTCAAACTTTAAGAAACCCATTTTTTCACTACATTTACCGTTATAAAATCACGTTACGAAGTGACCTTGAAAAACCATAGGTAATTTCTTTCTCTATGGGCTCCAACCAAATAGAATTGATGCATGAGAGCTCCTGAATAATTTTAGTGTAGCACAGTGTAATCATAAATTTTTTTAGAGTCTTAAGATTAGGGTTGCCAGATGCAAATAGTACACTAACCTGACATTCGAATAAAATCTGCTTGATTTCCAAAAGAAAACTTGACACATTAAATATTTATGCAATTGCCAAAATTTTAATCAATTTAAAGTTTGTTTAACAGTCAAAATAATGAATATTACAAACATAACATAAACTTCAAACAACTTATTTTAACCTTGAAAATTTTTCGTAAGCTTTGCAAACAAAAATTGTTAGTGAGCTAATATTTTGTAAAGTGATAAATGTGTTTCGAGTAAATATATATCTATGTATGTAGTTACAGATTTTATTTTTAGCACAGTCAAGCAATATTAAATCGCACTTGCCATCCCTGTCATGCAATCTGTTGAACAGCCAATACTCAAAGAACACTTAAAACGATACTTGTGTATGTCATTCTCTGGTGTGTACCTACTCGTATTATCATAGAAATGGATTGTCTTTACATCATTCCGATTTACGATTTACATCATCCTGATTTCAGTTCACTACTTACTCTTGAACTAAATGCATGGCTTTATTTGCCGTCGGTCAGTGAACAAAATAAACAATATTAAAAAAGACAAATATTTGCAACAACAAAATATTAAAAATAACCGTTTGTTTAAAATTTAATATTTTTTGCTTTTGTAAAGGAAATCATTAACCTATAGACAAGAGATACACAAATCAAGCACATAAACTGTTTGTACTCATATGAGTAACACTAGTAAAGAAAAAATAACAACAGCAACAAATGCCAGAAAGGCGTATGTTACTGTTGTTGCTACAGAAAGTGAAAATGTAGTAAACAAAATATTACAGTTGGCGGCAAAAGTAGAGTGATGTAAAAATAAAGTTTTTGAAACCAGCTTCACAGAAAAACACAAGTGACAATAATATGAGCCAACATGTTTTTTCGGTTATATTTATTTATTGTATCTTCAATGAAATTGAACTAACAATAAGTAATCAAATCTTAACTCTAAAATTTTGAATTTTTAAGTCCAGCCAATGCCAGACAAAATTTTTTGTTTCAGCGGTTAGTTCATTGGTTGTTTACGTTGCGAGCAAGAGTGTCCTTCCTTCTCAGCCGAGCGTGGCCTCTAAAGTTAATGATGTTTCGGGCTAGGGGATTTGGGTGCAACTCAAGTTTTTTTATGTATCTTGTCACGTGTTAAAAAAAATTGTCTTAGCCAGCGGCACATCTAGATCTTTATGAATTCGCTTGTTTCTGACATATCATGGGGCTGCTGTAATCGTAGGGAATATTTTATTTTGTCGCCTTTGAATGTTTTCTACTTTTGATGCCGAGGCAGTGACCTATAACTGGATACCGTAGGACCACATTGGTTTTAGAGCACAGAAAAAATTGTCACCAAAAAAATTTCAAACAAAAGTTTGTCTTAAAATAAATTTAATTTTCAGTAAATGTTCTGTACATAATCTATGAATTGTTTGTTTGACTTTTATTTAGAACGCAAACACCAAAAACAACAAGAAAAACTGTGCCGTAAAAAAACAAACCCAATGACAACATACACACAAATAACAACAACAACAATGATAGCAAAAGGAATGTGATTGTACCAAGTTTGTTTACTGAAGATTTTTGAGTGAATCAATTCGTTAATGTCGGTGCATTAATTCTCATTCAATCGTTTGGCGTCTTTACATAAACATTCAGACTTGAACACATTTAACAAAGTGAAATTTCATAAATTCTTGATGATGATGACCCAGACAAAAATTTTGATTTATATATTAAAAAATTTCACTAAATATTTTTGTTTGATTAAGAAAACTATTTTGTTTAGTATTTGTTAGTATATTTAGACTAATTGTTTTATAAATTCACACAAAAATATTGTTTGATATTTTTCAGAACATCTAGTAAATCTTTTTGTTTGATTTAGTAAATTGTTTTGCTTAAAATTTATAAATATTTGTAGACAAATTGTTTTATAGATTTAAACAATTTGTACACTAAAATAAAACAAGTTTTTTTAAATGAAATTTTTGAGATATTTTTGTCTATATTTACAAATTTGTTTGTAGGTCCGTTCCTAGACAAAATATTTACTATTTCATTGAATTCCTTTACAGAAAATGAAATTCAGTTTTTTCTGTGAATGGAGCTGTAATGAAGAATTTTACAATCTAGGCTTAGAGTAGAGTTCCTTTTAAGGAGCCAATTCATTTGAGCTGCTTTTAATTTCATTTGGGTCACCTTTGCATTTATGTAGGACTTCCATGTTAGGCGACGATCAAGATGAACACCGAGATATTTTACTTCAGTGTGTTGAGGTATAGTTTGGTTATTTATTTGTATAGGTGGGCAGGTATATCGTTTTTCAATTCTACAAAATGATGAAGATAAAATCACCACTGTCAGGTCAAGCCAGCCGACCCAATTAATTAAGGAAGAAAGACTCAATGAGCTATTTAAAAAGCTAGTACAATTATTCGGGAAGAGGCGTTTTACGTAATCCCGATACAACGCGGCGCGATTGATGAAACAAAAATTCAAGCAAATGAAGAAAATCTTCAATGGAATTTTGTGGAGGATATGCGTTTACGCTTAGAAAAGCTGTATCATCAACAAATGTTGATGTGTGAATGTCATAGCCTGTAGGCATGTCGGAGGTATATATCGGGTATAATACAGTACCCAAAATGCTACCTTGAGGAACCCCGGCTTTAATCATCGGAGATGTGCTTAGAAAATTGCCTTCTCTGATGACGAATTTTCGTCATCGCTCGTGCCATACTTTATCAAAAGCCTGAGAAACATCAATGAAGAGAGCAGAACAATATTTCTATTCTACGCATGGTTTCGTTCGACAGTGCTATGTTGTCTCCTGAAACCAAACTGATGATCTGGGATGCTCTCATTCAGTATGGGGTCAATTTATTTATAAGCAGTTTCTCAAATAGTTTTCAAATTTTTTGACAATAGGCTTATAGGTCTATAAGATTCCATTTTAGTATGATGGTCTTTTCCGGGGTTACGTATCATAGCGAGCAATGACATCTTCCATTCCGCAGGATAGTATTCTATTCGTAAAACAGCGTTAAAATTGAATAGAATTATCTTTTTCGATATAAGGGATAGCTCTATAATTTTTTGTTGCTGATTTTATCAGCACCTGTGGCTTTCTTCGAATTTAGGTCAGCATTATCAATTTCCCGAATATTAAATCTCAAAGGCACGACAGCTTCACCGATAACTGGTGGCAGCTCAACTATATTAGAAGGTGTGTTTGGAGTATATACCTTTTTTAAGTGGTTAACGAACAGCGTGCCTTTTTCACCATCAGTTATTTTCCAGTCTCCATTCTAACTTCGTAATCACCGTTCTTTTAAGTCCTCTAGCTGCTCGCCATAACGAATAATTCGTTTGTGGTGTTGCGTCGAGTTCGTGCTGCAATTTTTGTAGCTCTAATAATTTTTTAAGCTGCTTGGTGCACTGCTTCAGCATAATTTTTAGCTGTGGGTATCTGTAGCGTGTTCATTCTCTTCAAACTCTTTTTTTCAGACTTAAATATTTTTCGCATTTTAGCCAATTATTTGGTGCGTGCTGTTAATTGTAAGTAGGTGGGGTTGTTAACAGTGAATATATGGTAATAATTAGGGCTCGGACTTTCATGCAACTAAAAATGGACTTTAAGCGCTTAACAAATGCACCTAAAAATGAAATATATGCGCAAAAATATGGATCTACCTACGAACAAAGTACCAAAACTAAAATACTATAAAAATATTTGTTTTAAATTTGTTTAAATTGCTACAGAAAAACAAATATAAAAAAAACATATTTGGGTCTATTATTTAATGCAACCGAACTTAAGTTGCGTTGACAGTCGGCAACTGAAAATTAATGGTTGCCAAAAAGGCAGTAAATAGCAACTGAAATGGACAGCTAGCTCTCAGCTGCCAGTTGCGATCAGTAGTATTATTTTTTTTTTTCAAATGTATAACCGTTCCACCACAAGCTCTACATTGGGGGCCATTTGTGTCGTACAGAGTATATCCGTTGATTTTAAAAAAGCTTCTAGCCGTCAAATGCGTCTGAGAGATAAGCATAATATTAATTTGTTTATTCATCATGAAGTATTCGAGTTCGTTTGTGTGTTGGCGGATGCCGTTTGCATTCCAGAAACAGATTTTTAAGTTCATGGTTTGTTTATAGCAGCCTGCAACAATGTAGACTGCATTTTCAACATTTCCTGCATCATGCAGATCATGTTGGTTTTGAAAAAATTTACTGTTTGAATTAAATTATCTCTTGAAGAAAGTGTTATCGTTCGCAAGAGGCCGTTTTTGAACTGTGGGCTGGTTAGCCTTAAAAATGTTAGCGTATGAAGGCCTGGGGATAGTTGGTGTTGGTAAATTGTTAATAAAACTTGTTTAGCGGACTCTCAGGAACATTCTTGCGATATATAGCTCAGCGGTATCATCAAGTCTGTATTAGCTGTTGCCCAAAAGCTGCTTACACCTTTCTTGAGGGCCTACTAATTTTCATAAAAAATTTCCATAAAAAAGTGGTCACCAAATTCGCGAAACTGTGTATAGGGTTCTACTACCCTTTGATAGTAGAATCGAACCTATGTTGTCAAGTCCGTGTGTTTTTGCGCTGTTGAACTGTGTAATTGGGCCCCCCGTGGAGCACGATGTGGTACATCTTGGTGATAAGGATAGCCTTGATGTTGTGCTTTCTGGGGATAGGGTAATTGGTTTTTGCTGACAGTACCTTTGGCCAATTACGCCTAAAACTTATGTGTACTACCCAATCTCTGGAGACAGAGCAACGGGCGTGCATATATTTATTTAAGGAAGTAGGCTTGCCTACGTAAGTCAGTAAGGAGGTGAACAGGCACCTATGGTTTACCCTAAGACCAAAGTCGATAGAAAGTTAACCTGTAGGGGTTTTCTTTTGCGGCTTTACCAGTAGCTGGAAATGGTACCACGGGAACCAGTTGCCCCACAGATGACCTGCCTTCCGAGGGTTAAAGAGATGATGCTCGCCGTATAAGCGACATCATCTAGGATGATGTCTCTGGCGGACTTCGTCTCACCCTCATCAGGAAGGATGATTGTGTGTGCTGGTTGTTGGTGTGGCCTCCTTCGGGAGACCTCGTGGTCGCTGTGGTTGCTACCAAAATCGCTGGGAGAGGTGTTGGTTAAAAGACTGATGCTTGCCCAGTGCTAGTGGCTAGCGTGGACTTCGGTCCACCAACAGAAATCCTCTTTGTGGTGTTGCTAAACCAACAGACGCTGCATCGGCAGTGCTTTGTGCGCGGGTGGAAGGGGAATATTTTGCTGGAGGCGTCTACACATTGTGGTAGATATCTGTCCAGCTTCTGTTTCCCCGGAAGCCTTGTGTATATCGTGTTAAGCTGCTGATGTAGCAGAGATTAGATAGCTCAAACACTCTAACAAGGTGTTTATGCATGGTGGGGTCGGCCATGCATGAGAAGTTGCTGCCTGTGTGAGCCTTGCAAGCCACACAAGGTGTGCCTTCGGGGTAACTCGGGGGTGGTGGTGAACACTCAACTTCACTCTGTGTTTTGGGAACACCGTCGGATAAGGCCGTAATGGAGGGTACCGACGCTAATCAAAACACATATCTGTGTAATTGGGACTAAAATCAAATTCATAATATTTATTGTGTTGTGCACACAAACACATTATTGAAGCTGAATATTGATTCGTCTGGCACCCGCTTAATACAATGGCTTTTGCTTTTGTTCAGCACGAAGGGCAAATACTGTAAAACTCATATTTTCATAAGTCATGTCACGAGTACTTACATCCAATTGACACCAATTTCCAGCATTCTAAGTACTCCATTTCCATCTGCCTAGTCAGAACTGATTCTTTAATATTTTTCTGTGATACAAATACTATATAACAATTTCTGAATTAAATATTCATAAGCGACAATGAACAAAGGATAATTAAACAACAAACTTGTATCTCTTTTCGTAAGAAGAAAAATATATTTTCCATCATAAAAAATTCATAAACAAAGTTGGAAAATATTTAATATTTAACATATAATATTCTTTAGTTTTCTTTATTTCAGCATCTGGCTCATTGTCACACAAGAAAACTTTTGCTATGAGACATTTTTTAAGAACAAAAAACAAAAGGAAAATTCTCTGAAATTTTTAGTAAAATATTTTTGTTTTAAAAATGAGGAGAAATTTGTTAGTGTGGTGCAAGGATAACTGACCTAAATTTGTTTTAAGAGAATTGAAGAAAATTTTTGGATTTTTTTTGGGCTAAATTTATGTAAAATTAACATTTTATGAAAATGTATGCGTGATGATTTTATTTTGTTTTGAAAATAAAAAAGAGAAACTCTATTGAATTTTTTTCGTGCTGTTGGCTACAAAAATTGTATGAAAAAAATGTTTGCAAACATTTTAAGAAATGCTCAAGTGATTTGTGAAATTTATGATTTAGTTAACTATTTAGGAAATTGAAAGTAGCAAAAAGACTTTAGATAAGTTTAAAATTATGCAACTATATATATTAAAAACTATTACAATTTTATATTATAACAGGATAAGAAAATTAGGAAAAGGCTGCAAAATTTATTTGTTACACTCAATTAAGATAGAACGTATGTATCTCAGAACCATTCAAATAATAATTCTGGGAAAAAACCGAATTCAGTAGAAACATCCAATGAAACAGCTTACAAGTATTTCTGGTGACCACTTTGCCCATCGGAATTCCACTTAAATTTCTATGGAAACAAACTGCAAGCATTTGGAGCGGAGAAATTACCCGACCGGTTTTTTTCTAATTATGGGACCAAACTGCAAGAAACCCCTTTCTAATTGTATCCCAATTTTCTTTAAATTTTTTGTTCAAATTATGCGGACTTTTGTCTTTCCCAAATGCTGAAAACCACAAAAATCGAATAACCAGTAATAAAGTTACGACATAAAATATCACCCACTTATGACACTTCTATGGTTATTAGGGCGGGTCGATTTAAAAATCGCACAAATTACAAGGAAATCGTATTCTAGGGATCAAAATAAGAAACTTTGCCGAAGGAACCATACCTCTACAATGTATTTTGATGTTTCGACTTTTGACCCGAAGGATCAAATTTTGTAAAATCTCACTTTGACCCATTTAGAGTGCCTCAGTCGAGTCAAAATGTATGACCGACTATGACCGACCCCCACTAACTTTGGAGGGCCGACCCACCTATGCCAATGGCAGACCCCCTGGAACTACCCCTGGGGGGTTCCCCATACAGACATTTCCAAAAATTACCATTTTTGGCACTTTAAAAGAAAAATCAGCGAAATGGCTATGTTTTTTTATTTTTGAAGTTTATTTTTCTCTTTAGAAATTTATTTAGTCAGAATGAAATGAAATGCATATGACAATTAATGCATCCAGTGATATATTTTTATCGTTAACAAAATCATTTAATTTGGTTGTTTTGTATTCAGCGGTTTCATGTTCAAGTCTTACGTAACCAATCAATTCAGAATTCGGTTCTCTCAAAATAACAATATGAGGTTCTTTTACCATCCTAGTATGATACTTCTCATCAATTTTATGTCTCGTTAAAGTATCATCCTTTCTGCCATCGAATAAAAACGCTAACAAATTGGTATCATTTAACCGTTTGTGAAGCACTTCTTGTCTGTATTTCTCTTTTTCTCTGCGAACTTTCGATTTATCCATGATGAGAGGTTCGCCATGCTTATCTTTCATTTTTAAATCTTCGAAAATAGCGGTTCCTAATGCTGATGCTACTCTATCAGGCACACCAAATCTGTCACATATCAAGGCAAAATTAAAATAATCGTATCTTTCTCTGTATTGTGAACTTGTGCTTGTATCCATATCTTCTTGAACCGATGGCGGTGCGTATGTTGAATCACCGGGATGTTGGTATGTTGACATTGGTGACATATACCTTGCTACTTGCTCTTCAATTTCCATCATAAATGCAGCCACTGTTATTCTTCTCTGATTATGTTGATCGTGCATAAACTCTTTGAGGCGTTCTGGAACCAAGCCGCATGCACATGCAGCTGCCTTCAAATTGCATTTACATGTTCCAATGTGAAAAATTGTTTCCAGAGATTTTAGAAACTCTGGACATTTTGGGTTTTTCTTTTTGCTCTTGATTTGGTCTTGATATTTGTCAAGGAATCTATTCAATTTAATATATACACAATTTTTCGCCATTATTTTCATACCAAGTTTTTTCCAAATTGCAATCAACTTATTTTGTACTTCAATAGTGAATGATTTGTAGGAAAACTCTTTTTGGTCTGTTTTAGCACGTTCGCTCAAGTAAAAATAATATCTCAAGATATCCAGATGGGTTGGTAAATTAAGATCACTCAAATCAGTAGACACACCAAAAACAGTAATATCATGCTCGGGTATATGACTCATTGGGTTTTCTATAGTTGTTGTGGCTTCATCTTGCGGTGTACAGGATGGTGGATTCATTGTAATAGGATGAGAACCTTAAAACTAAATAGTTCATAAGCGTACCTGATTTTAGGCATGGTCTTTACTGCATATAGCTACATATTGTAAACACATGGAAGATACATTTTATTACCTAGCTATCAGGGATTACCAGTATTTAACCCAAAAATAACACAAGATTCTTAGAGCGACACAATTAAAAAGTAATTACCATTTTCTATTCTGTTAGTAATTACACTTCTTAAAGATATTTGTTTACTTTTATCTCGTTATCAGGTAAACAAGGGTTGTATATATAACTTTTTAACTTAATAAAAAAACGTTACCATTTCGCTGATTTTTTCTTGTAAAGTGCCGAAAATCCTAATTTTTTTAAATGTTTGTATGGGGAAGCCCCCAGGGGTGGTTCCAGTGGGTGTGCCACTGGCATAGGTGGGTCGGCCCTCCAAACTTAGTGGGGGTCGGTCATACTGTAAATGGGCCAAAGTGCGATTTTTAAAAATTTGAGCCTTCGGGTCAAAAGTCGGGTCATCAAAATACATTATAGAGGTATGGTTCCTTCGGAAAATTTTCTTATTTTGATCCCTAGAATACGATTTTCCTTGTAATTTGAGCGATTTTTTTGCCTCCATACAAATCGACCCGCCCTAATACACAGACATATAAAAATACTATTTTTTACACTCATGACATTTTTAATGTCATTGTTATTATTTAAACTAATTAAAAAACTGTTTAAAAAAGTTCTGTCTTAGACGTCCTGTACGGATCCTGTATGTGCTCACGATAACGACCGAAAGACTTCACTAATTGAGTCCATTTGTTTTCTTTACGCTTCGCTATAATCAGGAATAGAAGCCTATTTAATTTCACGGTCTAAATGATATTATAAGGCGTGCACTTTTGGATTTTCCAAACTATTTTTACCTTTCTAATATGGAAAATAATTATAGGTATTTATTATCTTTCTAATATGAGAAAGACTTATGGAATACAAATGTTGCCAAATTAGCATGTTACGTAAAAATGAGGTGGGATTTTAACTATCAAGAACTTGCTCTTCATTTTGATCTGAGTACTTTTAACAGTCGAAATTTTTGGATTGCATTTTGGCTTTATTTTCAAATTAATATTTTTGTGGTTATTATTACACTAAATTGCACTTATTTCTTAAAATAATTTTCAGAGCGAGAATTCTGGTAAATGAAAAACTCTTGTTATTATACAATCAGTCTGGAACGCAAACGGCATCCGCCAACATGAAAACGAACTAGAATACTTCATGATGGATGCTGATGGAAAATTGATGTTCTGCTTATCTCTGAGACGCATTTGACGGCTAGAAGCATTTTTAAAATCAACGGATATACGCTCTACGAAACAAAGGACCCGCAAGGTAGAGCTTATGGTGGCTCGGCTATACTAATAAAATCGCGATTAGAACACTACTTAATGAGTGATCATTGTGAAGCAACTATCATCTGCATTGAAGCTTTTCATCAAAACCTGGTGATTTCGTCATTTTACTCTCCTCCCAGGTATTCTATTGCAGAAAATCAATATAGTAGATTTTTTAATTCACTAGGCCCACGCTTTTTGGCCGCCGGTGATGACAACGGTAAGGACACGCTCTGGGGATCTCGCCTCATCACACCAAAGGGTCGCGTTTTGTTTGACACAATTTCAAAAATGCGGTTAAATGTTATATCAAGTGGGCAGCGAACTTACTGGCCAACAGATCGCCGAAAAATACCTGATGTTATTGATTTTGGAGTGGTAAAGGGTGTGCCCAGCGAAATGATCCAAGTTGAAGCATTTTTAGATTTGTCTTCAGATCACTCACCAACTATTGTCACTATATATTCACATACAACATATTCACCCACTTGTGATTTAACGATGACAACCACACATATAAGGTTGTGCACAGCGAGCCTATTGTCCAACATGTCAAAACTATTTGAAAAGCTACTTATGAGTAAGATAACACCTATATTGAATCGTACTGGATGCATTCCAGACCACCATTTCGGTTTTTGGAGACAACATAGCACGATTGAACAAACACATAGACTCGTGAACGTGGTCTTCGAAGAAAAGAAATATTGTTCTTCGCTCTTCATCGATGTTTTTCAGGCATTTGATAAAGTTTGCACAAAGGTTTAATACATAAACTAAAGCAAAACCTACCCAAAAACACTTTAAGATTTAAGAAAGCAACTTAGCTGAGCAAAAAATTCTTGTTAAAGAAGCTAATTTTCTCAGCCCTCTGCAACCGATTGAAGCCGGAGTTCCTCAAGGCAGCACGCTCGGTCCTGTAATGTATCTGATATTTGCCTCTGACTTGCCGGTAAGCAGTAACATACACATATCAACATTAGCTGGTGATACAGCTTTTCTAAGTGTTCACAAAAGCCATCAAGAAGCTTCCCGCAAACTGCAAGATTATATACCGCAGTTGGAACAATGGCGGAAAAGAAATAACAAGCAAAAATGTTTACACATTACTTTTACATTGTGCAGAGAAACTTGCCGACCTATACAAATAAATAACCAAACTATACCTCAACACTGAAGTAAAATATCTCGGCGTTCATTTTGATCGGCGTCTAACATGGAACTCCCACATAAATGCAAAGGTGACCCAAATGAGATTAAGAACAGCTCAAATGAATTGGCTCATTGGAAGGAACTCTACTCTAAGCCTAGATTGTAAACTTCTTCTATACAACTCGATTCTAAAACCAATATGGTCCTACGGTATCCAGTTATGGGACACTGCCTCGGCATCAAATGTAGAAAAAATTCAAATACGACAAAATAAAAGACTCCGTACGATTACAGCAGCCCCATGGTATGTCAGAAACAAGCTAATTCATAAAGATTTAGATGTGGCCCTGGTTAAGACAGTGTTTTTTAAACACGTTACAAGATACATAAAAAAACTTGAGTTGCACCCAAATCCTATAGCCTGAACTATCATTAATTTTATAGGCCACACTCGGCTGAGAAAGAGCGACACTCTGCTCTCAGCCGAACACGAGAGACGTGGACAACCAAAGAACCAACCTCTGAAACAAATATTTTTGTCTGGCATTGGCTGGACTTAAAAATTAAAATATTAGAATTAAGATTTGATTACTTATTGCTGGTTCAATTTAATTGAAGATACAATGAATAAATATAACCTAAAAATATTATACAATCAATAAAAGTGGGAGGCTTTGAAATACTGCTGTAATTAAGTTGCTAACTTGCGTTGTGGGTCAGAAAAAAGTCCAGTCACAAAACTGTTTTTATTTAAACCAAACAAAAGTAATTCCCATTTATGGTTCATGATTCTCCCTTAACATAAAAATTAATTTAGTAAATACAAGGACAATAAAACTTAACTAACAATAAAGCTAAAGGACAAAATCCAACAGTTATGCAGGCGCAAATTCAGTTTATCAAATTTATGTCTGAATACCTCCCAACTGGGTATTAATACTATTTAAGATGTGTGAAAAGTCCAACAATGATTTAATATAAAAAAATAATATTCTTTGCGTCTTTCAGAAGGGATTAAGTAGATAAAAATAAATAGAAATATAGAAGTAAGCAAAATTTTTTTTATCCTAAAATCCTTTTCAAAAGAATTTGACATGCAAAAAGACAACGAAAAGTTCCTTTTATATAATATCTGTATATTGAATATAGCAATAATGAAAATTGAAATAACTTGGAAAACTTAGCAAATAAAGAAATGAATAAAAATTGTATAATCAAAGTAAATCAATAAAAGCAGTTATTCGTTTTAGTATTTAAAAACATTATTTTTACACAACACCTGTCGGGAAGACAAATTGTATAGTTTTCTGTTCTGCAGCTGTTAAAAGCGGCACATTTAAGGCTGGCAATATGACTACGGTGACCATTAATTGCATGGAAAAATATTGTACACATTTTATGGATTAAAAAACATAACAAAAGTATAACAAACAGAAAGAATTGGGCATGAATAATATTCCAAGGAACAAGGGAAAAATTAACATCAACTTAATTTTTCAACGTACAATTCCATCGTCAGTGCTAACGTGTATTTTGCTTATTACCACTTGTCAGGTGGCTCTGTTGAATGGAGTTTTTCATTACCGTACGGTCCTCGAAAAAGGACCGTTTTGAAGAAGAAATTACCGTACGCAAAGGTTTTTGATTAAAACAACAGCAGAATTTATAAATAATTTGTTTAAACTTGGATCCCGCCCGGTTGTCGAAGGCAGACTACATAAACCGAAACCGGGCTTATTTGTAACAAGTTTTTAGACAGAGAATACATTCTGCATATCTAGAGAAAAATACCTTTTAAACCATGTAACGTCAGCTTATTATTAGCTTGGCGCATATCCCATAAACTCGGAATGGAGAAAAATGACAAAGAAGCTTTCCAGAAAGTTTTCTGAAAATATACACAATAGATTTTTTTGTTGTAATTTTTACCATAATCCTAACTCCTATCTCATCGGTCGGACAAACCGATAATAAGCTGACGATATGTTTCATCCATATTGGTGGACAATAAGATAAGTACTTAAAAGTGTACCACAAAACAAAATGCGTTTTATTAAAATCGATCTAATTTTATTCACAATTAAATGAGGGAATTCAATGAATAAAAATCACGATTTTCTTACAGTTTCAAAAATTCAATTTGTGTGTTTGTTGTATGGAAATCGTAATTTTTGTCAATTGAGTTTCCTAACTTAAACATTTTTAAAATTACCGTATTTTTAATGAAATTACCTTGCTACCTTTTGGGGCTCGAAATTACCGTATAAAACGATAAATACTGTACGGTTAACAGCACTGGTTGAATGTAATACCATCAAACGCTTTGGGTTTCCAGCAAGAGTTTTTATGTAATTTAAGCTGATTTCAAATTGTTTGCTAAATATGTTGGAAGTAATCAATAAAGTGAACATTTGTGAGAAAAAAAATAATGTACATATGGCGTATGTATTAAAAAAATGTACAAATAGCGCACACAAAAAAATAGTGGACAAGGCTGAAATAGTGTACAGTTCACTTTAGTAGTGTACGGTTGGTCACCGTAAATATGACAGTTAGAACGGTTTTACTTTAAGAAAAAAAGTATACGTATAGAACATGTAAAAATCGTTTCATGGTCCTCCCGCTGGGTTTCTTTGTTATCACTTGTATTGGCTTCTGCGCTAAAAAAAAATATTATAATTTCCACTTGTAACAAGTGGCGTTTGCTTTTTTAATGGTGATTTTTTCTGCAATTTCTTTGTAGTTGGAGTGCTTTTTTGTCCTTTAGTGAAACCTATTGAGAAACCAAAATTATTTAAAATTTTTTTCCAAGCTCTTTATATCTTCAACTGAAAGTAAATACTGTGTCTGTCATTTGTATAAGTTTTCGATTTTTTCTGTTGCATTTTACTCTTTTTATTCTTTAAATAGCGATATTTTTTGCCATTTTAATTTTGGCTTTTTCCATGCTTAGGCAGTGACAGTTCTTTCACGAAATTTATACAAATGTTGACTTTGTTATTGAAAATTTATTGAATTCAATAGTACATAGTACGAAAATGAAATTGTATTTGATTAAAAAATCAGGAGAATGGCAAACGAAATATTACTTCGGAGTGTTAGCAATAAAAATTTTAACTTGCAGTTTACACTAAACTAAAAATTTAAATCTTGATTAATAAAATTTCATTAACTCAGTGTTTGCACTAGACAATGCTGTCTGACAATAACACTTTCTCACTAATACATACACACTTTTCCAATTGCCCTAACAGCAAATCTGTAGTCGACTACAAAAATAATCAACTTATAGTTAACTTTTTTAGACTAACTAAAAGTAGTTAGCTTTTGTGTAATCCAGAACTTTCAATCAATTCTTAATTTGAGTGCATAATGGGATTTGATGAGAGCTAACAATTTTACTCTCTCAGCTACTTTGAAACTCATTTCGAGTCTATATTAAGTATTTGCTGTCATTATTTTGAATGGTACCTCAGCTGGATGGTCAGGTATAAAACGTATGATAACTAGTTCAAACCCCAGCATCATCTTTTTGCATACTAACTACCAGTTGACTTAAATAAAGTTAACTTTAAGCTAGTTGGAAAGTAATGCAGAATCGGACAATTAACTACCGCCTAGGACATCGCAATGTTAAAATTGGCAGTTGATTTTATTAAAAGTAATCCAAGCATCAACCACCATTAGTTGTGAAATATTTAGCTTAAAGTGCGTTAAAGCTTAACTGAGTTGCTTAATGGATGTCTAGGCTACTGTCTTGAATATTTTGAAGACAGTAAATCGGACAATGATTTGACGAATGCCGACAATAATTTGAATTTTTGTGAATAAAAATTAACTGCCAGGCCCACTATGTCGACACGATTCTTTCTTTCTTATAATGACATATAAAACAAAAACAAAATTTTAGAATTTGTTTTTGTTTTAAATGTAATTGTGGCGAAAGAAAGAACATGTCGACATAGTGGGCCTGACAGTAAATATTTAAAAAGAAAAGCTTATAATATTTACAATTTTTATCTGTTCTTTACTTTTTACAACTTTTAACTTACAAACCTCGCGCAAAACACGGAATTTCTGGAATTTAAAATTTATTGTCATAATTATTGTTTGGACGCCTACATCACGAAGACAATTAGCAGCGTTCTTGACAACTAATACATATTCTTTATTGTCAAGACAGCATTGTCAGTTGTAAACGTACTGTAACACAAATTTGATTTAACTATTAAATTTCAATTAAATTTAACTGGAACCTTTTTGAGTTTAAGTTCTTAACTGAAGAAATTATTGACATTTGAAAATAAATAAATTTTATGTTATTATGAAAACATTAAACATAAATTTTCATTTTAAAGTAAATGTTTCTTCTGTATGGAAATTGTCATCAGTAATACGCTGTAAATAGCTTTCTGGTACTAGTTTTGAAAACATTTCAAAATAAATATTTACTCTATATGAGAGGCACCACACCCTAATTTTGAAATTTTTTCCAGAGACATTGCACAATATCGACAGAGTTATCCCTACAAAATTTCAAAGCTCTCCCTACATTAGTTTTTAAGATATCACAAAATAAATATTTGCTCTTTATGGGAGGTGCCACATCCTCATGTCTAATTCAGACTTATTTTTTAACGACAATGCAAACTTTTGAAAGCATTGTTTACACAAAATTTTTAAGTTTCTTGCTACATTAGCACCAAAGATATTAAAACAAATTATATTATTACTTTTTTCTGACTCTCTAGAAATACATAAACCACTATGCCACAAAAAATGCACCTCAAAAATTAGAAGTTTTTTAAGCTAAATTGGGGCTGCTGACCACGAATATGACATTAATTTATTTTTCTTAAGAAGCGTTTTCGAGATATTCGCGAAAAACGTGACATTTTTTCAGTTTATAAAGCTATGTATTTCCAAAAATCTTTAACACTGTTTACTTCAATTAAGCAAATTTTACACTGTTGCATAGATATGTTTTTTTGCTCTTTCAGTTAATATTTATACTGTGTTGATCAGATAAAAATTCACTAAGTTACAAGCCTTTATATTTGAAAAAAAACTGTATTTTTGCAGTGTTTAAATAACTTAATATAAGTCGAAGTAGCAAAAGTCGTACAATTTTTACTTTTCAACGATTTTGATTTTTTTAAACTGTTTAACATGAACGAATGATTTTGCGTCTGTTTATGAAAAAAATCGGCCGTCGCAGTCGTAGCAGAAGCAAAAAACGATTTCTAAACATTAGCAAGGCACTCACAACCAGTGCTGCCACGACCAAAAAATTTTTGTAGCCAAAATTTAACAAAAAAGTAAGCAAATGCAAAAAAAAAGGTAACCAAAATTTGTATGAAGTTAAAATACTGTTTTATATAGATAAATTAAAATTTTTTTTATATTAAAACATCTCTTTTGCAGACCAATCTTACGATTAACATTAAGTTTGGTCTGGCCAAAGATATGTTTTAATCATAGAAAAGATAGAATCCTGACTACTGACAAAGTAGTTATCAGAAACCTAAGTCTGTTGTCAAAAGAAACCTAGCAGGGCGTCTTGACGAGCAAATTTTTTGTTATAACATTTGGCAAACTTCATATATAAAAACATCAGAAAAATTTTAGTGCTATTTTTTCATATTGATTGTGACTTTTGTCAAGACAAATAATTTGCTCGTCAAGACGAAGTGATGCCAACTTTTGGGACCCAAAACGAGCAAAAGTTTTTGAAAAAGGGGCAAAGCCATATTCAAAAAATTTTACGAAAAAGCACAAAATAGGGATAGTATAATAAAGTGTTTCTTGTGAAAATCAAAAACACGTTTAAGGTTTGGGAAGAACTTAAAATCACAACCAATTTAAAAAAAATATATAAGATTATACTAGACACTTCTTCTTTCTATTGCTGGTAAAGCAAACTAACAAAAGAAACTGAGTAAAAACGATGTTCCCACGTTAATTCAAAAGTCGCTCTTGCTAAAATAAAGAAAGAAATAGTTCGCAAAACTAAAATATGTACTCATATTGATCAAAAAGTAAAAAGGGGCTAAAATGGCTAAAATATTGTTGTAAAAAGTGCTAGATTTGCGCGCTTTTTTGGCTAAAAATTTGTTTCGCGTTTTGATTAACTAAAACGGGCTAAATCTAGCCCGAAAATGGCTAAGTTGGCATCCCTGACAAGACGCTATGTAAGTCTAACAATGTGTTAGTAGACCCATTTTGTATTAGTATTGATTGAGATAAAAATTTCCACACATTAGCAAAACCGCGCAATAATGTAATTCTTCTTTGACTCATCTTCTGCCATATATTTTTCTGCTGCTAATGGGAGCTCATTAGAAAACATTTACCCATATTTTATAAGTTTAAAAACTCAAATATTTATATACAAACTTTACAAAGATAATTGTGAACTATTACAAAAATTAGAATCAGACATTGTGCAGAAGTGAGTGCTAAAATTCGTAAGACATAAATCAGAAAATGTTCAGACTATTCTTTTAAAAGTATTAAAGAAAATAAAATTGCCTTCGGATAATGTGCAGATTAGTCTAATATTAATCGCAGAAACGTTGTACCAAAAAACTGCCCGCTATTCTATCATATGTCTGAGGGAATTTTAGATAACTCAGATTTTATATGACGTTAGACATGTCGGCAAAATATGTTTCCTGGGTACTTGTATATAAAGCTGACTCTTATTTAACTCCCGAGCAAAAAAAAATTAGGGGGTTATAAGATTGTAGAGTTTGTATGTGTTGATCGAGAGTATTCTCAGCTATTTTTGAAGAAAATCGGTCCAGGTGTATAGAAAATTTCACTTCTTCTCTCGCTGTATCCTCTTGAATCTGTGTCTGTGGCACTGTAGCTACCAAACAGCTGGATCGATTTTGTTTGAAAGGCCAGTAAAATCTTTTAACTTATGTTTGAAGAAAATCGGTCTAGCCGTTTTGAAGTATCATCCATTTTCTTCAGGGTTTTTAAATTGTTTATTTAACGTTATCTTTGCCGTAGAGGCGCTAACTTGTTAACAGTAGTTGTCTATTCATAATCTAACAAGTATTCCATTGTTGCCAAAAATTAGTATTGTTCACGTCTGAGCTGCATAGATATCCATCCCTGGCTAATATCTCAGAGCGGTGCCAAGCTTGCTGGTGATCATATGACGATAAGGGGCGCTGCAGTCATTTAATTTTCTTTTTTGTTCGTGCCATCTCGTTGGCTATTGGAATTTTTCGTGTGGTTGAAAATCGTTCGCCATTTTTTACTTCTAATAATTAATACAATAAATTACCTTTTCGTGGTACCTTGCGCCATAATAGTTGGCTTCGTAAATTTGCAATATGGTTCGTATTTTTAGTTCAATAAAATACATTGTTTTTTAATTAGAATTGAACAAACTTTACTATGGAACTTGTTTGTGAAATAAACTAAAGTAAAAGAGATTGTGCTTTAGCCTTTTTTTATTGAAGAGTTAAAATAAAATATTTGTGTCTCATTTTTTTTCGGGCTGTGCGTGCTCACGTACGTACATACATACAGCGTTGCCAGAATGATGATTTTTATCATATTTTTGATGATATTCAAACCAAAATATGATTTGATGACTTTTGTCCCCAAATGATGATTTTTTTTCTCGCAAATTATGATTTTTTATACATTTATATTTACATCGTCACAGAAAATGTAAAAAGCCCCATCTGACATGTTAAAAATGTACAGGAGAAGGATGGAACTTGTTTAAATGAAAAAAATATATTGACAATTAGTGCAAAATTTTACAATATAATTTAAAAAGTAGCAACAAATTTATATATGTATTTATTGTGAAATTTTGCACCAATTGTCCATGTATTTTTCATTTAAACAAGTTTTATGCTTCTTCTGTAGAACTTTTAAAATATTAGATAGGACTTTCTGCATTTTCTGTGACGATATATAAATAGTTATTGAAAGATATCATGACATACGTTTTGTAGTTGCTTGGGATCAGTTAATATATAATTTTTAAACGTTTTTAACACAACATTTTTTTGAAGTGCATTGTATTAATTGTGTGAAATTTCTCTGAGTAAAGTATTTAAAATTTTGGACTATATTTCTCCGTTCTCTGAATTTGGTTAGTTCTTTTTCGGTTTTAGCGAATTTTAATGTACAACTATCGAAATTGAGTGATAGTCGGAAATTCATCAGCTTTGAAACATGGTTTTGAATGACAAAACTATCAGTCATGTTGGATGATAAAAAATTTTGTCGGATATACAAAGTTTAAGCGCTAAATTCAAATAATTTTAAAATTATTTTCTATCATATACAGATTTTTTAAACGGTATGACTAATATTTCAAACATGTACATCAGTATATTTCACCCTAACTTGAGAACGGATTATCCGATTTGAATAAATAAGCCAGTCATGCACATTAATTTTTTATATTTCCAACTGTTTCGGAGTTTTTTCAGATATTACTGCCGAATTTTTTTGTTGCAAAATTAGTTGTTTCTTTTCAAAACCTCATAAAAGAAATTAAAACTGCAAAAACTTTAAAAACTGTCAGACAGGTAGGATAACCAGAAATAAAATAAGCGAAATCATGAAAATCGATGGAAAAATGTTGATTTTAATCGTAATTAAGTGAAGGTCAATTGATAAAAATCACAATTTCCATACAACAGAAAAATTTTAATTTTTGTGTGTGTGTATTAAGTTCGCTCAACTAGTTATGAATAAAATCTACATTTGCTAATATACCTACATAGCTTCTGTTTTAATTTTTTCATGACTTTTTGAAAACGAAAAAAGTTTCATTTTGCATTTTTCGCCTCTAGTTTCTGAATAACTCCGAAGCATTTATTTTATTTTGCATTTTTTTGGTGCATTATATATTGAAATTAGACAAACATTTCTCGAGTTAGGGTAAACTATACTGATGTACCTAGTGAATATCTTAGTCATGCCCATTAACAAATCTGTACGTGATAGGAAAAAATTGAACACGGATTTGTGCATTAAAGTTTGTATATTCCACATATTTTTATTTAAAAGCTGAAATTTTTTTCATATCAGTGCATATGGTTGTGTTTTCAGAGTTTTTTTGCGGTGGAAGTGATTTTGTCGCATTTTTATATGTTCTTACAGTCATGGCGATATTTTATATACTTCGTTGATTACTCCCGATTTTCAAACTTTTTCACGAATTTTTTGCAAGTATCTTTTTGATATTGGTTGCCAAAAAATTAGTAACCCTCCTATTTAGAAGATGACATGAAGGAAATCATATAATCTTAAAGAACGCGTTTTTGTTTTAGTTTGCTGTAAAAGTCTCATTGTTCAGTTTTGGAATAAAAGTTTGTGCTGATTTTTTATATCCAAATATAATTTTTATTTCGCCATATGATGATTTTCATCGAAAAGCTTCTGGCAACGCTGCATACATACGTACGTGGAGCTCTGGTTTACTGAGGTAACTGTTTCGAAGCCAGCCTTAGTGACATATTTAAGTATATTATACTAAAACAAAGTTAAATTTCTTTATGTGTTTATCGAAAAATCGGCATTTCGGAGCAAAAAGCGGCAAATTGGCACTTTGATTTTTGTAAGCAACAAATCGGCAAAGTGCCGATAAATGGATAAATATGACAGGCCTGGGTACACTGTCTCATGTAAATGCAACTCTCTTTGGTTTTCCCCTTGGCAATATTAAGCAACAACAAATTCTATGAAAAAACAATAACTGCACAACAATGATTTCATTGTATGGACACGAATGCAAATTTAAAAGAAAATTTAAGAAAGTTGCAGAACCCAAGTTGACTCGTATGGGCGAGGACTATGCAAATTTAAAATAC
Organism: Panzeria rudis; assembly: GCA_956483635.1. Classification (NCBI taxonomy): domain Eukaryota; kingdom Metazoa; phylum Arthropoda; class Insecta; order Diptera; family Tachinidae; genus Panzeria; species Panzeria rudis. Next base: position 75,097,527 of record OY101449.1, read on the forward strand.
AATAAAATATTTTTTTTGTGTTGAAAAAAGTAACCAAATTCGAAAAAAAGTACACAAGTACACATTGGAAAAAAAAGTAACCAATTTTGGTTAAAAGTAACCAAAACGGCAGCCATGCTCACAACAATACTCAGTTTGAAAATTTTCATTACATTTTGTTTTTGATTTTGGTCAATAACAAAAGTAAACGCACAAGCAGTGTCTTTGCTTTTACAAGTTGTCAGCAGTGCAGTCGAAAGGACAGACATTTTCTTAATTTTGCAAGTTTTCTGCGGGTACAGTTAGCTATTTTGTTTTTATACTTTTCTATTTAGCTTACCGTGTTTTTGTCGTCACACACTGGGAAAAAAGGCAAATCTAGCAGGGGAAAATTATATCTTCGAAACTAATAGACTGATCCACAAAAAGTGTATGGATGAATTATACGAAAGGCTGAACCCTATAAGGTCTATAAAAAAAGTGTAGTTTTTTTCGAAAGATTATGAAATTGGGTTGAAAAAATAGTATACGTCTCATTAATTTGAATTTAGTGGAATTTTTATTTTTAAGTTTTTAATTTGTAAAAAAATATCTTGGAAACCGCTTCAGATAGAGATCCGAAATTTTCACAGGATGTGTAATTTTAAGGCCGCCACAAAGGAAGTTGTTGCAAAATATTAATAAGTGCTCCATTCAATGAAGCCCTTTTTATTTTTTACCAATTTTCGTTTTTAGCATTTGTTAAATTTAAAACATAAAAAACGAATTTCTCAAAATTTTGACGTGCTTGCAGCAAATACCCGAGATAGCAATAATTGTTTAACAACTTGTATATTTTCATAACCTTTCGGAATTTCTCTCCGGTGCACAACACTGTCGTGCTGTGTATTTAATAAATCAAAACATAATTGCGTGGTGAAACTTTTTTAAGCCTGTGGAGCACCGACACAAGTTTTGTTTATAGTTTTTCATGATCTATACGATGTGGGTAAGTAATTTTTTGATATTCTAATATATTAATATTTGGGCGTAATTTCTTTAAAATGCATGTATGTATATGTTTAAGGCAAAAAATATTATTTCGGCTTAAGTTCAATACTTAAATTTGGTTAAAGTCAAATTTTTACTGAGAAAGGAATATTAGAATACCTAATCATTAACGAACGAACGAATCAGTACTGATTTCGCGGCCTCTGCACCATCTATCATATCAGCATTCTTTGTTAATTTTTACCGCTTGTCAAGGTGGATACTAGGGAATAGGAATATCAACACACAGAAAAATTTCCATGTAAAATCGTCGAAAACCAGGTTAATTTAACATTTTTCGGTAATGATTGTGCTTCATAGGTGTTTCATGTTAAATCAACATGATTTACAATAATCTTGAAAGAATATGTATCCTTTTGACTTAAGTACACAGAAAAAAATAAGTTTCGTTTTTGATAACAAAAATCCCGGTATTCAATATTTTTTTTTTCAAATTTCCTGTGATAAAGAATTCCCCTATATTGATAACAAAATTATTTCAAAATAAAAATATATATATAAATTAAAAAAATGTTGACATGGCTGGAATACGAACCCGGGCTTTCCGGACGTAAAGCATACACTCTCTAGCTGAGCCATATCCCATTTATTTTTTTATGGGATACAACTTGTTTTAAGTACTTATGTATAAAAAGAAAAGAAATAACCGGCATGGAAAAGAAATACCTACAACGAAATATTTTATTATGTTAAAGATAAATGTTATTGAAATTCATATTTTTTTTAATAACATGGTTTTATTGAATATAATTCTTGTCTATTTTTTTCTGTGTATATTTCATGTTGATTTAATATTCCAGTACAGTTAAATGAAAATGAAATTGATACTGAAATAATACGAAAAATCATATTGAATCAAAGTAATTTCGACTTGAAACAACGTGAATTTAATATTGGAACAACACGAAGAATCATGTGGAAACAAAGTTATTTCAAGTTGAAACAACGTGAATTTGATATTGAAATAACTCAAAGAATCATGTTGAATTAAAGTTATATCAAGCTGAAAAAACATGACTTTAATGTAGCTATTCTATTAATTATTTTACTTACGTGATAGTCATCAGAAAACTTTGCGTTGTAGCTGACTGTCCCAGCCAAGATTTGACCTCGTGCCACCTTCATGATAGTCCACGCGCTAACCAGTGCAGCTACAACAGCTTCAAACTTTACTTTAGCTATAGACTAAATACATACCATCGTATGGAAAATGAATTTCATTTCAATTCAACATGATTTAAACGATTATTTTACATAAAACTTATTTGAAATTAAAGTTATAGTGATGTCGATTGAAAATGAAACTTAACGTTTATAACAAAATTGTTTTAACAGTGAGTTAAGGTTAGATTAATAATTTTTCGTTTAAAATTAATATGAAAGAATGGTAGTTTCAAACCAGCAGCAGTAAATTTTCGCTGTTCATTCGTTTTTTGTCGTCTACATAGACGACACTTGTAAGAATAAACAACAAGAAGTCACACAACTAAGTAGAACAGTGAATTGTAGCAATGAACAAAGCAAATAAATACTAACAAACTCCAACGACAAATTATTTCTTGTAAATTTAATATGATTTCGAATCGAAATTGCGGCATGTTGATTTTACATTTCCATTTTATTCTGTGTGAACTATATAAACAATTTATTCAATGAAATAGTATATGAGAGGCGATGCAGATTTTAATATTCATTTACAAGTTAATTAAATTTTAGTTAGTTCGAAATTCTCCATACTCCCTTTTGCTTTTTTCTGAGCACTCTGCTGCTCAGATATTATTGTTGTTACATATGTTTATCTGGTTATGTGTTATGTCATAAAAATATTCTTTGAAACTTTTACTGACGAAAATTCTTTTAAAGCTCTTGAAAGCTTTCATCAAAACTTTAAGCCTAATGTTTGAATAAAAAAATTTAGATATTATTTTTAGCGCAATGTTTTACGCTGCAACTAACACATTTTTCAATTTCGTGAACATGTTTCCAACCATTGTCGCATATGGCACAATTTGTAGCAATTTTTATCGTCCTATATCGGCGCACAATTTAAAATTTGCACAATTCATTTTTGGGCGGTCCCATTATAGTCGCATATTGTTACAATCTTTTTCGACTTATATCGGGCCAAACAAAATTGCGACAATAATCGCTTTCATTTCTGCATACTACCTTTTTTTATTGTGCAAGTTTAATGATATGTTTTAGTTTATTTTCTTGTTGGCAGACAGAATTTTATTTCTGAAATAGAATTTTATTTCTGAAAAAAAGAACAATTAAAAAAATATAATAACAAAATAAACAGATTTTAGTGAAAACTTACTACACGTTTTTTAATTATTTTTGTTTCATAAACAAATGTTGTCTATGCTACCCTGTCAGTCCAGAGGTCATGGATTCGATTCCCGCCGTGGACCCCTGGTGTTTCCCCCAGACAAGCTAATCGCTTCACGGGTTGTGTTTGTTATATAAATTTTTTTAAATTTTATTGTATTTTTTTCAACAGGTTAAATAAAGAAACAAAGACATTAGAGTAGTCACGATATGTTCGGTAATTTTTCAAAACGGTGATATCAATTAGCACCGGGCAAAAAAAATTTTCTTTTAAATCTCAAAAAAAAAAAAACACAAAAACACGTCAGAAAAATTTTAAGCTAATCTGTCAATGATTGATGGACCCTCAAATGGGTTTAAATTTGAGAAGTCCATATTTTGTATTTTTTTAGATAAGTTAATGTAAATGTCATTATTACTCGAGATCCGCCTGTCCAATTTTGTCCAAATAAATTTAGAAAAATTTGTAATTGCAATGCCTTTAATCTACTCTTATACTATTTCTCAATGTAATCCATATTTTCGGAGTTATAGACAAAAATTATGGCGAAAAACTGAATTTTTGCTTTAAAAATAAAAATTTTGTATCCCTAAAATATTACCAAATATCGAAATCAGCGAAAAGGGAATAGTTTGATTACTTAATCGTAAATATACATAAAATAAAAAAACAAAATGAAACATGGCTGAGTAATGAACAAAAAATTGATCCAATATTGAATTAACTGTAGCTTTTTAGCTACATACTTGATATGGTTGCATACATAAATTTATGCCAGAAAACATTTTTAATTACATGCAATTGAAACTTATAAAAAAAAGCTAGAAGAAGATAAAGGCTGTTTTAAAAAGCGCTAAAAAAGAGCTATGCCCTAAATTAAATATTGCAAGCTAAATAGGAAGAAATAAAGCTAATTTATCTCGAAAAAAGATAATATGGTCACACTGCACAATTGTGATAATATTACCATAGTGTGTATTACACTACATCCCTGCGGTAAATGGAAGGAGTACAGAGGCCTTCTACAAAGACTTATTTAGCAGTCTATAGTACTTCCACTCCCATTGCATACTCATATCTTTTTTACATGCGATGTCATTGCGAGCCGAAGCCTTCTTCGACACATTACTCAGCAGGCCTATTTGCAGGTCATACGTGGCATGCCTGATAGAAGGCCTGGTCTGAGAAGTTCCGCTAAAAACAAATGGAGTTAAATTTTTTTATCTGGGTATTTTTAAAGCTGCTTCTATACTTCGGATTTTGTTTTTTTTTACTTAGAACTTCTTCTCTTCATCCAAAGTAATTTTTTATAGATATGAGGGATGCTAAATTTCCTGTATTTATTAGGAACGAATTGAACATGATGTAGCAACATGTATGTATGATGCCTCTTGTACGTAAATTTCAGTCTTATATAAAAATCATTTGCGAAAAAAGAATACAAGAACGTTTGTTATTTTTAAAGAACATTTTAAAGAACATTTTGCGTCATTGCGAGCAGCGGCCTTCTTCGACACATTACTCAGCAGCCCTATTTGCAGGTCATACGTGGCATGCCTGATAGAAGGCCTGGTCTGAGAAGTTCCGCTAAAAACAAATGGAGTTAAATTTTTTTATTTGGGTATTTTTAAAGCGGCTTCTATACTTTGGATTTTGTTTTTTTTACTTATAACTTCTTCTCTTCATCCAAAGTAATTTTTTATAGATATGAGGGATGCTAAATTTCGTGTATTTATTAGGAACGAATTGAACATGATGTAGTAGCTGCAACATAAACGATATAATAGCAACTGTATGATGCCTATTGTACGTAAATTTCAGTCTTATATACAAATTATTTACTAAAAAAGAATACGAGAATGTTTGTTATTTCTTAAGAACATTTTTTTTAGGGATGTAACGATACGCCGTTTTGCCGATCCGATACCGATACCGATATTTAAAATTAAATATCGCCAATACCGATTCCGATACCGATACGAATATTGAAATTGAGTTCAAGTTTAGATTAACAAAACTCAAGTGCAATTTTTATTACACAAAATTACATTATAAGAGAGAATATTTAAAATTGATAAAACATTGGAAGTAATTTTTAAGGAGCTACATTTTCTTTGCATCCAAAAAAATCTATATTAAAAATATGCAGATAATTAGTAGAAAAGTAAGAAAATATGTTTAATTCCTTTATAAAAAATACTCGCCATACTTTTTAAAAAATCGATTTTTTAAAGGACATTTATCAACTAATATTCTTTTAAATAACTTAATAGTTTATTTATTAAAAGACTTCTAAGTTTATATATATTCACTTAAATTTACATGAAAACACAGTTCTGAGTTTAAATTCGCATAAAAAATTTTGAAAATGGGTAATTTTTTATCCTTTTTCCTTGAGGAAAAATCATTATAGGATACCGAAAAAGAAATTTGTCCTAGCATCGCTTTCAATTCGATGATTGGTAATCGAAAAACATAACTTCTTGCAATGGCAAGGATATGTAAAACTAATTAGAAATTATCCAAATTTGCAATACTTCCAGATCGCGAATTCTACATTTTCATGTCTTCTTTGGAGTATCTCTTTTTTTTTTTGCTGGAATAAGATTTAAAAAACAACGACTTGAATTCATGGTAAAATTAACAAAAAAAATAATAATTTTTTTTACAAAATAACAGCATAAAATATTATTAATTTTTAAAATTGATATTAATAAGATTTAAAAAATAACGAAGTGAATAAAATCATGGTAAAATCGAGCAAAAATAAATTATTTGTTAAAAAAAACTCTGAAAAAATTTTTAAAAGTATCGTCGTATCGGACAGTAAAATATCGCCGATACCGATGTATCGGAAAATCTGAAGTATCGCCGATATATCGGTATCGGTATCGGTATTCGTTACATCCCTAATTTTTTTATTAAACAAAACGAAAAATCTAAAAATAAAATACTCCTTCCAAAAGAAACCATTGCAGAGGCCTTCTAGAAGGCCTATCCCTACAAGGCAGAAAATAATTAATTTTGGATCTTAAATTCAGGTCTTGGAAGGCCTGCAAAAAGGCCTATTTAGTGAATGTCTCGTAGGTTTTACTGCTGGGATATTCTACTGAAAAGCAAATACATGTAATGAGCTGATACTACCAGTAACAACTACAAATAGTGTAACAGCAATAACATTATTAAGAATGTTTTCAAAAAGGAAAATGTACAACAGTAAGACAAATGTGCGAAAATACTATGTGTTTAAATGAATGCGTATAAATTTAAATATTTTTGAAAGAGAGTTTTTAACATGCAACATACATAAATAAGCCGATTGGCGAACTTGTCGCAGAGTACACTTTCATCAACGACTGCTTAAGGAAATTTCGACATCTGTCATGCACGATATTTGTCGATTACAGGTTCTTTTAAGGCAATCTAACAGAAACCGTACTCAAAGACTACGTAATAGAAAAACTACTCAACTGGTCATGTATCAAACTAGTTGGATATTGTCTGCAAGCTAGTCTTGCAACAGCGAAAAGCACTAATTTTCGTAAACCAGCAAACGATCTTCTTGTGGGCATTGTCTACCAGCCGGTCTCCAGTTTGAGTCCTTTTGACACATTCCTGCTTGCTAAAATTGCGGATGTTGTCATTTACATAGTCATTAATGAAAATATTATAGAAATTTTCAGTTCTACAAGAACGAGGAAAATATGAGCGAAAAAGTCGCTGTTGTTTTCATGTCTTCTTGGCATCTTGTTCTCGATGTTTTAGGTGGTGCAGCAGCAGGTTTGTAAGCGCGAAAACTTATAAACATGTAGCCTCAGTTCGAATCCCAGCTAAATCAGCCCATACTGTAAATGAAAAGGAAACAAACGGGAAAAAACGTTCTATAATAAAATAGGCGACATTGTCGCTATGTAAACGTTGGCGACAAGATAAACGACATTGTAGCCTACATAGTCACTAAAGATATAATAGATAATATTGTCGCTTTTTTGTTTAAGAAATATCACTACTAATGGGTATCGATGACACACTTCTCAAGGATGTTGTATTTTACATGGACATTAATGAAAATATTATAGACAGTGTCGCTCTTGTTGTCATGTATGATCTGTTTGAGCTGTCGCCAACGGGTTCTTCACGCTTTAACATTGTCGTGCATCTGTCTTGCAAGATGTATGAAAGACATGGCCAACCGGGAACTGTAGAGCACATACGACTAATATATATATAAAAGATATATGAGAATGAACTAGAAAGCAAACAACAAAACGACATTTTAATGGGAAATTGATGATGATTGAATTACATCACAAGACTTAACATTTGAAATTTTTAAAAAGACTGCACAATTAAAAAAAAGGATTTTACTTTAAAATTCCTTTTCAACTCCTTTAAGAAATATAACTTCAAAGGATAATTGTTACAGTCGGTGAAGGAAATTCATTCGTGTAAAAACTTGACTATCTAATTATGATTGTAATAAATGTTCACTATATGTAACAATGTTCACTTCACTTGCTTTTAAAAATTTGTTTTGTGTCTTTTTTACTGCATAGTTTATGTATACATATATGCTGCAAAAATGAGCAGCAATAGTAACAGCAACAATAATGTTTTATTTTAAAATTTAATTATGACTAGCTAGCAGGGTATTCATTTAATCGGGCTTCTGCTTTAATCGGTTAATCGCTTGATTAATTAATCCAGGGCTCAAATTATCACATTCGGACTATGACATACGTGAACGTACTGTAATCCCATACAGTTTATACGATTGACGTGTCACGTAATAATTTTAGTACGATTACCGATACGATCACGGATGTGACGATTTGAGCCCAGGTTTTGGTTTAACAGGTTAATATTCGGTTAATTTCGTGATTAATGGTTTAACGATTAATAAAGTTTTTTCATATATTAAGTAATTTCAATAAATAAAAGTGCATAAATTAATTATTAATTTTAGTTTATTAGTAAAAACAATAACATAACAATTCTTAAACAAAATTAAGAAGGAAAAACACACAAAATTCATAAATACGTATTAATTAAAAAATAAGCAAGCTTGTGTGTGACCGCTTCGCCCGCTTAAAGTTCGCTTTATGAATATAAGGTGTCTATAAAATATAACAATCATGTACATATGTTCTGTATTTCATGTGGAATTAAAATGTGCGGAATTATCAAAGCATTTTTGTTGTAAATTAATATTTATAACAACAATGCTTTGATAATTCCACACATTTTAATTCCACATGAAATACAGAACATACCCGAATATAAACCTTTTTACATATTGTTTGAAGTTCCCGTTACACAAAATAAGCTGTGCTACCAGCGTTAAAAAAACATTTTTCTAAATTCCAGCAAGATTTATCATAAGTAAAATGGGGTATATTTTCGCCTTTTTCTGTTTTAACTTAGAAATTAAAAAAAAGTTTTTTTTTGAAAATAGTATATTTAATAAGTGCTCACTTCTCTGTTGTGTTATGTTGTGTTTCATTAACATTTTGTGCAAAAAAAATAATAATTTTTTCCTGCACTTTTTTTCCGAAGTTATGGGAAACAATTACATGTTTTATTCAGGGACTCCAAATTTTTCACTAACAATATTTGGCAAAACTACAACAAACAATAAAAAATATCAAAGAAAGTAAAAAAAAAATGCAATGAAAATATAGCCTAACTAGTGAAAAATAAAACTTTCAAGGTACAAAGTAGTTTTTATGGGCTAGATATGGTGCCTAGATACGTTCAGATTGTATATCAGATTGTTCACAAAAGTTTCTCAACACGGAGCTTACCGTAGCTATAACTTTGCCAAATATTGTTAGTAAAAAATTGGCAGTCGCAGTAAGTTATTCTGAAAACAGTAAAAAAAAATTTTTTGTTCCTATATTTATCCCAGCGAAAACTTTGCTTACTGGTAGCCAAAAAAGTATATAGGGATTTAAGTTGTAACTACTTACAATTTGACTCGAACCTACTTATTTTTATTTGAGAAGTCCAAAAAATAAGGGGTACCCCTTACAAATGCATTTACATTGTCACACCAATTAACTAGTTATTATTTGGCTTACTTGAAGTTAAAAAATAAGTAGTCAAATAAACAAATTAAAATTAAAAAAATTAATTTACACACATTATATTTTATTTTTTTTAATTTTTTATTTAATTTATTTTTTTTAACCCAGCTGGGATACGAACTAGTGCTCGATCAAATTTGAGGACAAGAACTTTACCCACTCAGCTATTGTTGATTTTTAAGTTTAAGCGACAAAAATTAGTTTTCATATACAAACGCATGTTGACTTAAAAAGTGGTTGTCTACATATTTTTTTAATACACATCAACAAATTGTAACTACTCTCAGATAATGAGAAAAATAAGTACTAAATTTATTAAGAAGTATGTAGTAGTTCTAATTTGAAGCATAGTAATAAGATAAATAACTACCACTCATTACTTTGTAACCCATTAATAAAGTGCTACCCATTACAAAAATCAAAAAAGGGTTTTGCTGGGATCCTATAATTTTTCAAAAAGTGTACGAATAAATTATTTTTTTGCATAAAATGTCTATAAAATTTGTTTAGCGGACTCTTAGCTACATTAAGGTAGGGGTACATAGCACGCGTCAACATGTTTAGTGTGTTTACAACTTTAGACGCTTTAAGACCGGCAAGTTACACATCACGCGTTAGACACTTTTTATAGTCAGCTGATGGAATGTTTAATGCTGGTATGTTTAATGCTTTGCTGATCATATTCCAAGCTTCAGCTCTTTTGTCTCTCTTTTTATACGCAACTATTCATTTTGCGTATATAACCGAGTATATTTTTATTTCCTCAATTAATTTTTCTTCCATTATTTAATATTTTTACTTTTTTATTAACAGAACAAAAATAAGAAAGTCAGCCAAGGATGGCAAGTGAGATTTGAAAATTGTACCAATGTTGACTAAAATTGTACTTTTTTATACATAATTGTACTAAAATAAAATATTCCCCTTGGAACAAGCCAAGAATACCAAAGCTGTTGCAAATCAAAATATAAAAAAATGGGGTAATAGCCCTATTTAAACAAAAAAATTTTGTGAAATTTTTTCGGCGCTATTTTGGTTCCGAAGCTACGGGGCTCAAAACTTTCATTTTGAACTGGCCATAACTCCTACAATTCTGCACAGATATAAACGATATGTATATCATTTTAAAGTACCTTTTTAAAATACATTTCTACTGGTATATACATTTATTTGATGTCCGTTAACCCATTCTGAGGCCGACTTTTTACGTAAACACACAGTTATCACAACAAAGGAGCTGCAATAAGGAAAATTCTAAAAAATGGAACAAATTATTAATTGTACTAAATAAGCCATTGGTGTACCATTGTACTTTAATTGTACTAATTTGGCCATCCCTGAAGTCAACTGTCTATCTGTCAGAACCGGTAACGCGTGAAAAAAGTTCAAAGTTGCTGAACTTTTTGCGGCACACGCATCTAAAACTTATTTGTGTAACTTGCTTCATATAAACACACTATTTTAACTTTTTTTGACAGAAGTCTGTAACGCATTGACGCGTTAACTCGTGTTATGTACCTTTATTGCCATATATAGTTTAGCGGTATCACCAAGTTTGAATTAGCTATTGGTCAAAAACTGATGACACTTTTTTTGAGGTCCCGCCCACTGATTTTCAGAAACTTGGAAGGCCCATTAAAAAAATTGGTAGCCAAATTCGTTAAACTGAGTATAAGGTTTTACTACCCTTTGATAATAGAATTGAACCTGTACTTTCAAGTCCATGTGTTTTTGTACTGTTGCACTGTGTTATTAATCAAGAGCTTAATAATTCCCTCAAGTTCAATTAGAAGCAGGGTCTTTACTAAGCTCTTTAATAGCCACGTCCAAAGGTTTTGAACTTTTCTTTAAGTTAAGATCACTAAACACAATTCTTTGTTTGTGTAAAAAAATAGTTTCTAGAGTCCGACCGAATAATCGGTTTCTGTTTCGGCCAAAATTGTGGTTTCGGCTGATATTCGGTTTAGGCCAAATTTTTGGTCGAACACCGAAACCGAAACTTTTTTTTCTGTATAAATAAGAAGTTAATCGAAATAGTATTTTCCAAATCTAAAATATATTCCATTCCATATCTTTGAAAATTGAATCTAAATTTTACTTTGTTTTATAAAGCGCAACCAAAAGATATATGTAGTAGCATAAATTATTCAACTGTTTGTTGCCGAAATAAATAGCATAAGCTAGGGAATGGTAAACCGATTTCGATTCCAATTGAAAATCGAGTTTGTGTTATAATAAATTGATTTTTCGCAATCGAATTTACGTCTGCGATTTTCCACTGAAATTGATTATTTGTCTTTTAAATAGAATAAATTTTTCAAATAATATCAAAATATGAAGAAATGTTATTTTCAATCTTCACGATGAATTCAATAATGTCGAGAAAAATTGTTTATTGTGTATAGCATCGATGAAACACGGGCACAAATCAAAAAACTTCACTATAGTAGGGATGAAATTGTATAAATATAGTGTCAAAAATAAGTTAATATTCCACTTATATAATATTATATCTTTTTATTTATTCCGATATTTTTTCAGAGTTAGCACATATTGTTCAAGTAAAAGTTCTATGAATTAAAAAAAATTTTTAATTTCGAAAGTTTCGAATTGTCTAACAGGTATATGACTACGGATATCATTTAAACATTGCAAACAACTATTTCTTGCTTCTATGATCAGTTTTCTGTCTTTAGTATTTATAAATTGTGCACACTACGTGGGCTTTTGCGATTCAAGTTCGACAATTTGAAAAAAGTTAATAACATAACAATAATAACATAACAATAAATTGATATAATATTACAACCGGCTGTCCGATTTGAACGAATAGTAACTTAAATGAAAAACTAGTTCTTCTGCTTTAAGAAACTATCTAAAAGTATAATGTCTCCATTCAAAAACTTTGCGCAACTTTGGCGAAGTCTAAAACAAACTTTATTGTGCATGCTTAAAAATGGTCACATCTTTAAAACTCGCCACTCGATATCTTAATTTTTAATACATTTCAGTTCAGCATGGCCCATTATATATGAGCTGATATAAATTTTAAATAATTTAGTTAAATACAAGAATGTTGCCAAATTACTATGGGAGTTAGCATTTATTTTCTCTAAAAAAATATATACTTTGAGATAGCATTATTACAAAAATGTGTGTAAAAGTCAAAAAAACTTAACTTTTTGTTCTGAAATTTTCACTAAACGCACAGTGGCCAATTTGGCTTCGCTAGCGGCATTTAATTCAAATTTTCAAATTTGAAAAACCGTTAATTTTTTTAACAATCGATAACAAATACATTCACTAGTTTTGTATCGATTTTTAAAAGCTCAGCTTACAGCTGATGAACAGCTGTGAGCTGTCAAAGTCAGCATATGTTTCTGCAAGTGTTGTGCAAAATATTTCCGCCTTTTTGATCATCGTTTTGCTATTCGTGTTAAACTTACAAATTTTATTATTTTCATTAAAAGTTTTGTTATATACTAACGCCAAGGTTTGTATTATATAAAAAAACTGTGGTTGTGATCTGTGTATACTTATGTTATTTATAAAACGTAATCGTGTTTAAGTGTATTAGCAACTCGCCCATTGTAACGTACACCTGTCTTTCGTGGAGTAGAACTTACAAAATTCACCTGCATTCAGTGTCATTGTAAATTTTCCTATATGTGTAAACCATTGTGTGTCCAAAATGTCCAAAATTTACTGCGAGTACCTGCGAACCTTCAATTTGTTGTACTTTTTAGGCAAAATGTCAGTGACAAAACGCACCCTTTTTTTAATATGGCATGAAGAAGCGATCCCCACCAAGAAGTTTCTCGCCGTGGAAAATTATGTTCTTGTTACCGTTTTGAGCAAAATTACCTATACTCAGAAGGAGCAGTGCGAAATTGGAAGGAAACTGCGAAATTTTGCTAGTAGGCTTATCCAAAAGTGGAAGGCCTGTGGCAGAAGAAAGGTGTTTTTCGAAAAAATTAACCAAGAATGTCTAGATACACCAGTGGTATTATTGGGAAAAAAAGCAAATGAAAATATTGGACGACCGGAAAAAGAGCTTTCCGAGTGCTGCAGAAAAACGCAAGTCAATAAGATGTCAGGGCTTACAGAGGAAGTGTCATGTGAAGGATTGTTGGTAGCTGCAAGCTGCAGTTTATATAAAGCTGGAAAGCGCAGTGCTTCCAAAGTTGTAGAAATGGTAAAAGGCGATGAGGATTTTAGCGGAAAGGTAATAAAAAATATAAACAAACCAAAGCCCCTTCCATCAAAATTTTCGGACGATAAAGCGCTTGCGCTATTTGTAGATCTTGGACATACCAGATACATTTGGTACTTGAACAAGAAATCAGCAAGAAACCAAAACGCCGATATATATCCATGCTACGAAAAATTACGCTTCACCAAAAAAAAGTGCTATCCTAGTGACATTACAGTCACTGATTATACAATAAATAGGATCATGGAAGCACACCCTGAAAGTTTTGAAATCCCATCTACAAGTAATAATAACACCCATTTAACTGCTGTCTACAAATGGGTTGTGATGGCAGCAGCGGCCATTCCACATATAGGCAAAAATTTAACGACTGCGAAGGAAACATGAGAGACCAATATTTATTTTCAATTTGTATTGTACCACTGCAAGTGCAGAACGGACCGACAGTTTTATGTAAAAACAATCGACCTTCTTCTACACGATACTGTTGACCAATCAAAATACTTTGCGAGAAGGAAACGGCGGACCTGAGTCGCAGGGAAATTGAAAATATTAAGAGCCAAATATTAAATATTGTACCAACATATGTAAACTCATTGATTATTGATCACCAATTTCACATCACCATGCTTGATGGTAAAACTTTCAGCGTCATTTCAGAATCTTCTTCGCAAATATGCGGAATCTGCAACGCAACACCGAAAAAAATGAATGACTTAAATTTGGTGAAGACCTTTCCAATTAAAGTGAACCTCTTTCAATATGGGTTATCCAGTCTCCACGCCTGGATAAGGTTTTTTGAATGTATTTTGCACATATCCTATAGAATACCAATAAAAAAGTGGCAAACTCGTGGTGCTGACAAGGATATTGTTGGACAAAATACAACAAATATACAGCAGAAGCTACGAGAAGAAATGCATTTGTTGGTCGACATACCAATGGCTGTTACTGGAAATACCAACAACGGAAATACGGCAAGAAGATTCTTTCAACAACCAGATTTAGCCGCTCGTATAACTGGAGTGAACGAAAATTTAATATATCGATTCTGCGTCGTCTTATGAGCACCGGCATGTGGATACGATATAAACACGGAGGCATTCAGACTTTACGCAATGGAAACTGCCGAAATTTTTGATAGTTTATACCCTTGGTTCTACATGCCCTCGTCTGTTCACAGAATTTTAATTCATGGAGCAGACATAATCAATCATTTTTCGCTTCCAATTGGTATGATGTCCGAGGAAGCGCTTGAAGCCAGAAATAAAGATTATCGGAACATCCGTGAAAATAATACCAGAAAAAATTACAGGAAAAATACAATGGAAGATATAATTAACGCTCTTTTTGTTTCTTCTGATCCCTTAATATCTTCATTGTCCAACGGCTCATCAATTTCCTATTCCAGAAATATTAGTTTCGATAAGGAAGTTAAAAGCTTGCTTATAATGCATCATTTTGAAGATGATTTCTCTGAATCTGATACTGAAGAATCTGCTTAATATTTCTTTTATAATATGGTTTCTCTTTGAGTTGACAATTTTTTTTAATTTTATATATGAATATATGGTGGAAAATGTTTATTGAATTAAAAACAAAATAAAAAATTAAAAAAAATTAATAATAAAAAATTTAAAATTAAAAAAAAAAATTTTAAATAAAAAATTTAAAATTAAAAAAAAAAACTAAAAATAAAAAAAATAAAAATTAATTTTTTTTTCCAAAAATTGTTTCATTTTTTTCTGAATTGAGAAAAAAATTTTTTGAAGATATCTTCTTTACTTTGAATAAAATGCCGCTAGCGAAGCCAAATTGGCCACTGTGAAACGTGGAGAACATATTAATACACCATTTGCCGTCAAAAACTCGTTTTCTCAAAAATTTGACTTGACACATTTTGAATATAGGCTCTCGATATACAAATTATGCTATTATTTTGACTGACACTGTATGTATTATGTAATAACATAAGTGAGTTTTTAATTCTTAAAATAATTAATTAGTTTATTGTTCGACCTTTTTCATTATAACGAAAACAATAATACGTTTTTGTTTTTACTCGAGCTCAAACAGAGGCATATTATTCAATATTAGTTAATTCTAAAAAGTTTTGGTAAATTTTGGATTCGGCTTTTTTGACGAATATTGGGTTCGGAGTCAAAAAATTGTTTCGGTCGGACTCTAATAGTTTCTAAACACATACCTTTTGTATGTGAGACGAAACAGATAATTAAACACACAACAAATATGTTATAATACTACAAAAAAGTAAGAACTTTGTTATATCGGTTAGTCGACCAAAATTCACCAGTTTAATCGAAAACATCCAATTTTTAATAAACCGATCAGTTAATCTGGTAGTAATTAACCGGTTAAATGTTAAACGGATTGAATTACCTTACTGGCTAGAAACACTTTCATTATATTAAATAATATCGCTCATATTTTCACATCCTTATATATAATACATAGTATATATTATATACATACCCAGTGGTCAGTCAATGACACGAAGTATTTAGATAATAGCACTGTATTTGGATTTTGAACTTTTCTTCAGGCAAAGGTTCTAACAGTTGAGCTAATATATAGTTTTGAGCTAAGGAATAGAATGGCGTTCGCCGTTTTTTCGGATTGGCTCGAGTTTTGTAGATAATATTTTAATTTTATTCTTTGGACACCCTATTATTCGTTAAAAATCCATCTTATATGCAAATTATGAGAACAGAAAACGGTTATATATATAAAACAATTTAATGTTTGTTTTATTCTTAAACTATGTATTTGCGGCCTTTAAGAAACATTTTTACCACCTTTTTCCTACTGAAGTTTTTGTTCCTAATCATGTTAATTGCAGAATAAATTATCACCGCTTGCTCAAATAACCGTTTTATTCTGGGTCTTTCCTGATTTTTATTCGAATATTTTATATGGGAATATAGAATACTTCATTATCGAATATTTTATATTTGAATAACATGTTCGAATATTTTATATATAGCAAGCAGTAACGATATATTTTATCATTAATTTATTTTTAAGTAAAAGTTTTAGTAATAAGTACAATAATAGTAAGAAAATATAAGAAATTTGTCAAAATTAAAAAAACATTGAAAATTGCTAGACAAATTAACGGGTTCGATTAAGATTACGATTATAGTCGCTATGCAAACCCTAATACTATATGTATTTGTTTTTTATTTCGTTTCTTAATATGTAAAAATGCTTTCAAAATTACAGCATAATTTGACAACAATTTTACGAATTACTTTAAAGTTGTTATTGCCATAAAAGGCCACCTCTTTTTAACACATCGTTAAGAATCATACAGGCTGATTGACAAAAAATTACATGTAAGAGTAAAAACTCATCCATGCGTTTATGTACATTAGGTTATTCAACTAATCGGATTTATATTTTAATCAGTTATTCGCACGATTAATTAATAAAAATTTTTGGGTTTAATCAGTTAGTTTTGGATTAATCGGTTAACCCGTTGATAAAAATTTTCCATAAACTATTTTCAATAAAGAAAAATACGTAAACTGTTTATTACTTTGAAATATTACATTGGTCTGCAGCAAAAATCGATTTTAAATAAAAATATATGGAATATAAATATTTTAGTGCGCTAAATTCAAATCCGTTTTCAGTTTCTTTCTATCGGGTTCAGATTTCCTTTATGGGAATGAGTAATATTTCCACTAGGTACATAAGCTTATTTCACCCTAACTTGAGAACAAATTATCCGGCTTGAAGCCACCAAAAGATGCGGAATAAAATTACCTTTAAGTCATCTATACATAATTTTATTTATTTGCGACTGCTTCGGAAATATTCGGAAATCAAGGAGGAAAAATTAGTATTTTCATTCTTTTTTAGTTTTCAGACTCCAAAAAAATTGGAATGGTAAAACTTTTAGATTTTAATCATTTCCCAGCAAAAACTTTGCTTACTGGTAGGCAAAAAAATATATGAGGATTTAAGTCGTAACTACTTACAATTTTACTCGATAACTATTTATTTTTGTTTGAGAAGTCCAAAAAATAAAGGGTACCCCTTGCAGATGTATAGACATTGTCACAGCAATTATCTAGTAATTATTTGGCTTACTTGAAGCTAAGAAATAAGGAGTCAAATAAACATATTAAAACTAAAAAAAATGCATGCGCCATATGTTTTATTTCTAGAGTAACTTCGGGTATTGTGGACTATGCGTCTAATGTGGACCACGCGCTTATTTTAGAAAATACGTGAAATATGACAGCACCGCCTTGATGTATGTTTTGCCAATTGATAAAAACAAACATCAAATTTGATTTTGTATACATAATTCCAATGTTGACATTTTAGTTAAGTGCTGATTGTTGATGCGTGTGGTCAACATTTTTCGAACAGTGTGTATTTGACATATATGAGGGATTTAACTGTTGCATTATTTTCTACAACAAAAATATACATTCAGTCGTAATTTCAATTGATGAGTTTGTATTTTCAGTTAGTTTTAAAAATTAAAATATTGTTTTCAATAAAAAAAACTGAGTCGTTTAATGTGGACCAGAAAAGATCGTATATTGCGGACCAGTAGTCCACATTACCACACAGACAATTGACAGAGTTTTATCTATTTCAGGCTTTTTTAAAACAATGCCCAAGAAAGAAGAAATTCGTAAATGGAATCAAGAAGATATGAAAAAAAGCTGTAGAAGCCGTCCAAACAAAAACAATGGGATTTTTATTGGAATCAAAAACTTTTTGTGTTCGGAAAACAACTCTTATTAGAATAAGAGCATTTGAGGCGAAAGCCTGTCCTGAACAAGGCGATGGAAAATGATTTGGTAAAGAATGCCAACGAAATAGAGGCACGATCCCAGCAAAAATATCCGTCTACCGGAAGCAGGTTTGTAAGGGAGAGATTTCTCCCTTACCAACCTGCTTCGGTATTACATGATTTTTGTATAGGATGTCCCACTTGGTAGGTCTGGAGGCATGAGTATCTTTCTGCGCATCCTAGATGCATTAACCTCATGTCTTTGTTATATGTATATAATTAAAAAATATTTTTCTCTATATCACAATTTCACCCACACTTTGATAAATTTTTTATTTGCCATTATTTTATGTTGTTTTTATATTTATTTATGTATTAAATGGTACAAATACAATTGGAAATTATATTACACTACAATTTACTTTTATTAAATACTTTTTGTTCGCGTATTGAATCAGGAATCGATCCCGCGATCTCCGCATGGTAGACTAGAACACTAACCACTAAGCTATCGAGGCACATTTATTTTCATACACAATTCAATGGAAGAATAAAAAAAATTAAATTACGAAGCAAAAATCACACTCGCATCCATATTTGTATCCACGTAAGCGAGAGATGATGCACTATAAAAAAGTTTGAGTTGAATAAAAAACTTGGTCTTTAAAACACACGAAAAAACATAAATAGCCGACCAAATTCATCGTGTGTGTGGTAAGTTTCTTCGATCGCTTACGTTATTGCATCCTCGTAAGGCAGAGGAAATGCACTCTGTGCTTTTCCGCATCTCCGAAGCACTTCTTATTAATCTACCTGCTTCCTTGTACCAGATTTATTTTTGCTGGGATATTGGGGCCTTACTAGAAGAGATATTAGATCTCTTGCTTTTCAACTGGCAAAATCCAACAACGCCCGAAATAAGTTTTCTTTTCTTCAGGAATGTGCCGGCAAAGATTGGTTATATGGTTTTATGCGACGGCATAAACATGAATTAAATTTGAGGGAGCTAACCGGCACTCCCTTTAATAGAGCAAAATGCTTTACAAATGGAAATGCAGAATTTTAATATTTTGGAAAGTTAATACAATGAAAAAATTTTCCAGCAACATAAATATGGAATGTTGATGAAACTGGACTTTCTATTGTTCCATCCAAAATTATATATACATATGTGACGCGCAAAATAGAAAGGGACCTAAGGGTAAAACCCGGTTTTGTTCAGGAGAGCCATTTTAAAGATTTAAATACGTGTATCTTTGGTGTACCATCACTGAGCGTGTTGGTATTGGTCTCATTTGAAAGCGACACATCTCATGACGTCAGGCACGTGTTGGTCAACCTAGAAAACGCGCGTAGGTCGCCCCTACCTCTTCTTTTGTGTAGTTGGTTTTTATTGTTTTCTACCAAGCGCGCTGTTTCCATGAGTTTGGTATCAATTTTGCTCGCGTTTTTTTCGAATCCAGGTTTATTTTCTGAAATTATTAATTGTGAATTATAATAAATACTCATTTATAATTCTTTTAAATCATGAATATCACTCCGTTAGTACGAAAATTTTTTTACATAATCTTATTATGTTATTCGCGAAAATAATTTAAAACTAATAACATTCTTACTGACTGTCTTAGGATGAAATGGTGGACGAATTCGAAGAAGTAGATTTACTTTATCGCTTCCCTGATGACGAGGATGATGACGATCACTTCTCAGAATTATCGGATAGTGACACTGAAGATGATACCGATAATATATACCTTGATAAATCTGATCTTGATTTACGCGAAGAAAAGGTAGTTGCTCGACTGTATGGTTCAAAAATACCTCCGTGTTGTTCAAATCAATGCAATGAAGTGATCCCTAAGAAAATGGCTGTGGATTTTCGTACTCCTTTCATGAATTTAGATAAGGAATCCCGAGATTTAATTATTCTCGCACATCTGGCAGCTCACCGTGACGATGCAATGCTCAGGTCAAAAGTTGGTGATCGATCGCGAGCTATGAAGAAACGGTACAATCAGATATATTATTTTCGAAGTTTGCCGATATGCCGTGATATGTACTTCTTCCTGTATACAATGGGAATTAAACGCTACAAAAATCTAATCGAACATTACGACAAAAATGGTGTTTATCCACGCGAACATGGCATGACGAATAAAATTAATCGTACAGATGCTTTAACTACTTTGGAAAAATAAGAAATTATTTCATTTATCTGCCGTTTTTCTGAAACCGTTGCTATCACTTTACCTGGACGTCAACCAAATCATCGTGATCATCGTTTATTGAAGCTTCCAACTACTGAAAGTAAGACTTCTGTTTACACTAGATACACCAACAGCGTCGAACCGGGTGGTAAAATCGTAAAACTTCGCACTTTCCAAACGCTGTGGAAGATATATTGTCCCTACATCGTCACTATGAAGCCGGCATACGATTTGCGCGAATTGTGTCGAAATCTTGCAAAAGATGCTGTTAATACAGTAAACGTTACTGAATTTGAAAAAGAAGCAGCATTGAAGGTGTATTCTGATCATTTGCAATCTGCCAGCACTCAGCGAGAGTACTATAACGTCTTGAGAACATTAGTCAAGCCTGATCCAAATGCCATGTATACAGGTATTCCAGAGGAGGATTATCTAGTAATATCTATGGACTATGCTCAAAATGTTCGCTTTCCGTCGGGTCCACAGCAAATAGGAACTGCATACTTTAAATCAGGTCGCAAAACAGCAATTTTCGGAATTACAAGCGAACGTCAAAATGTTCAACACTTCTTCTGTATTGACGAAAGCGATTCCATTGGAAAAGGTCCGAATTCAGTAATATCAATGCTTGATTACTACCTACGAGAAGTGCATTCAACTGAAAAATTAGTGATATTCGCTGATAACTGTGTTTCACAAAATAAAAACAATGCGATTATACGATATTTACTACACCTTGTCGATACTTCCAGATGTGAGTCAGTTCAATTGAACTTTTTGTTAAGCGGACATACAAAGTTTTTACCTGATCGTTTATTCGGAGTTTTCAAATCAAAATATGCCCAAACTAATGTCGACTGCTTCATGGATGTACTTGATTGTGTTAGAAAATCATCTCGCAATGGATTTAATGTTCCTTTACCTATTCGACTTCCAAACTCAAGTGATCCTGATGTTGAGTGGAGAAAATGGGACGAATAATTCTCCACTAAATATAAAGCTTTAAATGGAATATCGAAGTATCATCACTTTGTATTTATTGCTCAGTCACCAGTGCAATGTAAACTGTTTGCGAATTTAGCCATCATAAATGAAAACACATCTGAGTAACAATACCAGTTTCGATAACAAACCAATTATAATTCCGTCACCAGGGTTATCGACGAAACGTCAATGGTACTTGTATAAAGAGATCCGGGGTTTATGTTTTGACGATTCAAAAAAAGATTCGGTTGCTCCTCTTCCTTTGGTCTCTGGAAATGGAAACGAAGAGGAAGATGCGGTGGAAGTGGACAATCCTCAAGAAGTGGAGGCAGCAGACGTTAAGAAGAAATCGAAAAATAATAAAGGACCGGTACCGTCAAGTTCTATGGAACCAACTCGCAAGAACCGTCGATTAAAATGATGTTTCTATTTTTTTAAATTGTTCATAAGGAAAAAATAAATAAATAAATGAAAATAAATAAATTTTACCGATAGGTCCCTTTCTATTTGCGCTTAGAATCGTCGACTTCAATTTCATAAAACGCGCATATCTCTTGGAGGGAAAACTTTTGGGGCATGGGATCGGTCTCATTCGATGCTCAGATGTTGTCCACATAAAAAAAGTGAACATTGATTTTGTTTTACCCTTAGGTCCCTTTCTCTATGCGCTGTCACTTATACTATATAATATATTTTATTTTTTGTGTTTTTATTGTTATCCCAAATTGAAATGAATAAAAATTTACCACATTTAATCCATAACTTTTGTTTAATAATAGGTTTGCGGGTAATGTGGACCACTATACCACATTATCCGCACATACTGGTCCACAATACCCGCAAAGTTTTTTATTATGCCATTTTGGGATTTCTTAAAACTTTTACATTAAACATTTTTGGACAAATTTATATAAATTTTGATTTGAAGTATATTTAGACAACACATCTACTATGTTATGGAAAAAATTTCTTTTATTTTCTACCGATATTGTAGCGACAATATCAAAAGAAATAAATGGTAGTCCGCATTACCCTAAGTTACTCTACTTTTACAATTTTATTTTATTTTTTAATTTTTTATTTTTTTTACCCAGCTGGGTTACGAACCTGTGCTCGTTCAGATATAAAGACAAGAACTTTACCCACTCAGCTATTGATGATTTATAAGTTTAAGCGACAAAAATTAGTTTTCATATACATAAACACAGGTTGACTCAAAAAGTAGTTTTGTGTTTATTTTATTAATATATATCAACAAATTGTAACTACTTTCAGATAATGATAAAAAATACGTACTAATTTTATTAAAAACTAAGTAGTAGTTCTAATTTGAAGCATAGTAATAAGACAAATAAGTACCATTCATTACTTTGTAACCCATTAATAAAGTACTATCGATTACAAAAATGGCTAAATTTTTTGCTGGGTTATCAGAATACAACATTGTGAATAAAATAAGCCATGCCATTAAAACAGGTGGACAAATGTCGATTTTATTTATAATTAAGTGAAGGAACTCAATTTATAAAAATCCCAATTTTCACACAGCAGAAAAATTTTAATATGCGTGTTGTATGAAAATTGATATTTTTGTCAAATAATTAATTGCGAATAAAATGCATATTTTCCATCGAAAAAAAGTACCAAAATTATATATTTACCCTTTTTCGGCCTCTAAATGTACGACTTTCAAAAAAGCACCAAGCACCTGTCCTTGGTTATGGTGTTTTTGAAATTTTGTTTCTACCTTAGCTAGAGCCGGAGATATAAGATTACCGAATTTACCCGTTTTTACTCCTTTTCGCCCCCTTAACATTAAAATGTCATAAGACCCCTTCTTAGTGGATCAATACATCGGGAGGGGGTCCGACGTGCATTCAAAGTACATAACAAATGGTTGTACAGGAAAACGTACCAAAATGGCTTATTTTATTCATAATATACGTAGCTCTAACAAAAGATACAAATCTGAAACTTTTATCCTCTTCATTTTTTATGGGTTTTTGAAAACCAAAAAAAGTTTAATTTCGCATGAAAAAAACTAATTTTTCTCCGATAATTTCTAAATAACTCTGAAAATTTTGGATATGTAAAAAAATTTTATATAAGTGACTTACTCACCCTTATCGTGAATAAAAGTTCACGTGAAATGAGTTCCCTTTCCCTAAAATTCTGATAGCCAATTTTGCGTTGTTGTTGTGTTACTGTACTATTTTGGTCATTTTGTTCACCATTTTTTGTTCATGGGAAATATTTCTCGTGAACAAAATGTTCGACTCTTATTCCCGCTAAAGGTGATTTATTTCGCAAATTTTACAGGTTTAATTATTCCAATGGGCCAAACCGTACTCGAGTTAGGGAGAAATATACTGTAGTACTGTTGTAGAGGAAATATTAGTCATCCCCATTAAAAAATGCTGAGCCCGATAGAAGAAAACTGAAAACGGATTTGAGTTTAGCGTATTAAAGTTTGTATGTTCCACATATTTTTATTTAAAGGCTTGAACATTTTTATTTTTTGGAGACCAGATTTATTAGTAAAAATATACAATAACAATTCTTGCACTAAATCAGACAGGAGAATTACTCCTTAATATGAATTTAATAAGAAAACAATTAAGATAGATCCTTTTATTAGTTAGTTTATAAATTTCTTTAATTTTCTTGAAATGTTTAGGATTTAGGCAATCGTTTCTTTAATTTTAATAAAACCTGACTTAGAAAAAATCCTTTCACTTATCGTACATGTTGAAGAAATGAAAAGCAATTCATATTAGAAAATATCCAATTTCTCAATCCTTTTCTGGTTTTCTCTATGCATATAAAATATTATATTATGCCATTACAGTTTTCTTTGGATTTTTTTCAATTTCTTAGCATTTGTAATAGTTTCGGTTAATTCTGTTAGACGACTGTTTGCACTAGTATCGAAAGTTTCTTCTATTGTCCAGTCATTATTGGAATATATTAACAAAGTTCTGCAGAAAACATTATACAAAGAGTTTATTTCAAAATTCCTTGGTTTTTGTGTTTGTACTGTATTTAAAAAAAGACTAGTACTATGTAGAAGGAAATATGTATTCATGAAAAATAAGTGCATTTAAAACTTGAATTCTTCTGCACTTAAATCAACATTTTTAATTAAATCGTTTGCAATCGAAATTGTTCCATGAAATTATTAATCGAAAATTTAATAATTTCCTCAAGTTCAATTAGAGTAAAAAAGTCTTTATTAAGCACTTTTATACCCGCGCACAATTCGACGTATGGCCAATCTAGTAAGACAAATGGTAGAAAATAAATGTGTCTTGATCGTTCCGATTTTTTGGTTATGTTACACGTAACATATTAGATCTACACGTACATGTTAGATCTCAATTATCGCTAAAAGTTGAAATTTAAAACTCATGAGAAATACAATTCGAAATCAAATTATTATTGAGGATTTGCAAAAGGTCCTCAGAAATTGAAAGGCTACTTGTTCTCTAATTGAATAGTGCCAATGAAAAAAAAATGTGCTGGAAAGACACTCATTCAAAATGTGTCTTTAAAAAGTCCCACAAATCGTAAGTGTATAACAATTTCATAAAAATTCGGTGGAATAGAAGTAGTAAATACCACCTTGTCCAGGCCAAGTACCTACTATATGCCAAAACCTACAGTGTTCTCTTTATATTTGCAAAAGAATTTTCAATTTTATGTTTTAATATGATTAAAAACGCTTTGCTTTAAAAAAACGACGTTCCGTATATGCAATCTTCGCGAAACGCCGAAGAAGAGTTGCAGTAATGTAAATTACGACGTTTTAAATTTACTTCTTGATCAAACAGAAACTTAATTGAAAAAAAATTTCATGATAGGGTGTTCATGGAACCAATTTTTTCCTCCAGCTTATAGCTGATAAGCCATTTATTATGTACAGGGTTGTCAGATATGGCGATTTCTCGCCAAATGTGGCGATTTTTCAACTTGTTTGTCGTAAAAATTTCTGACTTAACGACATGGCGATTTTTCTGGCGATAAATAAATTTGTTGGCGATTTTTATGGCTATTTTTCAACAAAATTTAACTTAGAATTGTTAATAATTCAGCAAAATTACTTTGTTGGAATAGTATTTTCGAAAATAAATTCCACCAAAAATTGTCTGGAAGAAATTGAAACAATGTGATTTTGATGATTTTTCTTATATTAATTGCGGGTCATTAATGGATCTGGAATTTTAATGAGAAAATTGACATGAAATAGTTTTTGGCGATTTTATTTCTGCTTTCGGCGATTTTCTGCAAAATTTTTATACGATTATTTTATAAAAGATTATATTAAAAAAAACAGTTATATAAAACCAAATATACTACAAAATGTATATTAAGAAAAACTACATAAAACAAATTTTGGCGACTTTTGGCGACTTTTGGCAAACCCTGATTATGTATGCCAAATTTCAAGCTATTTTGAGGCTTATAACACTTGTCTTTCTAGATTGTTCATTCAACACACTGAGCCACGTCCAAAGATTTGTATGGAAAATAATTTCACAACTAGGGATGCCAAACAGGAATGGTTTTTTGCAAATCCCGGGATTCAGGATTTCAGAATTTCCAATCCCTGGATTTTTTGGAATCCCGGGATTTATCGGGATTCGGGATTTTCTTTTTAATAGCAGGCATAAGAAATTAATAAAGAAAAGTTAATTTCAATGTTTTTTAATACATATTTTAATATTTTACTGAACAGTAAAATATAAATTGGGGAGTAAGCATGTTACAAAATGAAAAATAATTATAAAAATTAATTAACTAGAATTAAGAAAATAAGTTAGATATAACCTTTGAGATAGAAATTCCATTTCACCTTATTAGTGGTTGTCCGTTGACCAAATGACGCCACAAAAATGCTCGGAGCCCATTAAGGGGAGTAGCAGTAAATACAAATTTTGCTATCTATTTATAGCTTCTCTAGTTAGTTTAAGGTTCTGGCACATGCTCGGATCACAATTTCCATAAAAGGAGAGATTGCAGAGGTACTTGGCTATCGGAAAAGGTAGCTTTATGTGAGCTCTGAGGATTTTTATTTAAAAAACATGTTGCAATTATCTCAATTTCCGCAGAAATACAGAAGTAGTACTCTGTTTATTTTGTGAAAAACATATGAAATGTATCTACAACATTTTGAGTCTTCATGCGAAATAATATAAGCACAATTTTTTTTGTGTGGAATTTACATCAAACACACTGGGTTTTATTTTAAAACGTACATAATTGCAGCATACTTTCAAGGGCTATTATAATTGGTTACTTGTCATATTTTTCGTATGAAAAAACTAATGTAGATCAACAATTTTAGCAAATTTGACCAGAGTACTTAGCTTTAAATAAAATAAATTTTTAATAGTTTAATTTTCATTGCTCAAATATGTAATCATCTGTATCTGGAAACACTAGCTGTCAAAACATGCTTAACGTCAGAAAAAGTTGAAAGTAGCTGAACTTTTTGCGGCGCACGCGTTTTAAACTTATTTGTGTAACTAGCTTTATACAAATACACCATTTCAACTTTTTTGATAGAAGTCTGCAACGCGTTGACGCGCGCAACGCGTGCTATGTAACTCCACCTTTAGTTCTTTTCAAACATTGATGATGTGTTGCCTCTTTTAGTTCTTTTCAAACTTTGATGATGTGTTGCCTGTTTATTTTCATGGTTTTTGTGTTAAATGGTCAAGAGATAAAGCGAAATATTAGTCATAAATATAAAGTCGAAAAATTATATTTACCCTTACATGAGAATTTTTTTAAATGTTATAGCCATGATGATGACGGTGACTATTTTTAGTATCTTTAAGTGGTTTAAAAATAAATTATGTGTTTGCTAAGGCGTTTGACCTGTATGAGCTAAAAGAAATGAAGAGCAATAAGATAACTATGCTATATATGTATAGCATATTCGGCTGTGCTGAATGTTATATGTATGACCTTCTCCATTATAAAGACTTTAAAATATCTAAAGATTGTTGTACAAATTTTTAACGTTTCTAGTGTAATATTACTACACGCAAAGAAAAAACATGCTTGAGGCAACCATAAAATAAGAGCAACATACTATGATTGAATTATATGGTTGAAGTCAAATCATACTATTATGAAAGTAAACATGCTCTAATTATAATATTGTTGTCTTTTATAACACTAATATGATTGATACAACCTAATGTTTAATTGAATGTAAATATACTATGATTTATGCTAATCATATTATATTTGCATATAAAAATAGCATGGTTCTAAAGAGCCATATAAAAGTTGTTTTCTTAATCATATTTTGATTAAAAATTGACAGCAGCTAAAAACGGAAATTAAATATAAAATAAATCATTTTGAACCTGAAATAGAAATCGTTATCTATTTTCACATAGATAATACATACATTCATACATATTTGTTGACACATGTTTTATTTTCAATCAGGCACGCTCTAAAAAACCATTTCGTTTTGAAATCGGCAACCTTCAGGAAATAATTCAACCAAAAAGCTCACTTATTGCAGCATTTCAGCTAAAGTTTAAGATAATTTATCAAAACTAAGCTACAAATGCACTAAATTAATATAATATTGTTTTTCTTTTTTGAAATTTTGCAATTTCAAACAGAAATGGTTTTCAGGCGTGGCCGATTTTGATTTTTTGCTTGCTTTTATCCGTTTTTTATTTTTAATTTATTTTGTCTTATATTTTGTTTTTTCAAGTGACACAAAAAAAGCAAACAGCTCTCAAGTAAAACAAAAAACTAAAAAAAGAATTTAATCAAAGGATAGAATAATAACTTTTTTGGAAGCATAGAGCCATATCTCTTTTGAAACCATAGCTTGATTACCCACAAGATGTTTTAAAATACTGTGGACAAGAACTATATTTTATTGTTATACAACCATACTGTTATTGAATTTTCAAATATATGATTGTTGCTAGAATTGTTTAAGCAATAAATTCAACCATGTTTCAATCAATATGAATCCTAATAATGTCATGATTAAATGAAAAAAACAAGTTTTTTGTCGTAAACTAATTAAGGTTCACAATTATATAAAACAATAACCATAAGCTATATCGGGAAACATGACAGTGTTGACGCAACCATGCCACAACCATATATTTTCTCTGCGTGTAGGATTTAAAAAACAGGAGTCGCTTATTAAGTTCATATCTGAACTATTTATAGACACACAAGTTTTAATAGCAAAAGATCTTATGTACATCGAAATAGTTTTTCAATTTTGGACAGTTGAGATCCCTCAATGGATCCAGAATATATATATATATATATATATATATATATATATATATATATATATATATATATATATATATATATATATATATATATATATATATATATATATATATATATATATATATATATATATATATATATATATATATATATATATATATATATATATATATATATAAGAAATTTATTATTCGACATATTGTCATTATTTTATTTTAAATGAAATTTATTTGCTGGTGTTTAAGCATTGTCTATATGCAACATTTCATTGGTGCTTTACCAAATCGTCAGTAGACTTCAAACACAATTTTGAACAGTTCAAACCCTTTATCTTATGCACAAACTTTTAAAAACCATTTGAGAATTTACAAATAAATGATTTTCAAAAATAAGCACAGCAGGTTTGGAACTTATACAAAACCCAGCAAATAATTTTTTATTCGATATGAATCTATTTTATTTTTCTACACCTTTATACAATTAGAAATCCATTGGATAACAAGAAAAGTATTTTTAAGGCAAAATGCAAAATAAAATTCAAAGTAAACCTTTAAGAAATTTATTATTCGACATATTGTCATTATTTTATTTTAAATGAAATTTATTTGCTGGTGTTTAAGCATTGTCTATATGCAACATTTCATTGGTGCTTTACCAAATCGTCAGTAGACTTCAAACACAATTTTGAACAGTTCAAACCCTTTATCTTATGCACAAACTTTTAAAAACCATTTGAGAATTTACAAATAAATGATTTTCAAAAATAAGCACAGCAGGTTTGGAACTTATACAAAACCCAGCAAATAATTTTTTATTCGATATGAATCTATTTTATTTTTCTACACCTTTATACAATTAGAAATCCATTGGATAACAAGAAAAGTATTTTTAAGGCAAAATGAAAAATAAAATTCAAAGTAAACCTTTAAGAAATTTATTATTCGACATATTCTCATTATTTTATTTTAAATGAAATTTATTTGCTGGTGTTTAAGCATTTTAAATTTCATTTAAAATAAAATAATGACAATATGTCGAATAATAAATTTCTTAAAGGTTTACTTTGAATTTTATTTTTCATTTTGCCTTAAAAATACTTTTCTTGTTATCCAATGGATTTCTAATTGTATAAAGGTGTAGAAAAATAAAATAGATTCATATCGAATAAAAAATTATTTGCTGGGTTTTGTATAAGTTCCAAACCTGCTGTGCTTATTTTTGAAAATCATTTATTTGTAAATTCTCAAATGGTTTTTAAAAGTTTGTGCATAAGATAAAGGGTTTGAACTGTTCAAAATTGTGTTTGAAGTCTACTGACGATTTGGTAAAGCACCAATGAAATGTTGCATATAGACAATGCTTAAACACCAGCAAATAAATTTCATTTAATATATATATATATATATATATATATATATATATATATATATATATATATATATATATATATATATATATATATATATATATATATATATATATATATATATATATATATATATATATATATATATATATATATATATATATATATATATATATATATATATATATATATATATATATATATATATATATATATATATATATATATATATATATATATATATATATATATATATATATATATATATATATATATATATATATATATATATACTAAAATGGTACTTAAAAGATTCGATTAGTTTTGCAATTTCTTTTCCTTTCTCTTATAAAATATTTGAGATTAGTCGGGTCAAGTTTTTTGGTGAGTTTTCTAATTTTTTGTAAATCGAAATCTATATGAAAAAATTTTACGATATTTAAATTTTTTTGGCAGATTTTCAGTTTTTAGTGAATTTTTGATATTATTATTGGTGCATTTTTAATTTTTGTAAGCTCAATTTTTGTTTTTTTATGACTCTTGAGTTTTGATAAATTTCCGAAATTTTCTTCTATATGTGTTGAATTTGTTTGCACATTTAAATTAAAATTTTGATTTTTTGATAAATTTTTGATTTATAGTGAGCAAGGCGAATTCGCAAGATTCCAGCTGTTACGAAAATGTTTACACATTTAACCTGTCAGCAGTGTTAATATATCAGCTTGAATTCTCTTGCGACTACCTGGTGTTGATCTACCTTTATAGTGAGTTTTTGATTTCTTATTAGGGTTTTGATTGGTTTCTTATTAGGGTTTTGTTTCTTTAGGGTTGATTTCTTATTAAAAATTCCCGCCCGGCAATTCCCGATTCCCAAAAAGTCTACTTTTAATTTCCCGTTTGCCCGGGAAAATCTCAAAAATTTCTTGGGAAAATATATAGACTTTTTTGACATACAAATTTATTTCGATTCATATAAAAAATTTGCATTGGAATCCTGTTTTTCTTTAATATAAAAATTTTTAATGTTTTTTTTAATATTACAAAAATTCGTTTGACTGACTGACTGTACGACTAAATTTACACGATGAAATTGTTTAAGTTCTCTTTAACAGTTGCTATGTTTTTCATCGTCTGTTTATATGCTAATACCCTGTTTATTGATGTCGAAGAATATTTTTCATTCTTACAATTCCCTAAATAGCATAGCTATAACAAATTCTTAAACTTTGTCCTTGTTGCAAATGTAACTGTAAGAAACAAAGAATTCCTTCGACATAGATAAACAGGCACAACTATGAAACTTTTTACTAGGTAAGGCAATTAAATTGGATTTTTTATGAAATTTTTTATTTTTGCGTGCAGCCGCATTTATTTTCAACACAACAAAATGAGACAATACAAAACAATTTTCTAGCTGTCAAAAACTTCTCTTCCCATTAAAGACTTAATAGAAAGTGTAGCCAATTCGTTGACAATGTCACCAAAAAGTCACCAAACTTGTCAGCAAAAGTGGTGACTTCGAGACATTTATCCTCTGGCTTCCTACAGGGTTTTGTTAGTAATATTCTATTTGATGAAGCCTGTACCGAAATTTTTTAAAAATGGCACGAAAAAAAAACAAAGCTCAAAAAATATCGAATTTGATATTGTCGATATATTTGAAAAATATCGATATATCGAAATTAAAAATATCGATATATTTTTAAGAAAATATCGATATATCGATATTTTTGCCCATCCCTAGTTAATAGTTAAATTTATTATAAGTCGACTATTGAAACCCTGAAGATGTTTTAAGATAAATAAAATGAAAAATCAAAGACATTTAGGCAGACTGTAGCTCAGGGTATGTAAAATTCAGCTCAGCTGAGTATAGTACTGTAACTTGCTTGTACTTAACGATAAGAATCGTTCTGGAAACTTTTCAAGAAAAATAAAAAACATTACGGCAAGTTATTTATAAAATGATTTGAAGACCTTAAAATGAAATATTTAGCTAATTGCGATATAGTCGTGAATTAGTTTTTATAGAATCTCCTACTGTGAAATAACTATAAACTCTATTTGCTTGAATTCACTTAAAAATTCTTAGAATTGCTTTTATATTAATTTGTATTTAAAAAGAATGCTTATATCAATAAAAGATTCGCAATTTTAATTTAATAAATCCATTAAATTTAGAAAATTAGCTTTTCGCGGGAATTCCGGCGAACGTGATTTTTTCATTCCCGTTTCCCAGGAAGTACAAAAGTCCGGGAAATCTCAAACCCTATTTCTTATACATATTTTTAAATTTCAAAACAAACAAAATAAGAACAGATTGGACAAATATGAGTAAATTTTTAGAACAGAAGCGAATGAAGCGAATTTCTGATTTTCAATAATCATCAGAAAAATTCAGATAGCTCGCTTAAGCACTTACAGCTACATTCATAAAAAATTCTTATGTTAGGTTTAAGATTCACAATTGTTATTGAACAGTTTCACGCTTAAAACTGTTTAATATGAGATTGTATTCATAAACACTACAATAGGTATTGTGCGGTTTAAGGAATTTTATGTTTCGTTACTGGCAACACCACCATGTTTTGTAGTTCGTGTTGCAATAAAAACAATATGGATTCATCCGGATATTGAAATAAAGGAATAGCTTTTAATTGTTTTCGTGTAAATTAACTTTTTTGAACTATCTTTATAATATATTTCTCAACTTATTTAATACAAGTTTTCTATGAAGTAAATGCAAAAAAATGAGATGATTACAAAACAATTCACGTGACTCTTTATGTTATGTATGAAAAAAAGTACTCGAATAACGGACCTATTTTCATTTGTGTTGATTGTTTGTACATCACTAGCATTTCTTTTTGCTTTTTTGTGTTTTGATAGTGTTTTTTGCTAATTTTGTTTAAAAAAAACATACTTAAACGCTTATAGCCAAGACTTCAAGTTTTAATTTAAAGTATATCATGCATTCCTGCGTGGCAAATTTGCAAAGATATTTGCAGTTAAAATTGATATTTCGATATGAATTTATTGAAGGTTTATATTAGGGGGCATCCCATCTATAAACCTATTTTAAAATTTTCATGTAATATACATTTGTGAATGCAATTTTATGACATATTGCCTAAAAGTAGTTTCTTACCCTGTTTTAAAATTTTATGAATACGGCTTTTAGGCTGTAAATTGTATGCGGCCATTAGCAAATCACTTTCAACAACGAACGAACAGAAAGACATCATTAACCCTTGGTAGACAAGGTACGCCTGCCAGATGTATAGCTTTTAAATTTTTTACTCTTTCTTTTTTAATTGTTGGGATAGAAAATTCTTATACTCAGTATTCTCGGTTCTTATCAGAACTTCAGCGGTGGTTATTTTTTTCTGTAGATGGATTTTGTTCTGAGAAATTAACAAATCAGACGTCTTTGAGACGTATCGTAATCTTTTTTGTAACTTTTGGAGTTCATTATATTAGCACTTCTTTCAAATTTTTAATTATTCCTACAAACTTTTGCATACAAATTTTTTTCAATGTAAACAAAGTTTGAGTGTAAACAAAGCTTGAGTATCACAGAGTTGATGTCTTACTGCAAGGCGTTTTAGATGACTCAATTTCAACCAAAAATGTAACTGAATTAGTGAGTGAAGCCATGGTGGGCGATGTTCAAGATGAGACTATTCAAATAGACAAGCTGAATGGAAATACACATCCCTTTCACAAACCATCTCAAGATATAAATAATTAGACTACTGCATACGACTTTTAGCAGGGTAATAAAGATGTCCCAACGTACTTCAAAAGTAACAGCAGGCTAAACTTGATGAAGCCCCTAAATGCTCTTGGATTCCCGTCAATGAAAATAGTTCCAGCGGCAACTAAGCCTACCAAAAAATTATTATGTTTCGTGCTTTAATATTTATTTTAATGTCGAAAAAATTTCGTAAAATGTCCATGGTAGGAATTTCGAGATTTAAGTAGCCGTCTTACTGAAATCTCGAAATTCCTACCTTTACGTACAATATTAAATTTTCCTGTGTAATTCGACAAATATTAATTGCAATTGCAGTGCAGATCAAATCCTACCTAAAAATAAAATATATTATAGTTTCTGTTGATCAAAAGTTTGGCGAATGTCAAAAATATTACTTGGCAAATATCAGACACATATAACACTTCCATATAATGCTGAAAAATTCTGTTTTTTTTAATCATATATAAATATTTAAATTATATTGGAAAATTTTCAGTTTCTCAGTTCTCAGAATTGATTTTGAGTCTATTGGACAAGACCTCTTATTTTATTGCTATTTTTAAATCCTTATTGTACTTTATTGTTAATTTTTTCTTATTATAAATTTTTATTTAAAAACTATTCTGAGAATAAGATAAAAATGAATAAATAAATGATCTCAACACATTTTATATTAGTTTTCCGTTTTGTAATTTTCTGGACAGTATATTTAAAAGCATACGTCTCTCAGACGTATCGTTATCTTTAACGTACAAAAAAATAACGTAATCTTCCGTATCTATAAATACACAAAATAGACACATTTTAAAGTTTATGTATACTTTATATCTGTAGGTGGGAAGTCGCATTTGTTTTTTGCCAAAAAACGTTTTTTACGCTGTTGGAATTAATGTTTCCATAACAGAGAGCCTCTCGTTTCTCAATGCTTTTCCTGGATTTCTCTAAACTTATGAAATTTTCCATTATGCCATTAGAGTCCTGTTTTAATTTTTTTTCAAATTCTTAACATTTCTAATTGTTTCGGTTAATTCTGTTAAAACATTTCTTGTATTACTATCGATAGTTTCTTCTGTTGTAAGGTCATCATATAATTCATGCTGGCAGAGCTTAGCGAAAAAAAGTGTATTTCTGAATTCCTTAGCTTCTGTATTTGTACTGTATTTTAAAACACTGTTGCTAGAAGGAAATATTCCTGATTAAATATAATCCTTCATTAAATATAATCCCTCATTAAATATAATCCTTATATTTTTAATTATATCGTTGGCAACAGTATTATTGGATTTTATAAAACTATTAAACAAAAGCTTAATACATAATTCCATCAAGTTCAATTACAGAGAAGATTTTAATGTTTTACTTAAGTTAAAATCACTGAATACGCTTATTTATTTGTATGAAAAATAATTTCTAAACACATACATTTTGTATATGACGCGAAACAAGTAATTAAACACACAAAAAATTCTTTATAATACTAAAAAATACGAAACAATTTATTACGACGGTTAATCGGTTAATCGACTGAAATTAACCGGTTTAACCGTTAATCGAAAATAGCCAATTTCAAATTAACCTGTCAGTTAACCGGGTAGTAATTAACCGGTTAACCGATTAACGGTTAAACGAATGAATACCCTAATAAATATTTACTAAAAGAGGAAAAACATATCTAGGCAACAGTGCAAAATTTGCTTAATTCAAGTAAACAGTAAACAAGTAAACACAAGATTTTGCAAAACAGTTTCATTAACTGCAAAAAACATGTTTTTCACGAATATCTCGAGAAAGCTTCTTGAGAAAAATAAATTAATGTCATATTTGGGGTCAGCAGCCCAAATTTAGCTTAAAAAATATCTCATTTTGAGGTGAATTTACTTTTGTGTCATAGTGCTATTTATTGATGATGGTTATAAAAAAAGTAAAAAAGAATTATATAGTATATTACATGGTATAATTCAACTTCATAATGAAATAAAACAAAATATATTTCTCAATTTATGCTTTTTGTTAAACATCTTTTTCTCATTTTACACTAAACATTTTTGTTGTTAGTGCTAATTAATATCGATTGTATTGTTTCGATAGGTAAATAGTTGTTATCGTTTATCAAGAATATTGCGTATTTATTTATGGTCTTGTTATTAACTGAGGTGATGATACTTATTTAGTTTGCTTTTTTTTTTGTTGTTATCAACATCTATCTTTAAAACTCACAATAAACCCATATGATAAAACTTATAATTACCGTGTACTGTCAATTTGAAAGGGCTTCATTTATTACCTGAAAAAGAAAAAAATATACATAAAATATAAATAATTTCTAATTACTTATAACTTAGTTTATAAATAATTTTCTAAATAAAAATTCTTTTCAAAGATATACATATCCCTCTGCGACAGATGTCGTAGTCTTGACACCAGTAAACAGAAACCCTTGTTTTACGCCATAATTATACAAATATCGATTCTGGTGTTTTCAGTACTTTCTTATTACGTACTCGTCTCTACGTTAGTACGAAAAAAGCAATTGAAACGAGCGCACGCGTTGATGTGAGCATACAAGTGTCTACAAGTCTACCACGTCAGTATTGAGTTAGACCTGACAAAATACGTTATAACTTTTTATTAAACCATTGATATTATCTCTTTTTTCTCTATATTGATTAGCTTAGGTATAATCTAAAAATAATGTTAAACTTTTTACCAAAAAAAATATATGTAGTTTTTTTTTGATTTTGTATGGATGTACGTTTTTTAAGGCTAATTTATGCCATGCCAATAATTTTGTTTTTAATAAGATTCGTCGTTTTGTTTTCAACAAAAAATACAATAAATAACAAACTACTACATAAAACTAAAATCAAAAATATTTTCAGTGGGTTTAAAAGCGGAACTTGCAAAATATAAGCAGTCGAAATATTGTCACGTCAGTCGCAGAAGGATATGTATGTTTATCTCGATTTATTATAAATATAGCTAAAATGCTTCCCTTTAAAACGCTTAGTTTTAAATTTGTACATTACAATACATATACTCCTAGCAAAATGTATCATCGCGTTTATGACCATATCATCAGAATTCTGACATCAATGCTAGACAAATGTCATCAATAAAGCGAAAAGAGACATACAATTACAAAAGGATGACGGTCACGACAATATGTGGGGACAATTTATTCTTGAGGTAAACAGACACGTTTTGATTTTCGGTCGGCCAGTGAACAAAATATATATAACAATATACAAATATATAATATTAAAAAAAAGAGACAAATATTCGCCAAAAGCAAATATCTACAATACCGTTTGTTAATATATTAGCGGAAATCACTCTTGGTGGCATATTAGAACTTCTAGGATGTAAAGTATCATTTTCTGCTACAAAGAATGAGTGTCTTCTTCAAACATGTAGGAAATACATACATACATAAGTATATTATGTATAACTATGTAATTTTTCAAATGTACCATAAAAAACTACTTTTAATTTTTTCTTAATTTATTATTTGTATATTAATTCTGAACAACATTTATTAAAGATTCATACATTTGATATTTAAATACATAAAATAAACGTACACACACAAATCAACTTTGTTTACTTTTCGACTATTAGTTTGTATTTTATTTTCATGTTTATGTTCTATACACCCTCAGAGAGTCTCTCTGAGTAATTTTGATAATTGCATATATGCTAGACAAGTTTCCTACAGTTTTTAGTATTGCATATCTGCTACTGTGTAGGAAATTTTAGTTTCTTATATTTTGTTCTTGTTGTGTTGCATATTGTAGCATATATATGAGTGTGAAGATAGCTCCGTCAGTTAGCTTTGTTTTTGGCATATCTGTGTTACTTTACATGACTCTCGCTCAGAGACTGTGACGTAATACAAAATCTCTCACTAGAACACTGTTAACCTAACAGAGTATATATTTTATAACATTTTCAAGCAAAAATATTAATGTGCATATGGGAATTTTTTCGGTAGCTAACATATCAGCCAACATCCAAATGGTGGTGTCGTACCGCTAACTGGGCTCGAAAGCTAAGGCTTCAGATAATTCAGAACGGTATAGATTGTATTCAGAAGTAATACAGTTTTTGGGATATAGGACTTTAAAAAGAAATTTTTGGTGGTCAATATATCGGCCAAAATCGAGATGGCGGGGTCATACTGCTAACTGGAGTCGAAAGCTAAGGCTCCAAAAATTTCAGAACGGTATAGATTGTATTCAGAAGTAATACAGTTTTTAAGATAAAGGACTTTGAAAAATGTGTAATAAAACATTTTCATATGTATATGGGAATTTTTTTGGTCAACATATCGGCCAAAATCGAGATGGCGGGGTAATACCGCTAACTGGAGTCGAATGCTAAGGCTCCAGATATTTCAGAACGGTATAGATTGTATTCAGAAGTAATACAGTTTTTGAGATAAAGCTACTAGAAATTAAAAAAAAATTAAATAACCCAATATATAATTTAAGATATTTGCACCATCGAAGAGTTATCGTAGAGATACCACATAAACGAGCTGGGCCTCTCCAATGCCAAAATTGCCAAGAATATGGCCACACAATATCATATTGTAAGTTGCGCACCGTTTGTGTCGTGTGTGGAGAACTACACAGCACCACCAATTGTGATAAAACAACATATGACTTAAATGAGATGAATTAAAAAGTGTAGCACTTGCTCTGAGAACCACACCGCCAACTACAGAGGCTGCCCTGTATATATAAATGTCAAGCAGTCTTTATCTAAAAAACGTGATCATATCTATGCTCAACCTATTAATTTTGACAACACTAATTGTCCCCAGTTGCGCCAACCAGCTTCAAGCCAGAATTCATACGTCAACGGTTTTAAGGCTAACCAGGCTACAGCACAAAATATACCGAACAGCCAGTTCTCATACGCAAAGGCACTGAAGTCTAACCAGCCAACAGTTCAAAAACGACCTCTAGCCAACGATAATACTGGTTTCAATTTTGATAGAATTGAGGCATATACAGATAATTTAATTCAAACAGTAAATTTTTTTACAACCAACATGACCTGCATGATGCAGGAAATGTTGAAAATGCAGTCTACATTATTGCAGGCTGCATTAAACAAACCAAGAACTTAAAAACTTGTTTCTGGAACGCAAACGGCATCGGCCGACATAAAAACGAACTCGAATACTTCATGACGGATAGAAGCTTTTTTAAAATCCGCTGATATACTCTGTACGACACATAGGACGCCTAAGGTAGAGCTTGTGGTGGCTCGGCTATACTAATAAAATCGCGAAAAAACGCAATGGGTGATCATTGTCAAGAATATCATCAAACAACCAACATCTGCATTGAAATTTTTCATCAAAACTTGGTGATTTCATTAATTTAATACCCTCCCAGGTATTCTATTACAGAAAGTCAATATAGTACATTTTTTAATTCACTAGGTTCACACTTTTTTGCCCGCCGGTGCCTACAACGCTAAGCATACGTTCTGGGGATCACAGCTAATCACCCCCTAAAGGTCGCGTGCTGTTTGACACTATTTCTAAATTGTGTTAATTTGAATGTTGTTTCAAGTGGACAGCCAACTTATTGGCCAACAGATCGCCGAAAAATGCCAGATGTTATTGACTTCGGAGCAGTAGAAAGAGCTCCCAGAGAAATTATTAAAGTTGAAGCCTCCTTAGATTTATCTTCAGATCACTCACCCACTATTATAACTATATACTTACAACAACTTTACCCACTCGCGGTTTGATGCACACACGAATTGCTTAGCTGAAATATAAAAAATATTTATGTGCGCATTGCACGGAGAGTTCGCCGCTGAGAATGCCTGAAGATATAGAGGCCTCTATTACATAGTTAGAGGCAAACATTAAGCAATCTGCTGAAAATGCTACTTCTACCTTTCGACAGGTGGGATTTAACAAAATTTACTCTGAGGATGTGGTACGGCTATTATCTAAAAAAAGAAGAATTCGTAGAGAATGGCAGTGCTATAGATCCCCGCAGTTAAAAATTATACTGGAAAAATGCACTAAGCAGCTTAAACAATTATTAGAACTCCAAAAAGCTGCATCTGTACAAAAATTCCAGCACGAACTTGACGAACACCACAAACGGATTATTCGCTATGGCGAGCAGTCGGAGGCCTTAAAAGGCCAGTGATATGTACACCTCCATTACGAAGTTGGCTGACCACATGAAATAACATTCAAACCAATTTTAGTATTTTAGTAATTGTGTCGAACAAAACGCTAGCTTTAGGAGTGATTATCCGCGATCCCCAGAACGTATACTTAGCACTGTAGTCGCCGTCGGCCAAAAAGCGTGGGCTTAATGATTGAAAAAATTTACTATATTGACTTTCTGTAATAAAATACCTGGGAGGAGAGTAAATTGATGAAATCATCAGGTTTTGATGACCATTTTCAATGTAGATGTTAGTTGCTTGAATAAGTCTTCACAATGATCACCTAATCGGCAAAAACATAGTATTACATTTTACGCTAGTATGGTAACTCTCTTTATTACAAAGTTTTTGTTAGTGTATATAAAGCAATACCAAGAAACAAGCGACAACACAGCCAGTTTGATTGAATGTTCATGCCAAACTGGTTGATTTTATTTAGTTTCAGTTAGTACGTGTGAGAGTAAAAGAGTAAAAAAGCCTCATGCGATATGTTTTGCGGGTTGATGTAATGATCACTCATTAAGTTGTGTTTTAGTCGCGATTTTATTAGCTACCCGTTCCACCATACGCTCTACCTTGGGGGTGGTTTGTGTCGTTCAGGGTACACCCGTTGATTTTCTCACAGATAAGCATTATGTGTTTCTTATGACATACGGGTATTCCTCAATCATTACTCTTCTATTTCTACTTTCTCTTTTTACCTCAAAACAGAATTCAAGCAGCGGGGACAAAAAAAGGATTTACTTTGCAATTGACCCTTTTATTTTCATACACAATTCAATGAAAGAATGAAAAATCAAATCAGGAAGTAAAAATCACATTCGCATCCATATTTGTATCCACGTAAGCGAAAAAAATATGAGTTGAATAAAAAAATTTGGGTTTAAAAATAAAAACATAAAAAACATGCGCTATACTGCTGCTCTGCTGATAGCTGACAAGCTACTAAATTAAGTTTTTGTCCTAAGAGGGTAATTATTTTGATGATCGTGTTATACAAAATATATAAATAGCCGAACAACGTCGTAATGTGTGCAGTAAATTTCTCACTCGCTGACGCATCCTCGTATAGCAGGGGGATGCACTGTGTGCTTTTGCGCATCTCCGAAGCTTTTGCTTACTTGTACCAAATTTTTGTTGCTGGGTTATGTTACTAAATTTGTTATTTAAAAAAAGTGTCATTGTGAAGGTTTTATTATTAAAAATTGCATTTAACATTTGAGAGACACAAACAAAGTTTTTAATTCCTTCAGAGCTTATTTGCCATAAATTTATAAATTCAAAAATCACCGTCATGAATTTAATGCTTAACTTGCTGTCGTCTACTTCTTAGCTACAGGATTTTTATCATGTAAAGCA
Organism: Panzeria rudis; assembly: GCA_956483635.1. Taxonomy (NCBI): domain Eukaryota; kingdom Metazoa; phylum Arthropoda; class Insecta; order Diptera; family Tachinidae; genus Panzeria; species Panzeria rudis. The sequence continues at coordinate 75,139,122 of OY101449.1, forward strand.
GATAGGTTGCTTTTTTTATTGTAAAATAAAGGGCGGTTTGAAGGCTTTGAAATTGCCACTTCATATTATTAGTTAAAAAAACGAAGAAACATATAATGAAATTTCGCTTTCTCCCCCATTTGACAGAATTGTATAGCTAAATAAAAGAGTGGGGTCTGGCCGTTTATTGTTGGTCATAAACTCTACTTGGTCTGACTTATATTGCCAAAAATTGCAAATTGTTGGGGATTATTTGCAACATTGTGGGGTGCAGAAATATGTCATAAGTGCTTAGATGGAAAAGTGGTACTCATAGTACCATAGCCATATGTAAAAAATAGCGTTTTCAAATGGAGATTCATAGACGTTTTGTGTGTATGTAATAAAAACAAAAACATTTTGTTTTAAGTATCAAAAAAAGTAAAACTTATATGTAAAACTTATACTATTTATCTTATAGAAATGGCACATTATTTTGGTTAATTGTATAGTTTTACATATTGAAATTTAAATCGTAAAAGGAGCACAAAAAGATTCTTATTATATTCCCATCTCTAATGGAACATTATGTTTGTATGACCATAAAAATCTAAATGGTTGTATGTTTATTTGAATGCATGTGTGTGGCTAACAGAGTAGCAAGCCGCAACGGCGCGACTGGCGGCTAGCCGATCAGCCGACTTTTTTTAACAAGCCGCGCCGCCGCCGAAACACTCGGCTCAGCCGACTTTTTTTTTACTTTTTATTAAATTATTTTGATTTTACTTTTTATTCAATTATTATGATTTGGTACTATGTGCTTAATAAAAACAATCACACATGTTCTGTAACTGTTATACATATATATATTTATTAATATTCTGAAAAATGCTAGTATTCGCTTTTATTGTGCTGCCACTTTTACTAACCAAATAACTTTTACTGTCACTTTGTAAATTAAATAGTCGAAACCGTATGAAACAAAGTAGTTTCACATAGCCAACCACAACACAGCCATTTCTAAATGTCAAATGTACTCCTAATATAAATTACTGGTTTGGTCCATCGACCAATTAAAAAATGAGTTAGGTAAGGCATTCATTGTCCTCGATATTATCAATTTTAATAAATTTTTTTGTACAATTTTTTTATATAAAAAGAAAGTAAAAAACAGAAATCAAGGTAAAATACTTTATACACTGTTTATTCCATGTAAATCAGGTATGTGATGGAAATCTATTTCGAAAACGAAGCTGTTTTAATAGCCCTTTTTAATACACTTCGTCCAATTTTTGAGATAAAATTCTTTTTAATAAATATTTTTGTAATATTTGCGGTAAATTTATTTTTCATTAAGAAATATTTACCCGTATTATGTATGTATGTCGAAGTCTAATTTGTGACTGCGACAAATTGTACTAGATTAAAGAAAAGTTTTACATGTTTTCTTTATTCTATGACAATTTGTCGTAGTCACAAATTAGACTTCGACATACATAATACGGGTAATTATTTAAAAAAAACACCTTTGAAAATGGCTTCGTTTTCGAATTCGATTTCCATCACATACCTGAACATCTTTTAGAATAACATTTATATGCTTATTTTCAATAAACAGTAGGAAATTTCATCTCAACAACAAGCAAACAAATAGCAAACACATCACATCTTTTATCGTTTTCAAACACGTTTGTTCCCGATAAGGGTGAATGTTGTGTCACAGAATCCCAATATGTATGCAGTTTCATAAGAATCGATGCGGTAGAACCTTTGGGTATTTATTATGTTCCAAATTTCAATTCAAATAGCAATTAACCTGCAAAAAAAATAAAATTTAAAGATTAAGAAAAAGATTTATTTGGAAGTCAAGAGCTTACTAGTCTCCCTTTGTCTTGGCCAAATTCCGCAAATATTCGGTAAAATCCTTACGAATATCGCACAATCAATGTTAATAAATAGGAAAGAATTTGTCCCGCCTGCTTCATATATGTCCCACTTCCAGCGACCGTCAAAAACCGACATTGCAGCCAAACTACCGAAACCCATAATAAGAAAAGGTAAGTTGTCAGTCGAGGGAGTTTGGAATATGTTGTTCATAAGCTCGGCATTTCTGCAATTGTTCTATGAGCACATTTTCATACATATAACTCCAACCATTGAATATATATATGTACACTCTTGCGATTTTCGAAATTGAATCCCGATTTTGGTACGTCTCTTGTTAGTTTCAAATGGGATCTTTTTTTGTTAACACAGCGACGGAAGTCAAAAAAGATATTTTTGTTTTAAATTGATTTAAAAAAAATTGTAATTTGGCATTTCACATATGGCAATCTACTTCGTTTTACACACACACAAAATTCGGCGTCAAGCCGTTCAGCCGCCGCCGAAATTTTTGGCTCGGCTTGCATCACTGGTGGCTAAAGGACATTCAATATATGTAATAAAGAGTTTAATTTCAGTTGCTTAAATGCTTTGCTTCTGTTTCTTTATTGTTCTCTTTGATTTTAATTTACAGTGGTCATTGGTGTGTTCTTTATGCCAAGAGACATGTTATCACTGTTGCCAGATTTGCAGGTTTCTCTGCATTTTGTTGATTTTTTACTGAAAAATTGACATAGTGAGATTTACAGATTTTTCCCTTAAATTGCATTTCGACAAGTAAAACTACTGGAAATCTGATCTTATACACATACATAGTATGTACATATACTACAGCGACGCCTCATATGAAAACTGAAAAACGTATTTTATTACCCCACCTGATATTAACCAGCAATGATATATTCCCTAAAAACTACAATTTTAACGGTAGTAAAACAAACAAATTTTATATGATAGTAGATGTGCCCGTCCGCTTCGCGCGCTTAAAGTTCGTTTTATGACAGTGAAGTCAGATTCATAGCACAATTGTGGTAGCCATACTCACACACATTCTTACTCTCTTTTCTTTAGTCGTCAATGAGACAGTGACGATACCACATGCATAGCGGACCGTATTACATTTTTTTATAATTTTTTATTAGTCCACTGAAAGAAAAGAAATATGTGTATGCGAAAAATATTTTGTGTTGATAAATACTTTTAACAATATTTAGTGGGTTTTATGTTACAAAACATTAGAGGAAACAAATGAGTATTTATTAAAACGGCATTTTAGTTCTTTTCATAATGAATTTAATGGAAAAGAAAGGGACAGGCTTTTTAATGAAAAATAATAATATTTTTTTAGAAAAACTAAGAGGGTGGTTGTTTGATGTGGAAAAAAGTTCAACGCAAAATTTAGTTAAATTCCAGTGACTGTAACGGTTATAAGTTTCATTTTAAAAATTACCTTTTAATCAATTTTTTTTAGCTCTATTTTTTGCTTAGAAAATAAAAGCTTTTTCTGAGTTTTATTTATTCCTCAGAAAATAAGTTATTTCTTAAGATTTATTTGTTCCTCAGGAAATAAAAATAATTTTTTGAGTTTTATTTTTTGCTTAGAAAATAACAGTTACTTTTCGAATTTTATTTGTTTTTTGCTTATAAAAAGTTATTTTTAAACTGAATAGTAGCCCTGGCCCTGGTAGCTAGTGCTTTCACTTCCTTATATTTAGCTATAAGTTTAACATTAAATAAATAAATAAACTGAATCATATATAAAAAAATTTATTTAATTTAACATATAAGAGTTTTTGTAAAAATAAATGTACAAACGTTTTTGCAAAGACTCTTATTTGTTAAATTAAATAATTTTTTTATATTTTATTCAGTTTAAAAATTACTTTTTTTAAGCAAAAATAATATGCAAAAAGTATCTGTTATTTTCTAAGCAAAAATTGAAACACAACAAATAACTGTTATTGTTTAATTAAAAAGTAAAACTCAGAAAGTAATTTTTATTTCCTAAGTAAAAAATAACCCTCAAAAAATAATTTTTATTTCGTGAGGAATAAATAATACTGGAAAAAATACTTTTATTTTCTGAGAAATCAAGAAATAAATTGTATTTACTGAGGAATAAATAAAACTCGGAAAATAATCGGTAAAGCTAAGGTTTTTAATAAAACTTAATCAAATAAAAATTAATGCATCTAAAGGTAGTCTATGCAACAAGGATTATTTTATGAACTTAGCACTTCTCTTACAGCTTGATTTTTTTAGTTTACATTTTAAAAATAATCATTATTTTTGGTCCCTGCTACATTCTTATTTACTACTCCCTTATTCTGTAACTCGCTAAAGCTAAATCGCTATCGCTAAAAATCTATAAAGTCGATTTATCGATTTTTGGCTACGAATGCAAGTTTGCAACGCGTATTGCAAAATTAGGCAATGTCTTAAAAATTGAATCCGCCGAAGTTTTAGTGTTTTATGACATCGCCAAAAATTTTAATTTTGTATTTGCTCAGCATTTTAGCGATCGATATTTGGCTTTATCTTAAGCGAATTACGGAATAAGGGGGCTGGATTATTATTTCAAATAATTAAAAAAAAATTTTCTCAATAAAGACAAATAATTTAAGCAAATTCACTATAGAAACAAATAAAATTTTAAGCAAGCTGAAAGTTCAAACATAATATGTACATGTGTTAAAAAATATGCGAAAAATATTTTATGATAAGCAATACTCAAAGGAAAAATAAAAAAATAATTTTTAATGAAAATAACATTTTTTTTTTTGTGAAAATTAAACTATTTTGTTCACTGCAAATACAAACAAATACAACATTCGGTAACTGTTTGCTCGTAAAATTATTAAAATTGCCCATACATTTTGTTGTTAAAAATATTTTTAGATACATTTTGCAGCAACAATATATGTATATGGAAAAATCTACTAATTCAACGATTAAACTGTTACCAAATGTTTCGTATTATGAAAATAAATAAAGTTATAATAAGACCTGAGTTAACTTAAAACATAATTATATACGTGTGATAAAATACTTATTTTTTCTGTGTACTTAATAGTACTTCTTTTAGATGAGACAACTTTTCTTACAGTGTTATATTTGGTTTACTCACCAATACAACTATAGTTTTATTTCTGACACCCCTGTTTTATGACTACATATAAGATGTCTGTAAAATATAATAATATAACAACGTTCTTTACATATTGTTTAAAGTTTCCGTTATGCAAAGTAAACAGTTCTAACAACGTCAAAAAAACAAAACATCTTTCTAATTTCCAACCACATTTATATTAGGGATGTAACGATACGCCGTTTTGCCGATCCGATACCGATACCGATATTTAAAAATAAATATCGCCGATACCGATTCCGATTCCGATACCGATACGAATATTGAAATTGAGTTCAAGTTTAGATCAACAAAACTCAAGTACAATTTTTTTATTATACAAAATTACATTGTAAGAGAGAATATTTAAATTGATTTTAACCCAGTATAAAATATTGGAAGTAATTTTTAAGGAGCTACATTTTCTTTTCTTCAAAAAATCTATATTAAAAATATGCAGATAATTAGTAGAAAAGCAAGAAAAAATTTTTAATTCCTTTGTAATTTCAAAAAATACTCGCCATGCTTTTTAAAAAATCGATATTTTAAAGAACATTTATCAACTAATATTCTTCTAAATAACTTAATAGCTTAATTATTAAAAGTCTTCTAAAAGTTTATTTTTGTTCACTTAAATTTCCATTAAAATAAAGTTTTGAGTTTAAACTCGCATTCAAAAAATTGTGAAAATGGGTAATTTTTTATCCTTTTTCCTTGAGGAAAAACCATTATAGAACACCGAAAAAGAAATTTGTCCTAGCATCGCTTCCAATTCGGTGATTCGTAATCGAAAAACAGAACTTCTTGCAATGGCAAGGATATGTAAAACTAATTAGAAATTATCCAAATTTGCAATACTTCCGGATCGCGAATTCTACAATTTCATGACTTCTTTGGAGTGTCTTTTTTTGCTGGAATAAGATTTAAAAAACAACGACTTGAATTTGAATTCATGGTAAAATTAACAAAAAATAAATAATTTTTTTACAAAATAACAGCATAAAATACTATTGATTTTTAAAATTGATATTAATAAGATTTAAAAAATAACGAAGTGAATTTAATTCATGGCAAAATTGAACAAAAATAAATTATTTGTTAAAAAAAACTCTGAAAAAAATTTTAAAAGTATCGTCGTATCGACAGTAAAATATCGCCGATACCGATGTATCGGAAAATTTGAAGTATCGCCGATATATCGGTATCGGTATCGGTATTCGTTACATCCCTAATTTATATTAGTAAAATAGGGTATATTTTGGTTTTTTTTTTTAACTTAGAAACGAGATATTTTATCTCCATACCAGTGGTTTTTGCGTAAAGCGTGTTCCGACAGACAGACAGACAGACAGACAGACAGGATGTACTTAAAATTATTACTATTCCCACCTCTAACCGGCCGTGTTGATAAAAAAATGTACTAGGTACTTTTGGCAAGTGACAAATTCAAAAGTTGGCGCGCTTAGCCCGAATTACAAAATGGTATAATACTTCGTCGGTTTGTTTTTCAAACTGCGAAAATATATTTTTTTCCAACAAATCTATCTTTTATTTTAAGTAAAAAAATTTTTTTAGTCATTATTCGAACGTTTTCTTGTTTAAATTGAAAAAAACGTTCGAATAACGAATAAAAAAATTTTTTTACTTAAAAATAATAGATAGATTTGTTGGAAAAAATATTTTTTCCTCACTTTTTTCGGAGCTCTTACTACTTGCCCTATTACCCGCTTTCGGCTTGACGTAGATTTATGTATGTATATATTAAAAAAGCGTATTTCTGTTTGTTTGATTTGTTTTATGACGTTTTCCAAAATAGACCAGGTTCGTGAGCCCGTCCGTATCTGATTTTTTTACATTTGCCGATTGCTCATACGACAACTTATGTACTTCAGCATATCATTTGAAATGTCTATTGAAGTCGCGTTTAGTGGTGTACAATGAAGCCATCAGCTATATATTAACAAAATTTTGAAAAATTAGTGTTTTTGCAGAGTATCACAATACTGATGGCTTGGTTGGGCGAGTTTTATGGTCCATTGAATGGGACAACAAAACTAGATAACCCATTCTTTGAGTACGGTTTCTATTAGATTGTCTTAAACGAAAATGTAATCGACAAATACCGTGCATGACAAATGTCGAAATTAACTTAAGTAGTCGTTGATTAAAATGTCCTCTATGATGAGTTGGCCAACCGGGTAGCTCTGAGCTCACTAGTGGAATCTCAATGACCAGCACATGCTAAATGTCTTTATCACAGAGCACTGCCTGGGTATAATTACTCACTAGTACTGGTGACAAAGTCAGCATTGAATCAGTACAATTCTACTATCAACATTCTCTTCAGGGTGGTTATACCACCCATACAAAGATTCGTACACTTGTAGAAACGTTTGCAATTTATTCACTTCTGGTCATTGACGATTGTGCATAAAAATTTTAATTAAAGTGGTTTTATTTTAATTTGAGTTGTGGGGTAAAACATATGTTTTTTTTTAGCAGACATTTTGTTTGATTAGTTTTTATGGTTGATCAACTTTGTTGTGTGGAAAACAACAAGCAATTTATTTTTAATATTACTTCGCAGTTACGTTTAATGAAGAATGTTTTTTTTGTCATATTTTGACTAATTCTAATAATCTCTAAATTATCTAATTATCTTTAACATCTATCCATTTTCACGGTCACACTTGCCAAGTTAAAATTGTAGTTCCTTTAATTCCAATATTTTTTTACAGCGCAGTCAAATAAGAAGAATGGGAGATAATAAGCTGTAAACTCGAATACGCCTTCATTTTGTTGTACTCAAAGTGGTCTCAAAAGCTTCGTAAAATCTCTTGTCTGCGCCGTAAGTTATTTAAGGTCAAAGGTCACAAAAATCAGTTTTTCGTGATTATCTCGGTTTCTATAGCTACAATGATGTTAACATTTATTATACAAATTGTAGAGCATGAAAATTGCGACAAATTTTGTAATAAACATTTTTGCATACGCCCAACCGTTTCTGAGATAGAAGGCAGATGACCCGCAGCGCTTAGCCCTACTCACTGTAATGCAAGGTCAACCGTGGTGTCTGTGAATAATACTTTTTTTAAATTTACGGAATGAGAGATAATAATATATTTACCCGTTTTATTTTAACTTAAAATCTACTTTAAATAAATTAATAAAAAAATTAGAATATGCAATAAATATTTCATCTAATGAGTTTTTAATTACATAAGGTAGGTACACAGAAAAGAAAAATCAATCCATCGGTAATTAAACTAATTCGAAGCGGTGGCAAAAGTACGTTAATTCCGGAATTCCGGAAATCAAATACAGAAAGATTGATTCAATTACGGAATATTCAAGTGCAATACACTTAATTATAACCTGATTCAACTTTATTCATGTAAAAACTCTTATTTTAAGTACGACAATCTTTAAAAACTTTTTGCGCAGTCGTAATCGTACTGTGTTGGTGTTTGTTTACCTTGATGATAGCCACAATTCACTGATATGCTCTTGTTGTTGTTTATTATCATTTCTCGGGCATAGCCGACAAGTAGCGACAAACGTCGTATTACATACTTGATTCAAGCCCGCGCCATACTTGAATCAAGACCGCTGCATACTTCAATCAATGCCACCGCACACTTCAATCAATCGTACTGCGTACTTGAATCAAGCCCGTATCAGGCTTATATTTCCATATTTAATCCTAGAACAGACTTCAGAATTTATATTTTTAATACTTAGCTAAATTTAATAATTTTACTTACTTGTTTTAATTTAAAAATTATTATTTTTTCATCCCTCGTATTGAACTTAAATCATCATGTTTGTTAACCAACGCCATAGACAACTCAGCTAAATCAGTACATGAGAGAACGACACCTAAAATCCAGTATACACCAGCAGCATGTTATACGATGTTTTCCGGTTATTTGTCGGCACTGCACGAACAAACAAAATTACCAACAACAACAAGAGCACAATAGTGAATTGTGGCTAGCAATAAGCAAACAAACACCAACACACTACGACTTTGTAGAAAGGTCGTACTTAAAATAAGAATTTTTGTACAACATTTAATAAATTTTTACGTGATTCATGATTCTTTTATATGATTTAAAAATTTTATCCCGTTTTCTTAGTACGACTCGTTCTCAAAGTAAGTAGAAAACACTTGAATTTAGAACGACGTTTTTCTGTCTGTGTAAGTAATAATAAATTAGATATATGCAAAATGCTATTAGCTATAATGTATTAACTAGGGATGTAACCGATACCGGTATGTCGGCGATACTTCAGATTTGCCCATACATCGGTACTGTCGATACGACAATACTTTTTAACTTTCTTCAGAGGTTTTTTTAACTGATAATTTTTACCATGAATTCAAATTCAATTCGTCGTTTTTTTAAAACCTCTGAAAAGAGCGTTACGTAATATGTGAATAGGCCCTAAGATCATACTTAATAGGCCGGTAACAGTGTGTTATTTTCAACGATGTCACCTCTAAAGATATTATTGTGAAATCTGGAGTCCCTCAAGGCAGCCACTTGGGCCCGATTTCATTTTCCATTTTTATAAACGAGTTGCCGAGTGTTATAATATTTTGCAATGTTTTGATTTATGCAAATGATGTGAAGATTCTTTTAAGTTATAATAACATCTCCGACAGCAATTATTTACAAGGTGATCTGGATAAATTTTATGATCTGCAATATAAACTTGATGGCCCTTAATTTAAAAAAGTGCAAACATATGCGATTTTCACGTATTTGGAATCGCTTTCATCAAACGTTGGGTTAAGGAATTGACTGATCCTGTAATAACCAAACGATTGTACACATCTTTAGTAAGGCTTATTCTAGAATACGGTTCTATTGTTTGAGACCACTACGCTCAAAAACAATTCCTTTTATTTTGTCTCGGAAATACAACATGGAACCTAAATGTAAATCTTCCCCCATATTCTGTAAGACTCTATACAATTAATTTGCTGAATTTGGAAAGTAGACGAATAATGCTTAACGTAGCTTTCTTAGCAAAACTGTTAAATGGTTCTATTTATTCAGAATTGCTGATTAGGAATATTAACTTTAATATTCCTCTTAGATCTCCTCGGAACTTTACACCACTTCATCTCAAGTGTCTTCAAACAAATTATGAAAACGCTGTCCCAATAAGGAGATTATGCCAAAATGTTAACGATTTTTATTATTTTATTGATTTTTCTGTAAATGTTAACATTATAAAACTTAACATCATTTTGATCTTAAATGTAAGTCATTAATTAATCAGTTAAATGTTTAAATATATGTAGCTCATTATATTGGTCTGTAAGGATATTAGTCCATAGATAAATAAAAAACACACAATTACTAGAAGAACACACTATTTGACTTAACGCATAATTGCGTCCGTGTTGTAATCTGTTCAACGGGATCTTTGTAATGAAATCGGTTATTTTTTTCAGAGTTATTTTGTCCATATTGCTAGACTAGATAGACGATAAATAACGCATTAAGGACTTATCCTTAAAATGTTTAAAGCCCGTGCATCGCCGAATTAGTCCAACATTATAATGTGTACAGTAGAAAGTTGAAAATATTACGAGACTCGATGTTACTGTCCCGCTTGTACTAATAACATCTTGTGATTTTCTTCAAAACTTTATAAATGCATTTGATATTCCATAATTATTTGTTTCATATATTTTCAATCAGTCTGTTAAGCTGTGGGCTGTTTCATGAAAATTATGACTGTTGATTTATGGTTTTTATGTGTTCAATGAGATAAATTTATATGTATTTATTTTTATTCTGGGTTGAATAGGGCTTCTGCGTTTCTTCTTTAGATATTTAAATACCATCTTTCTGTCAATAAACAGGACGTATTAATATCATACTAAGTTAAATTATTAACCAAGTCAGATGAAAAACACTAAAAACAAACAAAAATGATTTAAGATAAAAAAAACAAAATATTTATTAAAATCCACTGAATTTTGTAAACAACATACTTCTGGGAAATTATTACTTTCTGTCAGTTGTCTGTTTTTTTTCTATAGTAGACATTTTGTCATTTCGTTTTGTCAGATGTCTGATCATTTGCACTTCATTTTTTCGAAGCAGTACATTATATTTTATATTTTTATTACTTTCTCTTCCTTTTTTTAAGTGCTGTTTCCACAATACAAACAACTGATTTATTTAAAAAATTTTGTGGGCATCACTCAAAAAAGCGAGTATTTTTCATAAAAATTTTCTACTCAAATCAATTGTTTGTACTGTGAAAGCCGCACTTTAATATTTTATAGTTATTGTTTATTCTAAATTTTTTGTCGACTCAAACCGGTAGTTAAAAAAAATTAAACATGCAAATATCATCATTATTATGCTTTATCATTAATAATGTTACTGAAACTTATGTTGAAATTTTTTCCATATTTTATGCAAAATGGCATTATAATTTTTATGCTTCCTTATCAGTGTCTAATGTAGCGTTATTAAAAATTTTTAAATATTTTATATTATGAAAAACATTATTGCAGATATCCCTTCTGTTACGCGGTAGATACGTTCCAAAAAAGTCTCGTGTTGTTTGAAACCGTGTTATGGTAGGCAAATAATTGAACAACAAGACATAAATTTAAAAAATCAAAAAACCCGACTGCGTAAAAAACTAAAAGAAAAGCCTCACAGATCCGAAATGGTCATTCGAAATTAAAAATCATAAGAGAAACTTAAATATGATTTTCAAATACCCATTTTGATACAGTTTGCCGACTCTTTTATTTTTTTCGTATTCACAAAATGGCGTCTGTCGGCCGCCATATTGAATTTTGACTACTGTCATATCTTTAGTGACACTCCCCGGATTAAGACGAATCGATCGACGAAAGAAGCATCAAAATCGGCCTACGCGTTCGGTTTATGTAGTGCCGCAAAGGAAACCACATACATACATACATATGTACATACATACATACATACATACATACATACATACATACATACATACATACATACATACATACATACATACATACAT
>OY101449.1:75153634-75360760 GCA_956483635.1 Panzeria rudis
ACGTAAAAGGGGACCACTAACCCAGAGTCCAAAGGAGAGCCAGGCGAAGAAAATAGATAGGATAAAAGATAAAGCCAAAAGTGTCACTGAAACCCCAAGAGATGCTCCACAGATCTTGACGGAGACGATAATTCCTCTGTCGAAGAAGTCAGATTGGAGAAAAGTGCGTCCGAAATAAAAAAAGGAAAAAAACTGTAAAAGCAGATGCGCTCGTTATTAAAGCCTGTGAAGAATGTTCCTATGCGGATATATTAAAACAAGTTAAAAGTGATACAAAGTCGAATGTGCTTGGTCAAAGTGTCAAGAACATTAGGAAGACCGAAAAAGGTGAACTGCTTATTGAGTTAAATAAGCCTCTCCATCGAAATACTGCTGACTTTAGAACCGCAGTGAAGGATGTACTGGGCTCAGCTGCCGAAGTTCGTGCTTTGACACATGAAGTTCTCATAGAAATCAGAGATATTCATGAGGTGACAACAAAGGAGGAGGTTTTGGAGTCTCTTTCGACACTGTCTGTTAAATTTGAGTTGTTACAGCCGTCGGCGATAAAATCCCTACGGAAAGCATATAGGGGCACACAAACTGCAACAATTGGTCTCAGTGCTGAGTTGAGTAACTTCGTGATTGACACTGCTAAAATAGGTATTGGCTGGGTTATATGTAGAATCAGAGAAAAATAGTACCGATCCGATGCTTCAAATGCTTGGACTTCGGTCATACTGCTGCTAGGTGCAAAAGTCAAAACGATCATACTGACAAATGCTTACAATGTGGTGAATCTGGTCATAAAATCAGAACATGTAATAACCAACCGTCATGCATACTGTGTATATGCGACAAGCTTAAGAGCGACCATGTTACTGGGCAAGCTGACTGCCCATACTACCGGAAAGCACTTAAACAATTTAAACGACGAAAATGAGAACTTTGCAACTAAATCTCAATCACTGCCAAGCGGCGCAATACTTGCTAAAACAAAGTGTTCGTGAGTTGAATGTGGACTTAACGTTACTTAGTGAACCATATCAGTGCCCTGAATCGGATAGTTCTAAGACATCAGCAATCTGGTCAAGCAGCGGGAAAATACTACGAAATCCAATCTCACAATATTGTGGACTTACACGAGCTACTGTAAATGGCATTCACTTTTATAGCTGTTATATTCCGCCGAGATATTCCTTACAGGAATTTGAACAAATTGTTCATAACATCATATCTGATGCCAGCTCTAGAAGTCCTGTAGTCATCGCTGGTGATTTTAATTCGTGGGCGATAGAGTGGGGATGTCCAAGTACAAATCATAGGGGCCAAATATTATTTGAAGCACTTGCTGTAATGGACGTAGTTCTGCTGAATAGGGGAAATGAACATACTTTCTCCAGAGGCGGATCAGCATCAATTATTGATGTTACGTTTGCTAGTACCAGTTTGGCACACCAGATAAATTGGGGCACGTCCGATCTATACACAAACAGCGATCACAAAGCCATAATAATAGAAATTACCCAACAACGCAATGAAGCGGTGGCCCATATTCAACCAGGACGAATCTCGGGATGGAAAGTGAACACATTTGATAAGGAATTATTTAGGGCGGCGATAGAAGATATTAGCCTACAAGGACGTCCAGAGTCAATGGCTGCACAGCGGATACGGAAGGTTTCCGAAGCATGCGATATATCTATGATTAAAAGGAAAAGGAGCTCAAATAAGCAACCAGTATACTGGTGGAATGAAGAAATCTCTCAACTACGATCTGAATGCATCCGTGCAAGGCGCCTGTACACAAGAACCAGAGGAAGGCCAGAACACGACTCACCGTGAATACTACAGTCTCAAGAGGAAAGCCTTGAAGTTAGCTATACGAAAGAGTAAAAGAAAATGCTTTTTACAGATATGTGACGAAGTTGAAAATAATCCATGGGGTCTTGCTTATCAATTGGTAACTAAGAAGTTGAAGTACGTAAATTCATTACCACCCAGGGATGCTGATACTCTCAAAGACATCGTAGAGCACCTCTTTCTGCAGCAAAATGTCGCGTCATGGCATACAAGCAGTACAGAGGATTACTTTTTATGGAGGTAGAAACTGCCGCAAATAAATTCCAAGACAAGAAGGCTCCTGGCTTGGATGGTATCCCAAACGCTGTGGTGAAGGAGACTTTTAATCGCTGTCCCAACCAAATAGTTCAGCTAATAAGTTCATGCTTGAGTCATGGAGCATTTCCAACCATGTGGAAGAGGCAAAGGCTTGTGCTACTACCAAAGGAGGGTAAGCTGTTGGAAAATCCCTCATCCTACCGTCCGCTATGTATGATTGATACGTTTGGTAAGCTTTTGGAAAGCTTAGTTTGCAGGAGACTGGAAGAGTTCATCGAGACAGTTAGAGGTCTGTCCGACAACCAGTTCAGGTTCCGGAAAGCAAAATCAACCGTGGATGCTATAAGCGTGGTTGTGAATGCAGCATCTGAGGCGATCGAAGGTAAAAGATGGGAAAACGGATCGAAGGAGTATTGCGTGGTGGTTACGCTTGACGTCAAAAATGCGTTTAATTCAGCAAACTGGGAAAACATAGTAACATGCCTTACAAGTATGAATATCCTTCGGTACTTGCTGGCTATCGTAAAGGACTATTTCAGCAAAAGTCCTGATATACGACACCGAAGAGGGGCTACGACGCTATAAAATCACAGGTGGAGTACCACAGGGTTCGGTTCTCGGCCCTTTGCTTTGGAATGTGATGTATGATGGAATTCTCCGACTAACTTTGCCGAATGGGGTAAAGATTGTCGGCTTTGCCGACGACATTGCTTTAATTAGTGTTGGTAAACAACTAACAGAAATTGCAACTACTACAAACGCAAGTATTGACATTGATCGCTCGTGGCTAAATTCGGCCGGACTGAAACTTGCTGACCACAAAACCGAAGCGCTCTTGATATCTAGTCGCAGATCAATTGAGACCATAGAACTCAATGTTGGATCATGCTGTATTGAGACAAAACCGTCGATTAAATACCTTCGTATAATGATAGATCACCGTCTATCATTTAAAGATCATCTCCTATATACTGCTAAGAATTCCGCGGGAACATGCACTGCTCTATCTCGTATAATGGCGAATACTAGGGGTCCTAAATATCCGCGTCGAAGGCTTTTGACTGAAGTGGTAAAAAGTGTTATCATGTACGCATCGCCTATATAGTCTGGAGCTCTTAAGTTAAAGACCTATAGAAACATCATTAGTCCGGTTTATAGACTGGCTGCCCTACGAGTTAGCTGCGCATTTCGAACAGTCTCATATGAAGCGGCTTTGGTGATATCAGGAATGATGCCCATCGATATCCTAATAAGGGATTCAAATAATATAACAGAGGAGGGCAGAGTTGCTGATTGGCAGAGAAGGTGGTCTTTATCCGTAAAGGGAAGGTGGACACACGCACTTATCCCGGAAATAGCTCCGTGGCTTAGGGGTACGCATGGTGACTTGGACTATTATATAACACAAATGGTAAGTGGACATGGGTGCTTTAGATCATGCCTGTACAGATTTGGACATGACAGTTGTCCGTTTTGTCCGAGTTGTGGTGGTAACGCTGAGGAGGATGCTGCACATGTTTTTTTCTCCTGCCCACGTTTTAATAGTGAAAGGGCGTATGTAGAAGATAGCATAGGGTGTAGTATTACACGGGATAACATAGTAGGTATTATGTTGTCGTCTTTGCAAAAATGGGAGTATGTATGTGAATTTGGGAAATTGGTTCTTACTGAACTCCGTAGGTTAGAGAGGGTCCGCAATAGGACCGAAGTCCAATAGACTGGGTAATAGTACCTTTCCCACACCGTGACGGAGGGCTTTGCGGTAGTGCCACGGGGAACGTTTGGTCAGTGTATCGGGGTGGTTTAGCGTGTTAAAGTCTCGCACTCCTGGCAAATACTGCCAGGGTCTTTCGATGATTCCATCCCGCCAAATAAAAAAACATACATACATACATACATACATACATACATACATACATACATACATACATACATACATACATACATACATACATACATACATACAAACATACATACATACATACATACACACATACATACATACATACATACATACATACATACATACATACATACATACATACATACATACATACATACATACATACATACATACATACATACATACATACATACATACATACATACATACATACATACATACATACATACATACATACATACATACATACATACATACATACATACATACATACATACATACATACATACATACATACATACATACATACATACATACATACATACATACATACATACATACATACATACATACATACATACATACATACATACATACATACATACATACATACATACATACATACATACATACATACATACATACATACATACATACATACATACATACATACATACATACATACATACATACATACATACATACATACATACATACATACATACATACATACATACATACATACATACATACATACATACATACATACATACATACATACATACATACATACATACATACATACATACATACATACATACATACATACATACATACATACATACATACATACATACATACATACATACATACATACATACATACATACATACATACATACATACATACATACATACATACATACATACATACATACATACATACATACATACATACATACATACATACATACATACATACATACATACATACATACATACATACATACATACATACATACATACATACATACATACATACATACATACATACATACATACATACATACATACATACATACATACATACATACATACATACATACATACATACATACATACATACATACATACATACATACATACATACATACATACATACATACATACATACATACATACATACATACATACATACATACATACATACATACATACATACATACATACATACATACATACATACATACATACATACATACATACATACATACATACATACATACATACATACATACATACATACATACATACATACATACATACATACATACATACATACATACATACATAGACTGATAAACACAATACCCTTCTTTGCGTCGCGTAGTCTGGTAAAGAAGAGGCGATGTTTTAATATTTTCAAGGAACCGGCCAAATAAATTACATTCATCATGGACACAACCAGGTCATTTTGAGGTTTTTTTTCCACTATATGTATGCTATTTAAATTTTACTGAGAATTAGGAGATTTATTTCTAATTTCATTCATAGCTCTGTACACAACATAAAATAATGTAAAAAAAAATGATTTCGCGTTGTAGAAATACCGTGGAATAGGAGGGGCTTCTTTTAATGTAAGACCAGCATTCAGGGGATGACCCCTATACATGCAATGCATTGTGCCGGAATCAGGAAAATTGGTTATGGGAAGGAGGATAGAGGGAGTAGTACTTATGGACATTTGATTTGAACCATCCAACATTGAAAGTGACAGGAAAGACCTCTGCAGGAAGCTTATTCAACATACGAACTATTCGGCCGAAGAACGAATGCGTAGTGCGATGCGCTGACGTATCGACCACAAAGGGATGTGCTCTGAATGAAGAACGTGTAGTTCGAAGAAAAGTTCGGGTTTCGGGAAAAAGTTCCTTGATTTCATCAGAACACATCCCATTGTAGTAACGATAAAACAACGAAATACAACACACATTGCGTCGATGCTCCAGCGAATCAATAGAGTTGGCTACCCTACTGTCGCCGATGAACTTCTTCGCCATCTCCTGCACGCGGTCGAGTAACTTCAAAATAGACTTCGAAGCACCGGCCCATACATGAGAATTGTATTCCATTTTCGGTCGGATATAGAAGCTATAAATACTGAGGAGATCAGATGGAGTGAAATATATTTTACACCGCCTTAAAAAACCGAGGCACTTGAATGCTTCTTTTGAGAATTAAAAAAATATGATCAGTCCATCGCACGTCACACTGAATCTTCATGCCAAGAACATCAAGAGTATCTGATTAACAAATATTTACACCAATAATAATTACAGATGGAGAAACAAGTTCGGTAATGCGTCTGTGCGTAAGCGAACATCATTGGGTCTTACGGGGATTAAAATCGACCATATTCGTACGACCGCATTGGGAGATTGTTATAAGATCATGATTAAGTGTTTCACTTATGGTTTGCCTCATCGCCTCAATCTCCGACAGACTTGGCCTAGTACTGAATATGAATGGCAAATGCTGCTATCATCTGCAAAAGAGTAGATAGGACTAGAGGTTTGGCAGAGGTCATTAAAAAAAATAAGAAATAGGGTAGGAGAAAGAATGGTACCCCTGAATTGATCTTGAGCTCGTTTGATGAGATCCCATCCATAACAGCTCGTATAGTGCGATCCTTGAGAAAGCTCGATATAAGCCGAAAGAAGTCATAACCAACACCAAAAGCAACAAGTTTTGACAAAAGTGTACCATGCCACATTCTATCAAACGCCTTAAGCCCTGTACAGACGGTTGTCAGATCTTACAATATTGTCAGATCTGCCAATGTGCTGACTATGTACCGACAATAACAAACTGTCAGCAGAAGCTATATTGTTAGTTCACACGGTTGTATCAAAGCAGTTAGAAAAGCTTACAATTTATTGGCAGAAAATTGTCTGACAACATATTTATCTGACAGTATTGTCAGTAAAAAAATTGGCAGTTCACGCGATTGTCAGATGTAAAAATTGTCAGATCTGTTGTTTGGCGCTGCCAGACTCAGATCATTTAAATGAATTAACAATTAATTATCATCTGTGCTTGTGTTAACTTTAAAAAGTAAAAATATAAATTAGTATTAAACTATTTTAGATGCATAGTTCCTTTTCCTTTTTCCCTAAAAAAAGATGTGTGCAGTGCTGCCAATATAAAGAACTCTGACAAGGACGCCATTGTCAGATGCAGAAACTTCGACCATCTGACAATTAAAAAATGTCTGACAATGGCAACGCGATGTGTTCACACGATTGTAAGATGTGTGACAATTTGTTGTCAGCAGGTAGCATTAAAATCAACTGACAATGCTTTTTCTGCCAACGTTGTCAGACAAAAATTTTCAGTTTACACGATTGTAAGAAATTTTTAGCACATTTTACTAAAAATATTGTAAGATCTGACAATCGTCTGCTCATAGCTTTTTAGAAATATCTAGAGCCACCACGTTACTTACTCTCGCCAAAATGGTGTATGTAGGGACACAATTTTCCGAAAGGAATACCAGTAAGTCACCTGAAGAGCATCCTCTACGAAAGCCATACCGCCGGTCGCTGATTAAACTGTTGGATTCCAAATACCTCACAAGATGGAAATTTACCATACTTTCCATCACTTTGGAAAGTGAAGAACATATTGCGATTGGGCGGTAATTTTCAGCGTTATTAGCCTCTCCCTTTTGGGAATTGAAAAATATTCACCAGCATGGTACAAAGCGCTGAATAGGGTTGCCAACGGACGTGCTAGCGCCGAAGAGCACTGCTTTAAGACTAGTGATGGAATATCATCCGGCCCAGGAGACTTACTTGTGTTGAGATCCGCTAAGACCTTTTTAACTGCGTGTGGTCGAAAGAATATATTTGGCACAGTTACAGATACTCTATCGAACGTGGGCAGTGGTTGATTGCTTTCCGGCAAGTGAGAATTACTTGCAAATAATTCAGCCAGAAGGTTGGCTTTATCAGCCAGGTCAGTGATTATTTGGTTTGGAGTCGGAATTGAGGAACTAGCATTACCCATTACTCTTTTAACGAATGACTTTTTATTCTCCGTATATCGAAAAGCGACTTTGCTGAGCAAGATTTTTTGCCTATCTAGGCTTCACTAGTGCGAGATATTTATTCGATAAACGCAGAGAAACAAACCCATAAGCCCGCATAAAGAGAAAATGGTAACTCAGCGAAGACGCTAATCGCTTAACCAAAAGGAGAAAATCGTGAAGCCTTGCCAAAGGCCAGCTATGCAATAATCTTTACTCAGCGAAACCGCTTTTCGATATACTGAGAGGAAAATGATCGTTAAGCCCGGCCGAAGGCCGGCTATGTAAAAAGCTTTACTCAGCCAAGCCGATTTCCGAAATACCGACAGGAAATAATCACAAAACTCGGCCAAAGGCCGACTATGCAAAAACCTTTATTCAACGAAGCCGCTTTTTGATATACCGAGAGCAAAAGACCTTATGCCCGAAATACATACTTTAAGCATTGTTGACGTTATTTCCGTTCCAATAGGGAAATAAACTCAATTACATACTTTATTTAAAAATTTTTGTTAACCTTATTTCACTTTTAAAAACGCAATAAGGTCAATTGACTATATTTCCCACCATAGTGGGATATAATGTCAATTGACTTGATTTCCATTGACCTTGTTACCTGTCACCTCTTACTGATAATTGGAAAATTCAAAAAGGCTAATTAATTTTTGTAAATTTTGGGGGAGAGAGTATTCCCCATACAAATGCGTTTTTAATTTCCGTATATCTGCAGAATTACATTAGTTAAACTCTCTAAAATTTATGTGGGTAGCGCTTAGAATAAAGTGCAAAATCCAACATAATCTTGACGATATAGGAGGGGAGATGGTACCCCCATACAAAATCATTATTAATATTCCTATATCTGTAGAACTACAATAGTGAGACTTTCTAAATTTGATGTGGATAACTCTTAGAACAAAGCGAAAGTTCCAACAAAATTTTGGTGGTATACGAGGGGAGAGACGGGTATACCTCATTCAAAGTTTCCAATACCTACAGAGATTTAATAGTGGGGCTGTTTAAATTCAATATGGGCAGCTGTTAGAATAAAGTGCAATTTCCTTTAAAATATTGGAGGTATAGGAGGGGGAGACGGCTATCCACCATACAAAGCAATTAGTAATTTTGCTCTATCTGAAGAGCCACCAAAGCGAGACTCTCTAAATTTGATGTGGGTAGATCTTAGAACAAAGCGAAAGTTCCAACAAAATATTGGCGGTATAGGCGAGGGAGGCGGGTACCTCCATACAAAGTATTTATTTTTTTCCTATATCTGCAGAACTACAATAGTGTGGTTTTCTAATTTTGATGTAGGTATTATTATTTATATATGTAGGGGGAATATCGATGCAGACCGCACCTTAAACGGGTCTCTTTTCGACACTCTTACAAGTATCAGTGGTTGATTGTTCAGTCCAGCGTTAGATAGACCTACCAATAATTGAGACACGCGCCAACAGAACGTTTGCTCTGGAGGGAAAGGCGGGTACCCGCAATACAAAGCAATTATTAACTTTCCAATACATATCTGAAGAACAATCAAAGTGAGACTCTTAAAAATTTTTGTAATCTAAACTGAGAACAAATTACGCAACAAAAGCCTGGTAGTATAGGATGATTAGAAGCTCACACCCCAATATAAAAGTAATTTGTAATTTTCCTACCGTTAATAGCTTCGGGGGCTTCGCTACCCCAATGTTGTGAAGATATATAGGTATATTGAGGGTGCTGTTGGTTGAGTGGTTAGCGCGTTGACTACAAACCCTGAGGTCTTGAGTTCATGACTAGTTTCAGACAGGCCAACAACATCATGAATTTTTCTGATGTGCGTTGTCATTGTGTCACAGCACCCTCCTTCATCGATATTGTAGCAGAATCATCGGCGAAGTAAAAGAACTAATAAAATGGCTACACAGCTTAAACACATTAATGCCTCTACTTGACACTAGAGAGGGTGCAACACTGCTCTAAAAAATTTAACAACAAACGCGCAATAGCAGAGTTGTAAATGAATTAAGCTTTATATATTTCTCCCACTACACCACCTGTCCTCTCTACACCATCTGTTTCCCAGAGAAGGTAACACATTAATTAATTAACTGTAAGCATTAATTGCCTGATTGTGTTACTTCTCTTTAAAAAACAACCAAATAAAACTTAGTACATAATTACATTTTTCCCCTGTGTCCTCCCTCCTATGCCACATTTCTTTAAATTATTTCATATCGATGGGTGTGGCGAAGAACACCGGGCCGGCTAGTTTCAAATTATATATCAATATTTTATTTCTTTTTCAACAAATGAAAATCAATCAACAAAGATATTTTTTATATATTTCTTGTCGTAAAACTTTACATGAGGATGAACAGTTTTTTTTTTTATAAAATATAATTTAAATACAACGCTTTTCAATTCAATGGTACATTGTAAAACTTTGATATTTTTAGGTCCTAAATAAAAGCCAAACAAAATATTAGCTGGTAAAAAGCATTTACTCAAAATAAATTTTGTTTCAAATAAACGTTTGTTTCAATTTGGTATTAATTTTTTCTGAGCATTAGATAGTATGCTTACGTAGTCTGACCATACTATAAATATATTTAATTTTTTCTAAATTAAAATTTCATTTGATAACGAAAAGTATAAGCCGAAAAATGAATAATTAGTGTTGAGGGATTCAAAGAAACACATAATAAATGAAAACAAAAACTAATGTGAGAAACGATGATAGTTTTTAAACAAATGTGACAAAATATCCAAGAGAAAAGCAATCCTTTTTATATATAATACTGAAAAAAGAAATTGTACCATACTTTTAAGGCCACCCCAAAAGTACAACGTTGAACCACCCTTTCTACGAATGCAATAGAGAAACCATTGCTTTACGAGTAGATGAAACTTTTGTCTATTGCGTACCTTTAATAGAATTGTATACAAACTACCAAAACAATTTTTCTGTTTTTTTTTCTAACTCAACTTGCAAAGAGTTCTCTGAATCTGTTCCTCATAAAAAAATATGTCATAGCAACACTTCTACTACAGGAGTAAAAACTCATCTGACTATGACAAAACATTTATGTAGATACGATTACCTAAATCGAAAATTACAAATTTATTGCTGCATTTTACAAGAACACATTCACTTAATAAAGTTAAAAAAAATTAATAAAATAAAAAGGGGATATATATTGCATGCATCATTGGTTGGAATGTTTTATCTTAAGGGTGATATATATGTTTCAGTGGAAACAGAAACTTTTAGTTGTTTACTTAAAAAATCATCGTTGGGCTATAGATTGGATTAGAAGATATGTATGTACTCGTATGTATGTATATACATGTTATGTATGTATATCGTTCGAGGGTGTTGTAAGATATGGAAAATTAGTATACTTCTGTGATTTTCTGGAATGCTCTAAGTTTGTTTCTCAAGAAGACCTAAAAAATAAAAATCTTTCATAACTGATATTCGAAGTCCATATACATATATAAAATTCTTTCATAACTGTTATAAGATAACCACAAAGTTTTTGCTTATTTTTAATTGTTATTCAGAGAGCACTTTTTAAAAAGTCTTTAATAGTAATTATTTAATGATTTTTTTTCAAATATTAGTTCTAACTGTTATGTACCTGTTAAAAAGACATTGAAATTGATTACTGATAATCAGGGCTCCGACTTTCATGCAAATGCATGTTTTTGTGGTGATAGATAAAGAGGTATTGGCTAATTATCTATGCGAACTCTTAAATTTTAAGTAGTTTGGCATCGATTTGTAGTTGCATATTTTGATGTTTTTCATATTTTGGAAATAAGTGTATATTTTTTTAGTTATAAAATTTTGTTAATGCATATTTATAAATTTTTTTAAAAAATTGTTAATAAGGCGATTACAGCTTGCAACCGAGCCTCAGTTGGGTTGCCCGTTGCTGAAAATGATACTACACACAGAAAAATTTCCATTAAAATCGTCGAAAATCAGGTTAATTTAACATTTGTCGGTAATGATTTTGCTTCATAGGTGTTTCATGTTAAATCGACATGATTTACATACTCTTGAAAGAAAAATTTTCTTTTTTAATTAACTATATTTCATGTTGATTTAATATTCCAGTACAGTTAAATCAAAATTAAGTTTATACCGAAATAATACGAAAAATCATATTGAATCAAAGTAATTTCGAGTTGAAACAACATGAATTTGATATTGAAACAACACGAAGAATCATGTTGAATCAAACTTATTTCAAGTTGAAACAACATGAATTTGATATTGAAACAACACGAAGAATCATGTTGGATTAAAGTTATATCAAGCTGAAACAACGTGACTTTAATGTAGCTATTTTATTAATTATTTTACTTACGTGATAGTCATCAGAAAACTTTGCGTTATGGCTGATTGCCCCAGCCGAGATTTGAACTCGTGCCACCTGCATGATAGTCCACGCGCTAACCACTGCAGCCACAACAGCTTCAAACTTTTCTTTACTTATACACTAAATAAATACCACCGTATGTAAAATGCATTTCATTTTAATTCAACATGATTTAAATGATTATTTAACATAAAACTTATTTGAAATTAAATGTATAGTCATGTCGATTGAAAATGAAACTTAACGTTTATAACAAAATTGTTTTAACGGTGATTAAAGGTTAGATTAATAATTTTCCGTTTAAAACGAATATGAAACAATGGTAATTTTAAACCAGCAGCAGTAAACTTTCGCTGGTAATTCGTTTTTTTGTCGTCTACACAGACGAATAAGCAACAAGTCACACAACTAAGCAGAACAGTGAATTGTAGCAATTAACAAAGCAAATAAACACTAACACACTCAAACGATAAATTATTTCTTGTAAATTTAATATGATTTCCAATCAAAATTACGACATGTGGATTTTACATTCCTTTATTTCTGTGTGTACTAATGACAACTGGCAAAACTGAGAGCTGCCGTTTTCAGTTGCTATTTAGTTCCTGGCAAACATTAATTTTCAGTTGCCAACTAGCAATGCAACTAAAGTTCGGTTGCATTAAATAATATATCCAACTATGTTTGTTTTATGTTTTTTCTCTAATAATAATAAAAAATTAAATATATATGTTCATATTATTTTAGTTTTGTACTTTGTTCGTAGGTAAATGCATATTTTTAATTTTTAGGTGCATTTTCTAAGCGCTTAAAATCAATTTTAAGCTGAATGAAAGTCCGAGCCCTGCTGATAACACCCTGCGACAGAAAAAAGTACCTGGGAAATTATACTACTTTTCTGGTAGGTATTGGCGAGTACAACAATAATCTGTTTTTGAAATTTGACAAACACCTCCAAAATCTCGAGTTACGGCTAAAAACCCGGTTTTTCGACTTTTATGTGGATTTAGAGATAAGAAACTGAGTTCTTTCGAATGGTATAAATAGCCATAATTTGTTTGTGAATATTGCTGTACAACATAGAAAAATTAAAGCTCAACCGTCAGTTTCTTTATCCTTTTCTGTGCCTATGACTTGGCATCATCAGCTACATCATAAGCCAGATGACTGCTACTTTTGACAAACTAATATTTCAGGGCACACTTTTAAAAGTAATGGGTGATCATTGTGAAGACTATCTTCAATCAACTAACATCTGCATTGAAGCTGTTCATTAAAACCTGGTGATTTCATCAATTTACTCTCCTCCCAGGTACTCTATTACAGAAAATCAATATAGTAAATTTTTTTTTTTCACTAGACCTACGCTTTTTGGCCGCCGGTGACTACAACGCTAAGCACACGTTCTGGGGATCACGTCTCATCACACCAAAGGGACGCATTTTGTTTGACACGATTTCTAAAAGGCGTTTGAATGTTATATCAAGCGAGCAGCCAACTTACTGGCCAACAGATCGCCGAAAAATACTTGATGTTATTGATTTTGGAGTGTTAAAGGGTGTGCCCAGCGAAATGATGCAAGTTGAAGCATCTTTAGATTTGTCTTCAGATCACTCACCAACTATTGTCACTATATATTCACATACAACTTCTTCACCCACTTGTGATTTAACGATGACAACCACACGTATAAATTGGTTGAAATACAAAAAATATTTGAGTGCTCATTGCACAGAAAATATTCCATTAAAAACGTCTGCTGACATAGATGACTCTATTAGAATTTTTGAGGCAAACCTTAAGCAAGCTGCTGCAAATGCTACTACTACAAATCTTCATGTGAGATACAATAAAATTTATTCAGCAGATGTAGAATGAGTTTTATCTGAAAAAAGAAGAGAATTCGTAGAGAATGGCAACGCTACAGATCCCCTCAGCTAAAATCTAGGCTCAAAGAATGTACTAAACAGCTCCACTAGAATATAAAAAAACCTCTTCTCTTCAAAAAATTCTGAATTGGCTCGACGCAACACCTCAAACTATTCGCTATGGAGAGCAGCCCGAGGCTTCAAAAGACCAGTGATATATTAGCCTCCATTGCGAGCTTCGAATGGACACTGGGCAAGAGCTGACGCTGAAAAAGGTACTCTGTTTCTAAGCCACTTGCAGAAAGTATTTACTCCAAATACGTCTGATAATATAGTTGAGCTGCCACCAGTCGTCTCAATACCAGATGTTGCCTTGAGATTCAATATTCGTGAGATTGAACACTGTATTGCGGGCTTAAATTCGAAAAAATCTCCGGGCGCTGATAAAATAAGCAATAAAATGCTCTTAAAGCTACCCTATACTGCAAAAATTATAATTCTATTTATTTTCAATGGTATTTTGCGCCTCATGCTATCCCGCAGAATAGAAAGTTTTGCTAATTACCATGATACCAAAGCCAGGCAAAGATCATACGAAGGTGGAATCCTATAGGCCAATAAGTCTATTATCTAACATGTCAAAGCTTTTGAAAAGCTACTTATGAGTAAGCAAACACCCATACTAAATCGTACTGGATGCATTCCAGACCACCAATTCGGTTTTAGGAGACAACATAGCACGATTGAACAAACACATAGACTCGTGAACGTGGTTAGAAAACCATTCGAAGCAAAGAAATATTGTTCTGCACCCTTCATGGATGTTTCTCAGGCATTTAATAAATTATGGCAAGAAGGTTTAATCCATAAACTAAAGCAAAACCTACCCGCGAACCCCCTTAAGCTTACTTAAGCTACTTAACTGAGCGAACATTTATTGTTAAGGAAGGTAATTTTTTAAGCCCTTTGCAAGCGATTGAAGCCAGAGTTCCTCAAGGCAGCATCCTCGGCCCTGCATTATATCTTATATATGCCTCTGACCTACCGGTAAGCAGTAATATACACATATCAACATTCGCTGATGATAGAGCTTTTCTAAGTGTTCACAAAAGCAATCAAGAAGCTGCCCGCAAACTGCAAGAGTATATACCCCAAACAATGGCGAATTAAAATTAACGAGAAAATGTCTACACATTACCTTTACATTATGCAGAGAAACCTGCCCACCTATACAAACAAAAAACAAAACTATACCTCAACACACTGAAGTAATATATCTCGGTGTTCATCTTTATCGTCTTTTAACATGGAAGTATCACATAAATGCAACGGTGACCCAAATTAAATTAAAAGCAGCTCAAATGAATTGGCTCATTGGAAGGAACTCTACTATAATATTACGTTTCCATTATGAACAAAACAGGCCTTTTTGAGCAAAATATTTCGAAACGTTTCCATTATGCTGTAAGTGCTTTTAAGTTCGAATTTTCCATTCTAAAACGGCTGCATGAAAAACCGCTCAAAACCAAATCGCCCAAAAATAAAAATGAAAAATCGCCCAAAATTTTTCCACACAAATTTTGCGTGATTTTTCATATGAAAAATCGGCCAAAAATTTTGAGCGATTTTTAATTTTTTTTGTGATTTTTCATTTTGAAATTTTGGGCGATTTTTCATTTGAAAAATGTTTCCATGAAAAATCGCCCATAAATAAAAATGAAAAATCGTCCAAAAAATTTTTCATAAAAATTTTAAGTTATTTTTCATATGAAAAATCGCCCAAAATTTTACACCCAAAAATTCTGGCAATCATCAAAATCGAATATAGAATTTAAAATATATATTGTTTCTACAAGTTTCTCCAATGTGTTCCATCTCCACCATTATTTGGCTTCTATAGCAGTAAAAGTGGTTTAGAAAAATGTCGTAAGAGAAGCCGATATTTGACATACCACGGGAAGTCGTCGAAAACATGTACCAAATTAAGCATTCCGAAGGCTACTAATATTGCAAATTGTCGTAAGCGAAGCCGAGAATTAAAATACGATAGAGTATAAAATCGTTCTGCCCGGCCAATACGGAAAAGCGTCGAAAGCGTTTATCAAGTTAAACATTCCTAAATAATATAAAAAATTTTCAAAAACGAAGCGGATATTTGACATACCAGTTGGAATCAAGTCTTTGCTTCGCTTACGACAATTTTCAATAAAAGTTGCCTTCGGAATGCTTAATTTGGTACGTGCTTTTGACAACTTTTCGTGTAGACGGCCTTCGGCCGGGTGGAAGAATTTTAAACTCTATGGTATATCAAGTCTGGGTTTCGCTTACGACAATTACACGGAAAGTCTAGTAATATTTAAAATTGTCGTAAGCGAAGCCGAGATTTGACATACCGGCCGAAGGCCGGCAACACGCAAAGTCGTCGAAAGCACGTCCCAAATTAAGCATTCCGAAGGCTACTAATATTAAAAATTGTCGTAAGCGAAGCCAATTTTTGATTCCATCTGCAGGAAAGATTTTAAACTTTATGGTATGTCAAACCTGGCCTTGAAATGTTTAACTTGAGATATACTTTCGACGACTTTCCGTGTAGCCGGACGGAAGGATTTTAAACTCTATGGTATGTCAAATCTTGGCTTCGCTTACGACAATTTTCAATACCAGGAGCCTTCGGAATGCTTAATTTGGTACGTGCTTTCGACGACTTTTCGTGTAGCTGGCCTTCGGCCGGGCGGAAGGATTTTAAACTCCATAGTATATCAGATCTCGGCTTCGCTTACGACAATTTTTTAGATTACTTACCTTTGGAATATTTAATTTGAAACGCGCTTTCGGCGGACGGAAGGACTTTAGACTCTATGTGATATATAAAATTTTGAGCTGCGGTTTCCTTGGCGTCTTAAATTTCCGGCCTTCGATAAATGATAATTACTGTATTATATGTTTATAAATTTTTGTTGTATCTATGATAATTATCTAAATTACCCTTGGCTCTCCATACTATAATTTTTGGAAAATATTGCCTTCTATTCATACTTTTATTGCGATTCAGTAAGAAACGAAGACTATTTATGCTTTTCTGTAAGTTTTCTTTTTTTTCAATATAAAAATTAAATTACTATAATTTTAAATTTTTGTTTTGTTTTTTAATTTAGGGCATTATTTAATTTATTTTGGGCGATGTTTAAGTTTTTTGTAATTTTTTTTAATTTGGGCGATTTTTTATTTTTTGGGCGATTTTTCATTTTGAAATTTTGGGCGATTTTTCATTTCTAATTTTGGGCGATTTTTCATGGAGCCTTCTAAAACCAATATGGTCCTACGATATCCAGTTGTGGGGCACTGCCTCAGCATCAAACATAGAAAAATTTAAAGGCGACAAAATAAAACACTCCGTACGATTACAGCAGCCCCATGGTATGTCAGAAACAAACGAATTCATAAAGATCTAGATGTGCCGCTGGTTAAGATAGTGTTTTCTAAACACGTGACAAGATACATTTAAGAACTCGAGTTGCACGTAAATCCCCTAGCCCGAAACATCATTAACTTTAGAGGCCACACTCGGCTGAGAAGGAGGGACACTCTTGCTCTCAGCCGAACACGAGAGACGTAGACAACCAAAACCAACCGCTGAAACAAATATTTTTGTCTGGCATTGGCTGGACTTAAAAATTAAACATTTTTAGATTTAAGATTTGATTACTTATTGTTAGTTAAAGTTTATTGAAGATACAATAAATTAATATAACCATTAAAAAAAATAAACAATTTTAAAAGTCGCAAAAATATAACGTATGTACGTAAATCTGTTACAAAACCGATATCTGCTAATGATGAAACTCCGACAATGAGTGTATCTGCTGTTGAAAGTGAATAAAATTTGGAAGAAGGGTACCTCCCATCCAAATCTAAGAGAACCGAACGGCATTTTGTTTCAAAGGCAGATTTCAGAGATGTCGTTCGAGATTTACATTTATCAAAATGACAATCTGAAATCCTTGGTTCGAAATCACAATTATAAGGCAGCCGAATTTCGACTTTTCATTGACATTTCAAGTAAGTATTCTCCAAAAATTTGTTTTTGAATGATTTTTTTATTCTTTATATAAAATCTGTAATGGTTTATCCAGGCTTGAAAGCGGTTTTATTGTATAACAAAAATCTTTTAGCATCAGTTCCAATCGCATATGCAACTAACACAAAACAAACATACAAAGTGATGCAGAAAATATTCCAGTTCTTCAACTATGCCACCCACAAATGGAAAGTCATCGCTGATCTAAAAGTTTTGACAATTTCATTTGGGATGCAAAGTGGCAACACAAGAAATCCATGCTATCTTTGTGAATGGAATAGTCGTGCACCAGATCCTTATGGTCGCAAAGTATGGCAATCTCGTGAGTCGCTTCAAATAGGCTGGTTAAACGTTTTAAGCGTGCCATTAGTTAAAGCTGAGGATGTTATTCTGCCACCACTGCATCTAAAGTTAGGATCAGAGAAGACAAAAATAGCACAAAAACCAATTTCTTATAGCAGAAAAACATTAGAAAAAAGGCAGTAAAAATAACAAAAAAGTTTCAAAAAAAAGCATTTTTTTATTTCATATATTTTTTGGTTTTTAAATGATTTTATTTAAACTAAGCTATCGATATCAGTTTGGAAACAGTTGCAGTATACAATCATATGAGCTTTTATGTTTTGAAATGATAGTTTTCTTCGTCTTTCTGTTAAGAAAACTTCTTTCAACATCAACGCATGTTGACGGGGCAAATGTAAATTCTAACAGTTCACTTGAAGATAAGCTACTAACATATTCATCGTCAGATCCCAGTCCCGTTTCCAAAACAGAGTTTATTTCTAAAAATGTTTGATATCTGGAATTTTTTTTTGAATACTGCATCAAATTTGCGAATAAATTTTTTATCTTTAATTTTATCAAGACTTTCTTTTACGTTAGCCACAATATTTCTGCTTTCCTAGATGTTCAACCCAAAAGGTTGTAGTTTTTAGCCGATTTCAAAAAAGAAGGAGGTTATCAATTCGTGTGTATGTTCTTTTTTTACTTTTTTATGTTTGTACACGCATAACTCTGTCATTTGTGAACCGATTTTCAAAATCCTTGTTTTATTTGAAAGGGTTTGACAAAACTTGGTACCAAAATTTTTTGTCGAAAATCGGAGGGGGAAATTTGCTCCCCCCATGCATAACTCTGTCATATGTGAGCCGATTTTCAAAATTCTTGTTTTGTTCGAAAGGGTTTGACAAAAGTGTGTCCCAAAGTTTGTTTGTCGAAAACAGGAGGGGGATTTTCGCTTTCCCCCAATCCATAAATCTGTCATATGTGAACCGATTTTCAAAATTCTTTTTTGTTTTAAAGGGTTTGTCAGCAATTTGGCCCAATAATTCTTCTGGAAAATGGGTGGTAAAATATGCTTTAGCAATAAAAATCTTTTCTCACTCTCTTTTGGCATGAACATAACATGAACATGACGCCGGCAGAGCAACTGCAAAAAATCATTAACTTCTTTGTTGTGGTGAATACGTGCGATGTCCATGTTCTGCCTTATCAATGTATTTGGTAGTAGTGCAATAGAAATGGAATATTTAACAATTTCTTTCTGTCTCTTTTCTTTCTATTAAAAATGGTTGTTGACAGCGAATCTCATGGCGAACATTGATGCTCAGCCATATGTTCGGCCATCGATGGCAGAGCATGGACGAAACATGGACATGAGCGGTCTACACTAGCCATATGCGATGTCCGACATGATATTCATACCAACTCCATGCCTAATGTAGACTCCCAGTAAACGGTATACTAATGATCAGTGTTGCCAGGAGCTGGAGGAAAAAAGGGGCTAAAGCGATAGAAAAGGTTAATCGCACAAAAATAAAAGCTAAAAAAGGCTAAATATTTTTTATTGAAAACTCAATGTTTTCTTTATTATTTAATAAGTAAAAATACATAAACATGCTGGTTGTAACAGTATCAGTGTTGCTAAGAGCTGGAGAAAAAAGAAGCTAGATCGGCTTTTGAAAAAGCCTAGAAAACGCTAGATCGCCGAAAATAAGAAGCTAAAAAAGCCAAAAAATATTTATATTACATTTTACTTTTTATTGCAAGATGTCATTATTTTAATGCAATTGTTGCACCAGAAAAATAACAATAATAATCTAACATACAAACACATGTAGCGGCCGTCGAAATGTTTTACTGTGGTCTAGAAGTACTAAAAAAGATACCATATTTTCATCAAGATCCGATCTTAGATCTTCATATCCGGAAGAGCTGTAGTACAGCTTCTAGCTTTATTAAACCAGATTGCTTGTCGGAGAGAAAATTGTTATACTCTAAGTATTGATTGATTTGTTTGGCAATAAGGTTTTCCATAACTTTGGACAGGAATGGAAGGATAGAAATAGGCCTGAATTCACTGCTGGTTTGAGGAATAGGAATGATTTTACATAGTTTCCACCCAGTAGGAAAGGTGGATTTAAGAAGAACGGTATTGAACAGACGTGTGTAGTAAGGCAATAACTTAGGTATTAGAGCTTTTAAAAACATAGGATTTAAATCATCTGAACCAATTGCGTTTGATTTTACTGATAGTATACAGTCCAAAACTTCAGACTGATTAGCGCAACGAAAACTGAAGGGGTTCTGTATAGAAACATAAATGTTACTAGTCTGAGATGGGGCAATAATATTTACAAACTGGTTGTTTAAAGAGTTAACGTCAATATCCACGTTGTTCATTTTGTGGGATTTTTCTGAGCTATACCAATTTTACGGATTTCCTTCCATTTGGATTTGTTATCTGTAGCAGTAGACAATGTTCTATGATAAAAACACAATCTTTGCATATCTAATACGCTTCTGAACCTCCCTGCGAGCAGATTTGTGATTAGCTTTCAGATCATCTGTTTTATATCTCTTCCATCGACTATAAGCAATATCGCGCTTTTCTATTAGTAGTTTTATTTCATGATTAAACCATGGAGGCTGATAGGCTTTGATAAGTTTGGTCCTAATTGGAACACACATGTCATACATTAATCGAATATTTTCTTGTATTAAAGAGAGTTGATCATTTACATTGCCTATTGTATTGATCTGGTCCCAACAAATATTATCAATATTATGATTTAATATTGTATAATCAATGTTATGATAATCCCGATATGTAAGATATTTGTCTTCAGCTGCCAAAAATCAGTCATAACTCAAAAAGAGAAAATCATGGTTAGAAAATACTGAAGCTGAAATTTGATCGTAGAGAAGTACGTTAGGTTTGTGATTAACAAATACTAGATAAATCAGACTACAAGATGTAGTGTGAAAATGAGTTGGTGTAGAAACATTAAAAGGATCAAGATTAAGTGAGTGCATTGGCTCAGTTAACGGGTTATCGACTAAAATGTTATTATTAAAGTCCCCAATAATAACAATATCATCATATTCAATAGAAATTTCTTCAAGAATAGAAATGAGAGGATACACATTCATAATACTATTAGGTCTGTACACACTACCTAATAAAAGTTTCTTTTTGTCGACTTTTAAAAATTCTAGAAACATATATTCAATTTCACTGCCAATTTTAGTAATTAGCTTTACTTTACAAGTAATGGCGTTGCGTACATATATTGCAACTCCACTACCTTTAGCTCTGGTTTCAACATTATTAACAAGGATTCTTCTGTCAGATTTGAACATCCAACGGAAACCACGTTTCAGAACTGCAACTGATATCAATACCTGCTGATACAGATAAGTATTTAAATTCATAAATTTTGTTATTTAAACTTTGTGCATTTAAGTGCACGATATTAAGGCCACCCCTTTGTTTTGCAAGAACCCTGAGCATGTTATATGCACAGTCTCTGGAATTAGGAACATTAAAGTTTAGCATATGTATTTGAAAACTTGGCAATGCATACAAAGATTAAATCGGCAACCATATTTATAATAAGTTGGTAACGCGAAAAAAGGAATTGTACAGGAGAAGTTGGGTTGAGTATGAGTAGTCTATTAAAATCATAAAAAACTTAATAATATATTTAAATGCAATAGATGATTCGACGTTTAAAACAGAATAGTTTCTAAAACAAAACTTAACACTAAAAAATGTATTAAGCAAATTGCCTGTAACCACGGCTTTCGATATCAACTGCCTGTTCAGGGTCAGGAAACAACTGATCCAACTGTTTGATGTCGTTAACTTGCAGGATGCTGTCATCGGCAATCTGTTTGATGTAGACGAAGCCACGCATAGTAAAAGCGCTGTGAATACGATTTCTCTTTTTAAGTCTAACAGCAGAACGGAATATTTGAAAATTAAATTTCGTAAGATTTTCGTTTATGTAAAATTTATTTTCCGAGTTGAGACCAATATGACAAAGATGAAAGGAAAATTCTTTATTATTTTTTTAAAATTCGCCAGTGCTTTTAAAAAGAAAATTTTATCGTAAGGAGACCACATTTTTACAATAATAACAGCATCTTTAGAAAATGTGTTTTTTTTTTGTTATTTTGGTTTTTTTATTATTATTATGAAAAGTAAGAAAATGGCGAATGAAAAAATAAATTTAGCCTTTTTGTGGCTAAATATAAAATTAAAAAAGGATAAAAAAAGGCCATGAAGCTAAAAGGTAAATTTCGAGGCTAAAAGAAGAAAAAAGATGTTAAATCTAGCTTCGAAAAGGCTAAACTGACAGTGCTGCTAATGATGATGACTTAAAAAAAACGGCCAAAAAAACATTTTTGATTGAAATGACCAAAAAAGTGTATTATACAAAAATTTAGTTTTAATAAAAACTTTAATAAGTCATTTAATTTCTAACGGATTTTTGCAACCAGAGTTGCGTTTTACTCACAAATAAGCATACGTTTTCAATAAAATCATAAATAGTACGGTTTCCTTATAAAATACTGTGTAAAAACGTATTCAGATTAAAAAAATTAAAGAAAAATACTCACACATTTCTTAAGTTAACCTAAAAGCCATTTATACCATTTGAAAGGGCTAAGTTTCTTCTTTCCAAGTCCGCTGAGAAATTAAAAATCCGTTGGTATTTAATTACGCTACTGGATTATAAATGCACAAAGGTACCCGAAATCGGCTTTATACCAGTAACTTAAGATTTTGGAGGTGTTTGGCAAATTTCAAAAATAGGGTCCCTTGATGTACTGGACACTACACTGATAGAAAAAGCGTCATAACCCTGATATAATCTGACATCAATGCTATGTCAAGTGTCTTCATTTTTGACTCCACGACACTTAACATCATGGTGGTGTCAACCTTTACATCACCTGGCCATCAGTACCAATGATGACAAATCTATCATCAATGCAATGACACACCGACATTAGAGAAAGGACGAATTGACGTCAATTTTATGTCAAAATGTCATCAATATAATGTCGCTGATAGAAACACCGTCATAACGCTGATGTAATTTGACATCAATACTATGCCAAGTGTCTTCATTTTTGACCCAATGACACTTTACATTATTGTGATTTCAACTTTTACATCAGCTGTCATTAATTATTTTTGATAAACTATAATAGATATTATGGCGAAATAAATAAAAACTACAATATAATTATGTTTTTATTACAATAAAAATTTATTTTATTCATATAATAATTCTTATAACAAATTTTTACTTTTTTTAAATTAATTATTATTTTTTTTATCCACTTTTGCTTTGCTATTTATTAAGTTGATATAATTACATTTTTTTTTCTTTTTCTCCACAAGTAGTAGGAAGGCAAAAGCAAATAACAACAAAAATACAAAGTAACTTTAAAAACAAACAAAAAGAAAAAAAGTGTAATCAAATCAACTTATAACAAATAATTAAAAATATGTATGTATATATTTATACTTATAAATTTCACTCACAAAAACTCATAAAAACACAACTGATCTAGAACAAACAAACAGAATATTTTCTGCCAAAACTTCTTTTATTTCATTTGTGTCAAGAGTGTGTTTTTGTTTTATTTCCGCACTTTGCTCTCTTCGCGCTCATTCTATTTGATATTGATGACACATGTGATGACTATGTGACATCAATATGATGAAAAGGTGTTTCAACGTTTTCCTTGTGTATGTATGCTGTACTGTCTTAGTTTTTAAAAGGTCTTGCGTATTTTATCTGTCATATTAATGATGATAAGTGTACATCAATGCTATGTCATGTTTTTTAACTTTTTGAAAATGCGTTTAAGCACAAAAATAAAAAATAAAACAATAAGATTTGTTTTAAAGTACAAACTACAAACATTATAACATTGTTTACTTATTTCTCTTATACATATTTTACAATTTAATAATATATAATAAGTGACATCATATTGATGTCATTCCAATTATAGCATTGATGACACTTAAACTATGACAAAATTCTATAATGACGTTTGTCATCAGATTGATGTCAGTTTTCGTTGTATTGATGACATTTGTCATAGCTTTGACGTCAGAATTCTGATGATAGGGCATCATCAATGCAATGATACATTTTTCTATGAGTGTACCTACTAGAAAAATAGTATCACTTCCCAGGTATTTCAGCTTCATTCTTTTTTTTTTGTCTGTGTAATATTACATACAAGCTGGGGGCTAATCGTCGCTTTCGATATCGAACTGATTCGATCGAGTTTCCTTAGTTTGAGATTATGGCATTCGCTATCGAACAATATAAAGACATTGTTCGATAACGAATGTCACAATATCAAACTAAGTCTTGGTTCAGACTATGAAAGTTTTCTTTCAGAAATTTTTTTTTGTTCTCTTTTAAACTTTCATTTATGTCGACACATTGAAATTTTTTCAATGAAATTTAAAAGAAAATGTATAATTAAGCTGCAGCCAACATCAGCTTGGCCATTACGAATTACAAAACAAAAGGGAACTTCGAAGAACATGAAAGAGTGTACCCCTTCCCATTCTTATCTCCCCTCTCAACCAAATACTCAGACTTTCTGAAAGAAAACTTTCATAGTGTGAACCGTGACTAAGAAAACTCGATCGAATCAGCTCGATATCGAAAGTGACAATTCGACCGACCCATGGCCTTTTTTCAACTCTAATTGCAGTTGTAAGAAGGTATGTAGAAAAATAAATGCAAAAGTAACTAAAACTATGCATTGCATATAGTGTGATGCCAAACATGCGTTTTTTGCCGGGTGCTGCATTGTTTTATAATTAGTGATTTTTGGGATTTGTTTAAATTAAATTTTTAAATTTATAATCGCACTATTTCTCAGAATTACCAAGTAAAATGTTAATTGTTTTCTTTGTTATATGCTTTCAAAGTTGTATGCGCATTTTTAGGCATAAAATGTATTTATATAGAAATTTAATTAGACCATTAATTACTTACACTTCAGTACAGCGAATGTGCTGTGCTGCGTTGACATCAGCAGGGATTCAAAATTTTTATTTTTTCGCATTCATCTTCTTTCGACATTTATGGTTAAAAAATAGTTGAATCTAAAAGATTTTAAGCAAATTTAAAAATATACGAAATAATTTCTTTTAATGTACCGGTAACAGTTTTGCAACAAATCAGTTACCCCTCATCTAACCAACCACCATAAGATACAAACTACCACAGGCTGCTAATGGTTTTCACAATAAAAGAGAATTTCCATGCTGCTGTTATCTAGGAGGTAAATTGCATTTCTTTTTAATACAAAAAGTTTCTAT
The DNA here is from genome assembly GCA_956483635.1 of Panzeria rudis. Lineage (NCBI taxonomy): Eukaryota > Metazoa > Arthropoda > Insecta > Diptera > Tachinidae > Panzeria > Panzeria rudis. The sequence goes on from OY101449.1 coordinate 75,179,478, forward strand.
CGTCGGACAAAGAGTACACGTGTGCACTCAGTAATCGACATGAAAATTCCAATCTAAGCAATATAAATTGAAGGATAACATGAAAAAACTCGTACATCTCATCTCATGCATACGAAAAGACAAAACTTCACAGTTTTAAAATTATAGTAAAATGGTTTCGGATAAATAATGAACAGTGTGGCCATTTTAGCAAGTTTGCACCTAAACTTAGCATTTTTTATTTTGATTTAGCTGCAAATTTTCTATTTAGCAGTTAGTATTATTGTATTTTTTTATATTATTTATTTGTTATTTTCTAGCATTTTTTCCGCAATAAATATCAAATTATATGAAAATGTTTATATGATTGTATAAACCAGAACTCAACTATTAAGTCCTGGGGCCGTTTCTCAAAAAGTAAAATACAAGTAAAATACGCACAAAACAACAATAAAATCTGTATGTGTTGTTGTCTTGTAGGTATTTTACTTGCAGATTTGTAACTTGTAGTTTTGAATATACAAGTAAAATAACAACACTTATAAAATTCATTGTTACGTTATGAATCTATTTTATTTTTCTACACCTTCACACAATTAGAAATCCATTGGATAGCAATAAAAGTGTTTATAAGGCAAAATGAAAAATAAAATCCAAATTAAACCTTTAAGAAATTTATTATTTGACATATTGTCATAATTTTATTGTAAATGAAATTTATTTACTGGAGTTTAAGCAATTGTCTATATGCAGCATTTCGTTGGTGCTTTATCAACTCATCCGTAGAATTTAAACACAATTTTGAACAGTTACAAACCCTTTATCTTATGTACAAACTTTTAAAAACCATTTGAGAATTTACAAATATATAAATGATTTTCAAAAAATAAGCATAGTAAGCTTTGAAACTTATACAAAACCTAGCAAATAGCATTGCTTTAATTTTACAATATTTTTCTACACATTTCCATCGTTGTCATTTTGAACTGAAAACAAAATCATTGAAAATTTCATCGTGTAAATTTAGTGTTTGTTGTTTAAAAACTAAAAATTAGTAGTTTAAAAGGCTCAATAGTTATGGCTGTTTTATTGTGGTTTATTAGTTTTTCATATAAATGATTCGTTAGTTATCATTACAAAACGTCTATATCTTTTACACATATTCAAAGATCAGTTTGATTTCTTTGCTGCAAAAAAAAAAAATAATAAGAATAAAGGATATTTTTTATTCATTGCAACAGAAAAATACGTTTTTAATATAATATATATATATATATATATATATATATATATTTATATATATATATATATATATATATATATATATATATATATATATATATATATATATATATATATATATATATATATATATATATATATATATATATATATATATTATATTAAAAACGTATTTTTCTGTTGCAATGAATATATATATATATATATATATATATATATATATATATATATATATATATATATATATATATATATATATATATATATATATATATATATATATATATATATATATATATATATATATATATATATATATATATATATATATATATATATATATATATATATATATATATATATATATATATATATATATATATATATATATATATATATATATATATATATATATATATATATATATATATATATATATATATAAAGGGTGTTTTTTATTGAGGTAGAACTTTAAGTTGGCATCACTTTTTTAACTCGCGGCCATTTTGTCAGCTGTCAAGTGATTAATATTTAGTTTGGTTTGCCATTTCATCATGAACAGGTTGACAAGAGAACAACGCTTGCAAATCGTGCAAATTTATTTCGAAAATAATGGTTCAGTTCGCGAAGTTTACCGCAAGCTCCGTCCATTTTATGGTCGACATAATCGTCCATCAGAGCAATTAATTCGGTTAACCATGGATCGTTTTCGCACTACGTTTACTCTATGTGATAATACGCATCCGCAGAGACGTCGAACAGTGCGCACCGAAGAAACAATTGCCACTGTAGAGCAAAGTGTTGAAGAGGACCCGAATGAATCGATTCGCCACCGTGCACAGCAATTGGAGCTTTGTCCATCAACTTTATGGAAGATTTTGCGCAAAGATCTTGGCTTGCGACCTTACAAGATCCAGCTTGTGCAAGAATTAAAGCCGCGAGACCATGCAATGCGTCGTGATTTTGGTGTATGGGCCGAAAATGAGATTGATCTCGATGCTGATTTTTATCGCAAAATTTTGTTCAGTGATGAGGCTCATTTTTGGTTGAATGGCTACGTCAACAAGCAAAATTGCCGCATTTGCAGTGAAGAGAATCCACATGAGACCCTTGAGACGCCATTACATCCACAAAAACTGACTGTTTGGTGTGCTCTATGGGCTGGTGGAGTCATTGGGCCATACTTCTTCCGAAATAATGCTGGAGAGTCAGTTACCGTTAATGGAGACCGGTATAGAGCCATGATAACCGACTATTTTGTTCCCGAATTGGATGGCATGAATGTGGATGAGTTGTGGTTCCAACAAGACGGCGCTACATGCCACACAGCGCACGTCACAATCGATTTATTGAAGGAAACATTCGATGAGCGCATAATTTCGCGGAATGGACCTGTCAATTGGCCACCAAGATCGTGTGATTTGACACCATTGGATTATTTTCTTTGGGGATATGTGAAGTCGCTCGTCTACGCCAACAAACCAGAAACGTTAGGGGACTTGGAAGCCAACATTCGTGGCGTTATTGCCAACATACGGCCCCATATGCTCGAAAAAGTGGTTGAAAATTGGACCTGTAGAATTGGCTTTATTCGAGCCAGCCGCGGCGGCCACATGCCCGAAATCATATTTAAACATTAATGGCATAAAATTGTCCTTCCAATAAAGCCAAATTGATGGACATTAAAACGATTTTCTTGTGTTTTATTTCAATTCGAAGTTCTATACCTCTAAAAAAAAACACCCTTTATATATATTTATATATATATATACTCCGAATTTCACTAAAGTCAAAAATGCTAAAATATGTTAACTTGAATTTTTGTGTTGAAAATTACCCAAAAGCATTTTATTAAATGAAGGTCTGTTCTGTATTCCATGCGTAATGAAAATGTTCGGAATTATCATAACATTATTGGTGTAGATATTCAATAACAACAATGCCTTGATAACTCCGAATATTTTCCTTTCGCATGGAATAAACCATTTCTATTTTATTGATTTTAAATTATTCTTGTTTTACTCGAATAAAATAAAATATTTGCCAGAAAATAGGGGTAAATTATAAAAATTAAACGCGTTATGAAGAAGTGCTAGTTAAAATGAAACTTTTAACACTTCGGCATTATTTTTTAGAGTTTTAAATTTTGTTTTATCATTTTTTTACATTATGTTTGAGCTGCAAAATATTTTTCGATATGGCCACACTAGTAATGAATCGAAAATTATACACTCCCATCTAAACACATCCTTGTTGGTTTTTGTGAGTGTTATTGTTAAAAAAAGAGATTTATTTTGTGTTAAATATTTAAAAATGTTATTGAAATTATTTGAAGCATGAAATTAAATATTAAAATTGAATGGATTCTGATAGAACCAACCACTAACTAACGTTCAGCGTATTATGCCTTTATAGACTTTGGCAACAATTTTGCATTTTTGATGGTTTAATTGAAAAACCGCTTTGAATTATTGCTTAATTAACAAATATTTGCTAGTTTGTCTGTACTAAAATGCAATATAACTTTTCTTCTGCATATTAAAACATTTATTTTTTATTTGTTTTGTTTTTATATTTTAAGACCAAAAATTTTTTTTTCACAATTTAATGCTTAGTTCATTCATGTACATATGAATACATATATAATCAACTTTATACAAAATTGAATTAATAATATAATTCTTCTGCAAGTGTGTATGAAATTGAACTATTCCCACAAAATTTCATCTAAATTGGTCCAGCCATTCGACCAATTTAGATGAAATGTTGTGTGTATTTAGGTGGGTCCAAGACTAGCTTAGATTTTACTTAGTCGCAGTAGGTGGCGCTGAAATAATGCTCCAATTTTTTTAGTGCAACACCATGATGTGGATATCAAATGAAAGGGTTTGTTGAGACGAATTCGAAAAATTAAACGACGTCATTATAAATCTAATATATCAAATGATCCAAGATGGCAAACCATATTTTTTCTGCAACCTCAAGTAAAAATGTATGCTAATGTTACTCTTATTTCAATATGGCCAACGTGCCAATGTAAAATAATTTCGCGTCACTCTTAATGCAATATCACAAGGCCAAAGTATGGACACGTCAACGTCTGCTACTAATAATAAAATAATTGAAAGTCGATATGATAAATTATTTATTTCATGAAAAAATAATTAAACAAACACAAAAATTAATGTTTTATATAAAAAAGCAGAAATGCACACTAACCTACAAATAAATTTTTATTGATCGCTTTGTGAACAATTTATTCATATTGGATAGTTTGTTGAATGTGCATTGCAAATCGGTCTAGAACAGCAACCGGCAAACACATACTAATACATTTTGCTTGTATGGGTTTTATTTTGCAACTCTCGCTCTTAAAAAAATGTTTTAGTGTATATCAAGCAATAGCAAGAAACAGGCGATAACACGCCCTGCTTATTTGAATGTTCATGCCAAACTGATTGCTTTTATTTACTTTTAGTTAATACGTGTGAGAGTAAAAGAGTAAAAAACCCCATGTGATATGCTTTGCCGGTTCCTGGTCTAGAACATCTGGTACAAGCTTTACGGGGTTTTCTTTGTTTCATACGTAGTTACAAGCATGACAACTTTCTACTACTAAAGAACGACCGCTTTTGGCATTTTTCTTCAAAGTATTCAAAGTATTTTCAAAGCATACTCAGTATTGCTGATGTGAGAGACAATTAAGAAATTCCTTTTGCTTTTTTTTTTAGCAAGTTGCTCTTTTATTTCTTTGATAACTTCCATAATATAAAGCGGTAACAACATATTAAAACTTAACGACAAAAGTACGTATTTTAATTCCAGTTCGCTGCCCAGGATTTATGTTCCTTTATAGTAAAAAATTAACAAAGTAAAATTTGAAGCGAGTCCTATAACTTTTAATTGACCCGGAAACGACTTCAGTAATAAATGTTTTGAATCGTACGTACTTTTAAAGTTTTATCATTATTTGAACTACGACAAATCCACAGCAAGTTGACAAACTTTTCGAAAAAATATATGAGATGTTCAAGATTAGAGGTCTATAAAATTGGAATCATAAGATTTATCGGACTAATACTTGCGCTGTGATCAGCACACTAGGGTAATGTATGTAAGTCGAATGACATTAAAATCGGAGGTATATTGAAGTAGTTTACAGGTCTACTTCAAATGATCGGATTTATTCCAAATTTCATTTATTTACTTCAATAATATAAAGCAAAAAGAATCTGGCCGCCGGTTTCTAAAAATCCGATATTTAAAAATAAGAACCCCCTATTTTCCATATAGGTACCCCGGTACATTGCCATGCTGTTGGAGGTGTTTTTTTTCCTTCACATAAGGGTTAAAAGGTATATATCGTCACCAAAAATGCAAAAAACCCTATCTAAAAACAAATCCAAAATCGATATTTTCGTCGATTCTGGTACATTAAGCCCAAATACATCTCTATGCAAAGTTTCAGACTCTTCCGACCATAAATAATGATTTTTATTGACATATAAAAAAATTCCTACCTACAATAGCGATGATTTATTAAATGCAAAAAGACCTAAAGGTACGTTCACACTTGACAAATATTTGCCTAGAAAAATTCAACCACTACTTTTGCTAAGGGTTAGTGTGGTTTAACTTGTTTTTTTATCACAAAATAAAGTTAATTATGCTGCAAAAAGTTATTTTTATATTGTTTTTAATATATGCGAGCCCATATTTAAAAAAATATTGGCATTAAAGGAAAACAATTTTAGATTGTTTGTTAGTTACGTTTTTTTCGGCAAATAATTCCTTAACTAGTTTTGCATAAGAAATATATACTACCGGTATTTTTAGTATATTCAAAGTCAGTTTTTTATATTAAAGTATACTGTGAAAACGTAGCCATCTACCAACGCGGCACTCAACGATCTGATTTCGATTTACTTTTGTTGAAAAAAATTAAGCTTAGCATAAGTTTTTGTAAATATGTACACAGAGAAAACAGATTCATTATGGCCATTCATTTGTAGCCAATAGAATTTTGTCAGTTGCACGTACTACTTGGTAATTCGATTATACCTACCGAATGATTTCTGTCATACAATTTTCCTATTGTGGATTGAAAATATTTAAAAATTTATTTTTTAAAGGCACAAACCAAAGAAAAGATAGACAAACACACATATACTGCATACGTAAATACATATATTAAATGGAATACTTTACATGAGAATGTGTATATTAATTACAATTTATACCCATCAACTTGTGTAGCCACATATCATATTTGGACGACCACTGAAATTGTCCAAAGAAGTTTTTATTACTAAAAATATTGATAAAAATAATTTAGCAACTCGTAGCAATTTATTTGGCAATTAAAATATGTATGTATGTAATTTTTGCACTGCAAGAAGCATCGACTTCAAATCGCATCCGAAATGTGAAATTTTTGCGAAGGTTTAGAGAGTAAACTGAAATCATTTAAAAATTGAGGGCTTTCTGAAGATAACAGATGCATCTATTTTGTAATACTTACATAACTGTAAAATGTGACTAAAAACACAATCCAACAGTGACCTTTGCTATAAATAGTGCCAACATGATCCTTTATATCAAGCAAAAATTCCTTTTATTGACAATTTTTTAATTTCTTTGTTCTTTGATGTGTATTCAAGAAGTGCTTTATTTAGAACTTTTATACATTAAAGTTTATTACTAAAAGTAACAGGGTGACTCGTAAAGTCATTGTGCGTAAAAGTATATTATATGTAAACGTAAGTAGGTAAGCACAATAACCATACAAAATCTCCCTTTACAAGTATAACAAAATATTTACAACTAAAAATAAAGAATATGTAATTACAGTTCAATAATTCTTAATCACACTATTCGTAATCATAATGATACATACTAGAATTATATTATTGCTAAAGTTACAAAATTCTCAAGTTACAAATCAAGCCTTTCTGGTTGCCTTATAGTTCTTCCCCTTTTCGTTACATATTGCTGATCCCTACTATCACTGCCTTCAGCCTGTTGTGTGACTACATCCTCCTCCATTTTTCTATTATCCATATTATAATCACTTCTCCCCTTTTCACTATTCTCATCGGTAGTAAAATCCACAATATTTGGGTTACTCCTAGGCGATTTTCTAATATGATCTAAACTCCTTCTATAAAGCGACCCCTTAGCATCTTACACTACGTAAGACTTTGGTTCCTTGCACGCCTCTACTATCTCACCATGAAACCAAGATCCTGTTGGAGTCTTCTTAAACAAAAATTGTTCTCCTTCATTAACTAACTTAGGGCTTTTAGAATTCCTATTATAATATTCTGAACATTTTTTCAGATTCGATTTCAACCTTCTACTATATTCTTTGGTGTGCACCAGTCTCGGTATAAGATTTTCTAAAACTGAGGGTACTCTAGTACGTAGTGAACGTGACATCAACAACTAAGAAGGACTCGGCAGATCCCCCTTTGGTGTTGTCCTGTACTGCGAAAGGGCAATATAAGGATCAGAACCACTTTCTAAGGATTTCACTAGCAATCTTTTGATTGTTTGAACTGTCCGCTCTGCTAAACCATTTGATCTGGCCAAATACGGACTAGAAGTCCTATTATCTATACCCCAATTCCCACAAAATAAATTAAACTCCCTTGAATTAAAAGGCGGACCATTGTCAGAAATAAAAATACATGGAATTCCATGCCTCGCAAAAATTGACTTCAACCTTCTTATTACGTGCAATGCACTATAGCCTTCATTCAACAATTCTATTTCTACAAATTTTGAAAAATAATCCACTACGGGAATATATGTTTTCACCTTAAACTCAAAAAGATCACAACCAAAATTATACTAAGGCACCTCAATAATTTCATGTGGCATTAACTCAGGCCTTGTGTTCGAGTTCTGATACTTTAAGCAAATTTCGCAATTAGATACAATATTATCAATGTCATTGTAGATATTTGGCCAATAAACCGACTGACGTGCCAAATTTTGACATCTATTAACACCCATATGGCCTTCATGGATCCTACCTAAGACCATATTTCGGAGACTCCTTGGGATAATTATTTGATTATTCTTAAGCAAAATATTCTTCAAAACGCAAATCTCTTCCTTAATTTTGTAATAAGTGCAACGTCTTGTTCAACTTGTTTTCGGCCTTTTGGCCAGCCATTTTTTACGTAAGCCGTGATTTTTTGGAATGTTACGTCTTTCTCACTATGTTCCATTATCACCTCACTATCTGCAAATGGTATTTCCGTATTCGAAGCAATAAAATTGCAGTGCAAAGCTACCTCACTATCTATTTCAGACAATGTCGTTTGCTCCAATGGTGCCCTAGAAAGTGTATCCAGTATCTTCAAATCCTTTCTTGGCTTATAAATCACTACTAGTTCATAACACTGCAATCGCAGCATAAATCGCTGAAGTCTTGGAGGTATCTCATAAAGAGGTCGATCAAAAAGACTAACTAAAGGTTTGTGATCTGTTTCTACCACCACCTTAGATCCATACAGATATTGGTGAAACTTCGTACAACCAAACATACTTGCTAGTAATTATTTTTCAATTTGGACGTAATTTTTTTGGGTATCTGTCAACGCAACAGATGTATAAGCAATAGGATTTTCCCATGCAATATAGTCGCCCCAAGTGCAAATTGTGAAGCATCAACGGACAGTGTTATTTCCCTCTCAGGATTAAAATATGTAAGTACTGGTGATGTTGTAATATACTTTTTCAAGTTATAAAACTCCGCATCATGCACTGCCGTCCAATTCCACGAATGAACCTACGTAGTTTACCAATCCCAAAAATCGCTGTAAATCTTTGACATTGCCTGGTTTTGGCATCTGAATAATAGCCCTTACATTTTCTTCATCTTTTCTTCATATATGGCCCAAGAACTTTATTTCATGTTTAAAAAAGTTGCACGTAGACTTGTTAAATTTCAAGCCAACATTTTTTGCTCTCATAAGAACCGTTTCTAAAATGTTCATGTGTTCCTCCATGGTAGATGAAAAAATCAAGAAATCATCAATATAAATGATAAGCCCTGTCCACATATGAAAATATCACGAATTAAAGCGTCCCGCAAGTCCTTAAACTCACAGTTCAAGCTGAGATTTTTGAGAACGGTAACAAACTCATCAATGGTTTGTTCATCTTGTTGCTTATACGTAAAAAATGTATGTCTCTCCACACAGAAACAAATAAGTTTCGTTTTTGATAACAAAAATCCCGGTATTCAATAATTTTTTTTTCAAATTTCCTGTGATAAAGAATTCCCCTATATTGATAACAGAATTATTTCAAAATAAAAATATATATATAAATTAAAAAAATGTTGACATGGCTGGAATACGAACCCGGGCTTTCCGGACGTAAAGCATACACACTCTAGCTGAGCCATATCCCATTTATTTTTTTATGGGCTACAACTTGTTTTAAGTACTTATGTATAAAAAGAAAAGAAATAACCGGCATGGAAAAGAAATACTTACAACGAAATATTTTATTATGTTAAAGATAAATGTTATTGAAATTCATATTTTTTTTAATAACATGGTCTTATTGAATATAATTCTTGTCTATTTTTTTCTGTGCATCACAATATTTATTTACGGTGTAAAAAATGCCACCATTTTCTTTATAAGGACTTCATATTTTACTGTGTCAATATCAAGGTCAAAGGAGCTAAAAATTTCCAATGATTTGCTACCCAGATAATGTAACATTACTGCTACCTTTCTTTCGTCCGGCTGTGATTCCAGATCAGAAGCTCTTAAAAAAATGCGGAATTGTGTGTGCCACATTTTCCACTCTTTGGCCAAATTTGGCGCTTTCAAATTCATTGGCTGCAACGAAGCCGCAAACAATTGGCTGCCACTTGGCTTTTGTTCCTCTTTGGACATATTGTTTTAATTTTGTATTTGTCTTACTATTTAACGATTTATTTTTTACTTTATTTATATAAATTGATAATTAATTATCAAAAACCACTTCTGACACCATGTTCTATATTTGATGTGTATTCAAGAAGTGCTTTATTTAGAACTTTTATACATTAAAGTTTATTACTAAAAGTAACAGGGTGACTCGTAAAGTCATTGAGCGTAAAGGTATATTATATGTAAACGTAAGTAGGTAAGCACAATAACCATACAACATTCTTGAAGCAACATATAACTAATGCCAAATAAAAAAAGCATTACCATTTTGTTCTCCATAGCTCTTTATCGACTGGAAGTACCGACTTGTTTTTTTATTACTGATTACTACCGAATGTAACAATATGTTAACTGAAAATTTAGTCGTACTGAATATTGGCTTATACAAATGAATTTTGTATTACTCTTAATAATATTTAGTATGGAAATATAAATTACATTAGTTTCGCCTTTAGACTTCGTTTGATTTGTTCTCACGTGCTATATATTGATTGCCATAATCATCGTAAGATGTATGAGAATATTAAATTTATTGCTATGAGGATTCTACTGTTATAAATAAGGAAAATGTTTTCAAATAAACAAATATCAATGAATTTAGCTAAATGTTGATTAGTTTTATTAAATTTTTTAGAGTTGTAACCGTTTCTCAATCAATCTGTTCTCTGTGTATGTGTATTTATATAACTTTTACTAAAAGCTAATAGTTAGAAACTAAAGGGAGAAAAATATGTTGACGAAACCTGCTGTTTATCAATGACAGAAGGGTGATTTTTTTCAAACAACTATCAAAAGATGTGAGATATAGTAATCACTTAAACTGGATTGAAAGATAAGGCATATAAACGGCTTTTCCGATAGATAAGCTGCAATCGGTAATTTCAATTATTGTCCTTGTTTGGCGCTACCAAAGCAGAGTTTGTGGGCTATAGTTCTATACCAGCACAAGGAATACGTATTTCTGTGTTGAAACATACTCCATCAACAATAGGGTGACTTGGGCTTCTTTGAAACCTCAGTACTCGAGTTAATCCCATTTTTGGACATAAATCGATTATTTGGAATAAAAAAGTTGATAACGACAATGTTCAAAATACCGAAAATCCGGGATTATTCTAAGAAATTAAGTCCAGAATAGTGGGACTTTTATTCGAAAATCTCGGGATTTTGGTATTAGTAAAAATAGCGTAATTATGTTTTATATTAAATACAACTATACTTGTGTTAATAAATAAATATGAGTTATCATGCTAAAAATCACTTCAAATATTTTAAATTAAATCATAATAGATTTACAAGTTGGATTTGTTGCATGACTTTTTCATTGGAGTTGAATGGCAAAGGGATAAAAAGACGTTTAGCGGGATAGCGACTTCGAAATAAAAAAAAGTCACGCTACAATGTCATCGCAATCAAAATGCAAATTATGCAAAAGGTTTAAAAGAACTTCAGGGAGAAAGTTCTAATAAAGGTTTTTGACACATATTCATGTACGTATATTTTGTCAGATAAATATTTGAAATAAAAGGTTTTAAATACTCGATAGTCGGCCACAAAACAAGATGGAAAGTAAGCAATCCATCCAAAGATATTAAAAAGTATAAACTTCCTGGTTGGACTGGCAGCGTTAGATGGTTTGTCTTTTACTGTATTTCTTACTTCAACTAATCTACGTAAAGGGTCATAGAAATCCGATTAAAAGATTTAAATATATCATTGTCTTAAGATATCGTTGGTGGTACTACTAATAGTTTATTTGATTTTTTTATGTAAAAAAATCCCGAAAAATCCCGATCCGTTCCGGGATCCCGTTTTTTAATTAAAAAATCTGGATTTCGGGTTTCAAAAAACTTAGTTCCGTTTGGCATCGCTAATAAAAAACAAAGAAAATATCAGCTGTATTTACGTACTTGATAATTTGTAAAATTTTTAAAAATTATTACTGAATTTTAATGGATTGTGTTCGAAGTTTTTTTTTTTTAATAATTATGCAAAACTTACTAGATAAATATTACTGGAAAAGTACACGTACACACACCTATTATCTTTCAAATTATAAGTAATATTTCCTCAATATGATTATTTCGAACGTATTTGCTTTGTGAATCTAAATTGATTATTAGGCTAAGGTTCGTAACGTTATATTCAGATAGAATTGGGGATAATTAATATTCCAAGGAACAAGGGAAAAATTAACAGCAACTTAATTTTTCAACGTACACAGCAGAACAGAGTAGCGCCACTTTCGGAAGCCGCTACACTTCCATCGTCAGTGCTCACGTGTATTTGCTATCACGACTTGTCAGGTGGCTCTGTTGAATGTGATTTTAATTCTTATATATACAACTTTTTCGTGAAAATTTAATACGAGAATTTAATCACTATCAAGCTGATATTAAAGTGCACTTTTCCAGCGTTGCCATCGGTTTATTTTTCTCCATTCCCACTTTTCTGATTTTTGTTCTACTCAAGACAAACTTTTTTGGTTTGATTTTATACTTAAGTATATATGAACATGTAAATATGTGAAAAGCTCAAGCCGGTAGCTAATTGTTTCTTAATATGATTATTTCGAACGTATTTGCTTTGAGAATCTAAATTGATTATTAGGCTAAGGTTCGTAACGTTATATTCAGATAGAATTGGGGATGATTAATATTCCAAGGAACAAGGGAAAAATTAACATCAACTTAATTTTTCAACGTACACAGCAGAACAGAGTAGCGCAACTTTCGGAAGCCGCTACACTTCCATCGTCAGTGCTCACGTGTATTTGCTATCACCACTTGTCAGGGGGCTCTGTTGAATGTGATTTTAATGCTTATATATACAACTTTTTTGTGAAAATTGAATACGAGAATTATAAGTAATACTATTTATATTTAAATTTAAAAGTTTTTAAAAAATTAGTTATTAACATTTTAATCCTCTCACTGTTTCCTTTCTTAAACAAATTCAATGTAGATAGGGCTTCGTTTTTCATAAAATCACAAACCAAAAAGGCGTAACTAACGTAGCTTCTTCAATATTAATAACAACTTCCTTTTTTCGACCCGGTGATGTACGGGATTTACACATTTTGAGTCCTTTATGCGTTATTTATGGTCTATCTGGTCTAGCAATATGGACGAAATAACTCTGCCAAAAAACCGATTTCATTACAAAGATCCCATTGAGCATATTACAACACGGCCGCAATTATGCGTTAGGTAAAATAGTGTGTTCTTTTACTATATTGTGTGTTCGTCCGCATTTTTTTATAGTACCAAACCTTTTGTTTCCGCCCCATTTCCACTTCTATGGGACCAAGCTTCAAGCAAACCCATTCAAACAAAAGAATAATTTTGAAATTCGGTTCAAATAACACAGAGTTATCATGGGGGGAGCAAACTTCCTCTCCGATTTTCCAAAAAAAATATGTGTCTAAGCTTCAGGCAAATCCTTTCAAACAAAAAAATAAATAGTTTTGAAAATGGATTCACAAATGACAGAGTTAAGCAAGGGGGAGCAAATTTCCACATCGATTTTGGAAAAATATTACAGAATAAAACTACAAGCAAAGCATTTCAAAAAAATAAAAAAAGGAATTTTGAAAATCAGTTCAAATATGACAGCGTTAATCATGGGGGAGCAAATTATTTTCTTTTTCATTTCAGTCATTGTCCACATCGGTACATTCGTGTTTTTCAATCTATACTTGTCTTTAAAGGGCCATCTAGAGTAAAAGGCTGATTCCAATGAATTATATCTTTGAATGGTTACTAAATTACACTTCGCAAAGTGGCTTATTTGCTTTGATCGAATAGAAAATGGCTGGGTTATAGTCAATGTTGTCAATTTAGCGTATTTAATTCTATATCTACGTTTTTTGAATCCATCTACAGAAGCGACAACAGCTTGAAACGTTCCAAGTGTATAGAAAACAGTTTCAAAGCTAAAATACATTATTTAAGCTATTTTAATAAACAGTTTTTTGAGATATAGGCCTTTGAGCTCAACACCTCCATAAATAACCTTTGATCTTCTCCCGGAAAAAATCGAAATCTACACCATATCAAATCCTTATTTTAACTTGCAAAATAGCATTAAATGAAACTTTTTCACTTTTTAGTTTAGAAGTTACAGTTGAATTTGTAAAGACATTTTACTCATATTTTGACGATTTGTTCAATTTTCATGACGTCATATTTCGGAATCAAAATTTTTGTTCTTCAAAGCCATTTTGACATACACTACCTATGGTGAATTTCATTGAAATCGGAAAAGGTCGATCCAATTTGCTTTCGATTTGACATGGATTTACTCATATTTTCTTTCTAATGCCATATACAGAAAAAATTATCACCAAAAAATTTTCAAACAAAAAAAAGTTTGTCTAAAAATAGGATTAATTTTCAGTAAATGTTCTTTACATAATCAATGAATTGTTTGTTTGACTCTTATTTAGGAGGCAAACATCAAAAACAACAAGAAAAACTGTGTCGTAAAAAAACAACACCGATGACGACATACACACAAATAACAACAACAACAATGATAGCAAAAGGAATGCGATTGTACCAAGTTTGTTTACTAAAGATTTTTGAGTGAATCAATTTGTTAATATCGTTGCGTTAATTCTCATGCTTTTTTTAGAGTCTTTAGATAAACATTCAGACTTCAACAGATTTAACAAAGTAAAATATATGCTTTATGGATGATGATGACCCAGATATCTTACAAAAAATTCAGTAAATATTTTTGTTTGATTATGTAAAATATTTTGTTTAATATTTGTTAGCATTTTTAGACTAGTTGTTTTTTAAATTCAGAAAAAATATTGTTTGATATTTTTCAGAAAGTCTAGTAAATCTTTTTGTTTGATTTAGTAAATTGTTTTGTTTGCAATTTGTCAATAATTTAAAACAAATTGTTTTATATGTAGATTTAAACAATATGCTGACTGAAAAAAATACATTTTTTCAATGAAATGTTGAGATATTTTTGTCTATTTTTACAAATTTGTTTGTGGGTCCGTTCCTAGACAAAATATTTACTATTTCATTGAATTCCTTTACAGAAAATTAAATTTACTTTTTCTGTGTACATTTGAAACGGTTTTTACTTATCCGAACTTCTTTTTATAGAAAATCTCACATAAGCGCAACAAAGTTTTTAAATAATTTTTGTGAGTACTGGTACTGAAGGTATTCCATCCTAATTTTGTAATCCATATTAAAAATCCTAAGAAAATGACCAGATCTATTTTTAAATAATTTTTTACTTTTTTGTGAGTACCGGTACTGTTTCTCTGAGGGATTTTGTGAATTCTGGGAAAACTAAGATAGATGACAGGATGGGATATACCGCGTTTTTAAGGTATTCCAACCTGCTTTTGTAATCCATATTGAAAATGCTAAGAAAATGACCAGATCTATTTTTAAATAATTTTTAACTTTTTTGTGAGTACTGGTACTGTTTCTCTGAGGCATTTTGTGAATTCTGGGAAAACTAAGATAGATGACAGGATAGGATATACCGCGTTTTGAAGGTATTCCATCCTATTTTTGTAATCCATATTGAAAGTCTGAAGAAAATGACAAGATCTATTTTTAAATAATTTTTTACTTTTTTGTGAGTACTGGTACTGTTTCTCTGAGGGATTTTGTGAATTCTGGGAAAACTAAGATAGATGACAGGATGGGTTATACCGCGTTTTGAAGGTATTCCATCATATTTTCGTAATCCATATTGAAAATAATAAGAAAATGACCAGATCTATTTTTAAATAATTTTTCACTTTTTGTGAGTACCGGTACTGTTTCTCTGAGCGATTTTGTGAATTCTGGGAAAACTAAGATAGATGACAGGATGCGATATACCGCGTTTTGAAGGTACTCCATCCTACTTTTGTAATTCATATTGAAAATCCTAAGAAAATGTTCAGATCTATTTTTAAATAATTTTTTCCTTTTTTGCTTAACCGTATTCGACTGTGTATTAATTTTTAACTAAATATTACTCATGCGCTGTATGGTACCACAATTTAATGATTATTTTAACCCACATTAATGCCAAAAAACGGTAACTTTTTCTACTAAATATAAACTAATACATACAATTCTTTAATAAACCACTAAAACAATATTGATTTTCCAGAAAGATTTAAAAAAATATCAAGCAAATGCACAAAAAAAAAACAAATAAAATCAAATGATTTGTTTCATATTTTTTCAGTGGTTTTTGTTATTTTTTGTGGAAATATACGTTTAGAGACAGATAAAATAGCACTTTAGGGAGCAATTGTGTATTTAGGAAAAGAAATTACAACCCAACTTTAATATTTATGCTTTAAAATTAAAACAAAAAATGGTGGATGTAGCAAATGTTAGGCTTTTAAATGGTTTATTTTAAATGTTTTATGTTTTATTAAAGTTCAGCAGCAAATTGGAAGCAATAAACAAACACCATTATTTAATTATTGTTTGGTAAAAGTTTTTATTTTTACTGCAAATTATTTAAATAGAATTTTTAATTAAACAAAATCTGTTTTTGAAAACTTCCCAGCAATTGTAGAGGAACATATACATACACATCAAGATAAAGTTGAACAGCATGTAATTTCTTGGTATTTAACACATTAACAACCAACACGATGTCTCAACAACATGTGGTGCTGTTGATTATAGAAAAATAAAGCGCACAAATCACTAAAGGACTTTTTGCTACGCTTTTGAATGTTTGAAACATTAAATACTTATGTGTGTACATACAAACCGAGAAAAAAATTTTAAGCATAGAACACAACTATTAAGAGTTTAGAATGGGAGTGCCAGTTCTATGATTTGGTAAGGAAAATAACTTGTTATCTATTTGTTGATGGTTGTTTTACGTGTCTTATTTGTATCCTGTTTTCTTTTTCAAATTCGTTCTTTTTTTCAAATAGCAATTACATATTAAATTTCTTTGTTGGGACAAACAGCTGTTACACACAAAAAGTAAAAGTTTTTGAGACATATTTTTCTTTGTAACTCAAGGCGTTTTATAGTTAACAATAATTTGATAATTTGTTTATAAGAAGTTTTTATTTTTCCTTTTTGTAATCATCATTATGCTGTTAATAATAAACTTTTACTGACATTTAAATCTATATCTATTAGGGTATTCATTTTAATCGACTTTTCAATTGTTCGATTAATCAATTAATCGAAATTTAGGTTTTTAAATTACTCGAGCAATCGAGTAAAACTTTTATTTCGTTCGAGTTATTCGAGTAAGCTTTACTGCTAAAAATTATTCGAGTTAATCGGAAAATGATTGAATTTAATCGGTTTTTTGTACATTTTTGTGAACAAAAATAAAACAAAACAATTTTTTCGCGTTTTTATATATTTTAATAATAAAAACAAAAGAAAACACAACATCTCTACATGCATTAGATCATAAACTGATCCTTTAAAATAGTTTTTTTTTTCACTATTCAAATGTCGCGCTTTGAGAACATTTTGCGCCAGGAAATATTTAATACCATTCCGACCTGTCCTGTATTCAATGCAGAATAAAAATAATCGGAATTGGCATGACATTATTGTTGTTATAAATATAAATACGGTTACACTTTGGAAATATTTGCCCAAAAAAACGTAACCACTACTTTTGCTCAGAGTTAGTTTGATTTAACTTGTTTTTTATATCACAAAATAAGTTATGATGCAAAAAGCTATTTTTATATTATTTTTAATAAATGCGAACCCATATTAAAAAAAATATTGTAATTAAAGGAAATACAATTTTAACTTGTCTGTGGGTTACGTTTTTTTCGGCAAATATTTGCCAAGTGTGACCGTACTTAAGGCTTTTATAATTCCGAACATTACATTCGATATTTTACGAAACATCTAGTTAACTAGTTGCTCTCGAAATGTCTTCTTTATTTCAAATAATTTTTTTTTTTTATGTTTATATTTCCGATTTTTTTTTTGTTTCTTTCTCCCTATTATTGTTACTACATTATTTAATTAATTTTTTTATCATGCGGACTATTAGTATGAAATAACGTTCGAATTGAATGGTAAATTTCATATAGATTAAAAATTTTTCCACTTTTTATTAAGAAATCTACAAAAACTCATTAAAAAAAAGAAAATTTGCATAAAATTTTTTAATCGAGCTATTCGATTAATCGACCTAAATTAGTCGAATAAATTTTTACTCGAAATTTAAATTTTTTGTTTGATCGAACATTATTTGTGTTTTATTGTTCGATTAATCGAGCAAACATTATTCGAGTGAATACCCTAATATCTATATACATGTGTACGAGTATGTATATATGTATGTATATAAAAGAAATATCAGTTTGTCTGTTTGAAAACTATGGAGTCCTAAGTAAGAGAACCGATCTTGCTGAAATTTTCACAGTACTGATGGTCTGGAAGGAACTATTAGCTATATATCTTTTAGATATTGTAAGTAGGCGTGGCACTTCCCATTTGGAATAAATTTTTATTTTAAGATATACATATATGGAACTAATGCAGCCAAAGACTTTAAAATTTGTGGAAGTAACCATTTTTATGATGTTTTTAAAGAGATATTATTAAAGGCATTTCGAGAAAAATGAAACTCTGACATGATGAGTTGTTATTGTTTTTTGAAATTTTTTTATCGGATATTATATCAGGCAGGCATTTTCGTCAAAACTATTATTACTTATATTATAGTCTGAAACAGCCTTAAGGAATGGACAGGTGGGCGTAATACCTCTCATATATAGCAAGTATATATTTCCGCATATCTTGGGTACAACGAGAGCAAAAATTTTTTTTTGGAAACTTGAAATTTTGTATGAGAACAGCTTTTCATAGTGTGCGTTGTCGTTAAAAAATTAGTCCAGAATGGGTTAAACACCTCCCATAAAGAGCAAATATATATTTTGAGATTTTTAAAAGAAACTAATATAGGAAGAGCCTTGAAATTTTGTAAGGATAACTGTATTGATATTGTGCATTGGGTAGTTTGAATGAAAAAATATTTGCTTTTTACTTAAACATTTGTTTTTAAGCCAGGGACATAACCAATATTTGAAAAATCGTTAAATAATTAATACTAGTATGGCCAACGGACGACACAATCTTCCGTATTCTAGATATAAATAGTTTCATTAAGGTTCACAAGAAAATTATTCAACGTCATAAAAATCTTTTTAAAAACATACGAACTTTCCTACACTGAAATTAAATAAATTAAGTAAAGAGCGATTTTAACTTTTCGTTTTGTCGATTTTTATTTGTTTTGGGAATTTTTTTCGTTTTGAGTTTAGTTTTTTTTGTTTTAACAAATTTATTTTTTCTTTTTTTGTTTTAGCGATTTTTTTCGTTTTGGCGATTTCTTAATTTTAGCTATTTTTTGTTTGTTGTAGCAGTTTTTTCGCTTTGGTGCTTTTTTCGTTTAAGCGCTTTTTAATTTTCGTGATTTTTTAGGATTCGGTACACCAAAAGTGTAAAGGAACACTGTTGTTGTCGCTACCCTCTACGTCTGTCTGTCACAGGCTGTTTTCTCGAGAACCATAAAATCTACGGACCTAAAATTTTCACAGAATATGTAAAACTTTGCCCACTACACCAACAAATATATGAGAGTTAAAAATTATAGTGTGTTCTAAAGCGAGCAACGAAATATGTTGAAATACTAAATATAGACACTTGTAATTGTATTATTATACAGACTACATTAATTAACACTGATATTTAAAAGAATAGAAAGTAAAGGGTATTCTATCAGTTAATGTAATTTTGACTATAAAATTTAAGCAATTTTCTGTATCGTGGAAACCGTAAGATGCAAACTCTTGAAATTTAAAAAAGCTAAAACTAAAAAATTCCAAAATTAAAAAATGTCAAAACGAAAAAAACGCTAAAATGAAAAAGCGCATAAAGGAAAAAGCACCAAAATTAAAAAAATCGCTAAAACGCAAAATATCACTAAAACTAAAAAGATCGCCAAAAAACTAAAACAACGCCAAAAACCGAAAAAGGTCGTCCAAACGAAAAAAAACACTAAAACATAATAAAATCGCTAAAACTAAATATATCACCAAAAAACTGAAAAAATCCCCAAAACCGAAAATGCCCAAAACTGAAAAAAGCGCCTAACCTAAAATAAATCGCTAAAACAAAAAATATCGCCAAAAAGCGAAAAAACTTTAAAAAAACTCAAAAACCAAAAAATCGCCAAAACTAAAAAAATAAGCAAAAACAAAATAAAATGCAAAAAATGAAAAATCGCCAGAAAAAAAGGAAAAAAATCACGAAAATTAAAAAAGCACCAAAACCAAAAAAATTTCCAAAAACAATGAAAAATACTTAAAAAATAAAAAAAACGAAAATTACACAAAAACCACAATGGAAAAACTGCCACAATGAAAAAAGAGGGAAAACGAAAAGGGATATACATATGTATGTGTATTCGTACGGGGGCCTTCGTGTGCGACCCAAAGTCGCACTTTACTTAATTTATTTAATATTTTATTTATTTTTCCATTTGCCATTTTCTTACTTTTTATAATAATAATTTCTAATATTTAATAAATGGTAAAAAATGGAGAATGTGAGTGTTATTTTAATATCTTGTCTATTATACCGATTAAATTAAAAAAATTAAGTGACCATAAGATGGACTAATAGAATTATGGGTTGAAATTTGACTTTGATTAAAAATTGCCGCAACTTAAAGCTTTAAAACTTTAAAACTATCTAGATCAATCACCAGCTGAACGTAATTTATTTCAGCGTAAAATCTGCTCAAAAACGTGTCTGTTCAAAATGCGAAATTCAGCATTATTTATTATATTCAAGGCGAATAGCTTGAAAATAAAAGATTTTATACAATCTGTGTGAAACAAAACTTTCTTCGCTGTGTGTTTTAATATTTACAGCTCAAAATGTAATCAAAATTAATATTAAAATTGTGGGAAGTGCGAGTGGGAAGAGGAGCCTTCTAAGCGCCGAATCCAAAAAATAATTTAAATCGGTCTAGACATTTTGCTATAAATTAACTTTATGGCAAATTTCCTATAAAGCAAAGCAGAGCAGATTAAGAGCAGATAACCATACTACTTTCAGTTATCCCGAATCAACAAATGTTGATTAAAATTTGTAGAGAAGCCATTCCGGTTTTTACGTAATTTTATTTTATAGTTTACGTTGAAAGTTATTATATCGGCTTAAGGCCATTATTTGAAGTAATATAAATTCAAATTATTATTAAGAGTGAATATTAGAATATATAATCAGACTAACAGAACACTGATATCGACGGCCGCTACATGTGTTTGTGTGTTAGATTAGTATTGTTTTTTTTTTTTGTTCAACAATTGCATTACATGACATTTTGTAATATCTTGAAGTTATCATTATTAAAAAGTAAAATTCAATATAAATAATTTTTGTATTTTTTAGCTTCTTATTTTGGGCGATCTAGCGTTTTCTATACTTTTTCAAAAGCCGATCTAGCTTCTTTTTTCTCCAGCTCCTAGCAAAACTGATAGTGTTACAACTAGGGATGTAACGATACGCCGTTTTGCCGATCCGATACCGATATTTAAAAATAAATATCGCCGATGCCGATTCCGATACCGATACGAATATTGAAATTGAGTTCAAGTTTAGATTAAGAAAACTCAAGTCCAATTTTTTTATTATACAAAATTACATTGTAAGAGAGAATATATAAAATTGATTTTAACCCAGTATAAAAAATTGGAAGTAATTTTTAAGGAGCTACATTTTCTTTGCTTCAAAAAAATCTATATTAAAAATATGCAGAGAATTAGTAGAAAACCAAGAAAAAATTTTTAATTCCTTTGTAATTTTAAAAAATACTCGCCATGCTTTTTAAAAAATCGATTTTTTAAAGAACATTTATCAACTAATATTCTTCTAAATAACTTAATAGCTTAATTATTAAAAGTCTTCAAAAATTTTATATTTATTCACTTAAATTTACATGAAAATAAAGTTTTGAGTTTAAATTCGCATAAAAAAAATTGTGAAAATGGATAATTTTTTATCCTTTTTCCTTGAGGAAAAACCATTATAGAACACCGAAAAAGAAATTTGTCCTAGCATCGCTTCCAATTCGGTGATTGGTAATCGAAAAACAGAACTTCTTGCAATGGCAAGGATATGTAAAACTAATTAGAAATTATCCAAATTTGCAACGCTTCCGGATCGCGAATTTTAAATTTTAATGACTTCTTTGGAGTGTCTTTTTTTGCTGGAATAAGATTTAAAAAACAACGACTTGAATTTGAATTCATGGTAAAATTAACAAAAAATAAATATTTTTTTTTACAAAATAGCAGCATAAAAGATTATTAATTTCTAAAATTGATATTAATAAGATTTAAAAAATAACGAAGTGAATTTAATTCATGGTGAAATTGAACAAAAATAAATTATTTGTTAAAAAAAAACTCTGAAAAAAATTTTAAAAGTATCGTCGTATCGACAGTAAAATATCGCCGATACCGATGTATCGGAAAATCTGAAGTATCGCCGATATATCGGTATCGGTATCGGTATTCGTTACATCCCTAGTTACAACCACCATGTTTATGTATTTTTTACTTATTAAATAATAAAGAAAACATTGAGTTTTCAATACAAAATATTTAACCTTTTTTAGTTTATATTTTTGTGCGATTTAGCCTTTTCTAGCATTTCAAAAATACCTATTTAGCCTCTTCTTTCCTCCAGCTCCTAGCAACACTGGTTATGGGCAACGTAAACAATTTTTTATCATAAATAGCTATTATCGAGCACCGTAAAAGTATTCATCGATACATAATTTATTTTTATTTATTTATTTCAGTCTTTGGATAAAAAAATCCCTACAGACGAAGATAACAAAAATACCTATAGTTATATTGTATAAATTATGGATGTAACGATACGCCGTTTTGCCGATCCGATACCGATATTTAAAAATAAATATCGCCGATACCGATTCCGATACCGATACGAATATTAAAATTGAGTTCAAGTTTAGATCAACAAAACTAAAGTGCAATTTTTTTATTATACAAAATTACATTGTAAGAGAGAATATTTAAAATTGATTTTAACCCAGTATAAAAAATTGGAAGTAATTTTTAAGGAGCTACATTTTCTTTGCTTCCAAAAAATCTATATTGAAAATATGCAGATAATTAGTAGAAAAGCAAGAAAAAAATTTTAATTCCCTTGTAATTTTAAAATATACTCGCCATGCTTTTTAAAAAATCGATTTTTTAAAGAACATTTATCAACTAATATTCTTCTAAATAACTTAATAGCTTAATTATTAAAAGTCTTCTAAGTTTATATTTATTCACTTAAATTTACATGAAAATAAAGTTTTGAGTTTAAATTCGCATTAAAAAAATTGTGAAAATGGATCATTTTTATCCTTTTTTCTTGCGGAAAAATCATTATAGAACACCGAAAAAGAAAGTTGTCCTAGCATCGCTTCCAATTCGGTGATTGGTAATCGAAAAACAGAACTTCTTGCAATGTTAAGGATATGTAAAACTAATTAGAAATTATCCAAATTTGCAATACTTCCGGATCGCGAATTCTATATTTTCATGACTTCTTTGGAGTGTCATTTTTTGCTGGGATAAGATTTAAAAACAACGACTTGAATTTGAATTCATGGTAAAATTAACAAAAAATAATATAAAATTATTTGCAAATTATTCGACCTTTATATATAAATAATACGTTGCCTAATTGCTTCAAGCTCGAGGTCTAATTCTTCTATCCTAAGTCGTCAATTCAAATTATTCGCCTATATTTCGATATTCATTGAATATCATCTTCAGGGCTTTAGTGTATTAAAAAAAACATTAAAAAAACAACAATTACAAAAGGCAAAAAATATTAAAAACAAACAGGTACACATGTACTTACAGAAAGAAAACATAAATACATACGTACAGAATATTCAGTATAACAGAAATAACAATAAAAACATGCATGTGCATGCACATACATAAAAAACAATGTTGTAAGACAACAACAACATACATACATATACAGTGCACGTCTTCATGCATCGACATCCGTTATTCCACAGTATAATAGTGGATGTCGATGCATGAAGACGTGCACTGCATATGTATGTATGTTGTTGTTGTATTACAACATTGTTTTTTATGTATGTGCATGCACATGCATGTTTTTATTGTTATTTCTGTTATACTGAATATTCTGTACGTATGTATTTATGTATTCTTTCTGTAATTGTTGTTTTTATGTTTTTTTAATACACTAAAGTCCTGAAGATGATATTCAATGAATATCGAAATATAGGCGAATAATTTGAATTGACGACTTAGGATAGAAGAATTAGACATCGAGCTTAAAGCAATTAGGCAACGTATTATTAACAACAAAAAAAATTTTTTTTTTACAAAATAACAGCATAAAATATTATTAATTTTTAAAATTGATATTAACAAGATTTAAAAAATAACGAAGTGAATTTAATTCATGGTAAAATTGAACAAAAATAAATTATTTGTTAAAAAAAACTCTGAAAAAAATTTTAAAAGTATCGTCATATCGACAGCAAAATATCGCCGATACCGATGTATCGGAAAATCTGAAGTATCGCCGATATATCGGTATCGGTATCGGTATTCGTTACATCCCTAGTATAAATATCTAATTTAACAATATTAATGTGCTATATTAATGTGCTGTTTCCACAATGCAAACAAGCGACCTGAGTAAAAATTTGTATGGAAACCGCTCTAAAAACCAAGTGCTTTTCAAACAAATTTTCGACAAGCAATACTTGTTTGCACTGTGGAAACAACACATAAGACAGTTATTTTATTACACTAAAAAGTAAGAGTTTAAACTCAGATTTCTCAGTGCCGAATTCGATAAAAGAATGAGAAACTTTTTGTAAATTTAAATTAATCTCGTTGAGCTGAACAAAGGCACGTGTTAAAGTACCATTACGTGCATAATTAGTCCTATGAAAGGGTACATCAAATAGCCTAGACAACCTAAGATTCCTAGGAGGTATATAAAACGGTACCATATTAAGCAAATCTGGGCAATCAACAAGACCATTAATAATATCATATACAAATAGTGCCGATTGAAATATTCTTCGCGATTCTAGAGTACGTAAGCCTATGAACAGGCATTTGGACTCATACGGAACGGAAAATAACTAAGGTAGCGCTCGTGAAGAAAATTTAATAAAAATGCGTTGAACTCTTTCAACACGAGAAATCAGATTAGAGATGTAAGGATAACGAAAAAATAAAGTTCTCAATCATAATTATTATCACACAATTAACATAAATGTTTGTTGTTTTATAGCCAAGTTTTTCGACTTAAAAAAATGTATAGTTATTTTGGGTCTCTGGATTTTTGGTATTTGATTTCAGAGATACTATGTATATTTTGTGATTACTTTTAATTATATACGATATTAGAATAATTCCATTATATAGTTATAAACACATCAATTTTAATGCTTAAATAATTTTTATACAATTGGGTAGTTAAAATTCATTTCGAAAACAAACGACTTAAACGCGAAAAAAGTTTTGGTGTGGTCACTGTTATCGATTTGAGTAGACTTCAAAATACATTTTCAATTATATTCTTTTCAAAATTAGTTTATATTTCTATTATTTTATCTTCCGTCTGATTTTCGAAAGTAAATAATTTGAGATTGGTTCAAAAATGGGTTTTAAAATTGTTCAAAATTCATTGCACTTTTTAAAATCGATCGTGTTGGAATATGTAGTGCGTTTTTCATCACGTACCCGACAATCTTTTTGTAATTAAGCTTTTTAATAAATACCTTAAAATTGTCCTTTGGCTATTATATTTAATTTTCTTACCTGCAAACAAAAAGAAAAATGTTAGTATTTTGTATTCATTAAATTTTGCAATAAGATTATTATATAATGGCGATATTCAGTGTTTGGTGCGAATGGTCTTGCAAAGGAGCAAGTGCAAAATATCGTACCTTTTTCTTTGCAATCTAACAACAAAATACATTACTTTGCACATACAACACTTTTGCAGCTTTGCTATACCAAATCGGTATAGCTTTTTTGTATTGCAATCTCGCAACTTACATTTTGACAACTGAAAATAATAAATAAAAAATTAAAAAAAACAATTTATTAAACAAATAATTATGAAAATTAATAAAGCATAATATGCTTATATGAAAATTGGATACACAGGACAAACAGATTTGATTTTAATATGGACGCAGCCACAGAAGTGCATGTGTATGTGAGTATTTAAGTGTATGTGTAAATTTTTATTAAGTGTTTCAAAGTGAGTAAAATAAGCGCTCACGAATGGTAGCAAAAGTGTTGCAATTGCAAACAGTTGCTATTGAAAACGCACCAAACATCGAATACCGCTAATGTAAAAATGTTTACAAAATTTGATCTTATGCAAGCCAAAGACTTTGCGACCGTTGGTACAACTCAGCTACTAATCAAGTTGTACGCTTGTCGCACAAACGATACAATTTGGTTTGCGATCTCATGCACAACTTCATTTTGCAATCAACTTGTGAGCAAGTAAATATCTCTGATTTTATGTTGTCCGCAAATAATACTCCCATTCAATGTTTACTGCAAGGTGGTGACAACAAGAATAAACACGTATAATACATAAAATAGTATACGACAGGCACACAAACGTTGCGAAAGTGTTGTACAACATGGCAAAAAATCAAAACTTTTTGATCTTTCGTACAAGCAAGACACAACTTAATACAACGAGCCCACAAACGTTACAATTTCGTGTACAACCGACTCAAGTTGTACCAACGGTCGCAACGTCTGTGGCCTCCTTTACTTTGCTATAAAGTCCAAAAAGATCACTTCTAGATATGTGTTGGCATCACTGGTAAAATGCAACTATGTGTTACTACGGCTCACATACAACAGTGTGGCAGGGAGATAAATGCTACATATTTTAAAATTTAACGTCAGTGATCGAACTCCACGCGCAGAAACAACAGCAAAGAAAACGAGCCAAAACGAGTCTTACCGAGCCATATATGTGACAGTATTGTTTTATTGTATTGCTTGAACAAACGCTAATAATAAAAGTAATATTTGTATACATCTACTTAGATGAGTATCGCCTTTTTATTCAACGCCGTAAAATTATTTATCTTTGAACATTGTTTTTCTTTGCACTTTGCGAGTGGTATTGATACGTCAAATTTTTGTAAAAATAATTTAATCCTGTGTAAAAATAATCTGGAATCGAAATGAATAACAAGCCAAGAACAAGATCGCAGACCAGTATTACTGGTGAAGAACATGGAGATAGTTCATCGGATGATGAATACCTTGATGCAAATTGCAGTCAAAATGTTGGTGCCGTTGCTATGGAAACGCCAGAAGCACTCGATACGAGTTGCATTCCGAATGATGGTGCCGATGCTACGGGCACACCAGCAACACCAACTCATGTCACAGAGCTCCCACCGTCAAAGGTTCTTTCGGCATTGATGCTCACAATGTCGTCTTTAAAGACCGCCATAGACGATCTCAGACAAGAGTAGTGCCATAACAATAATGAGATTAAAAGTCTTCGCTCTCAAAAAAACATATTTCCGCCAATTCAAGATGCGGAAAATACCAGGTATGTAATGTCACATAAACATGCAAATTTGCCTCCATTAACGTCAAACCATTTACGACACATGCCGCTGTCAAATTTTGTTTAAGAGTCGCCGCCACCAAGTCATCAGCAGCAGTTGCAACCGCCGCCAAATAATGCACAACACGGTCAGCCACGAAGTCATCAACAGCAGTTGCAACCGCCGCCAAATCATTCACAACACTTTCAGTCATCAAGTCATCAGCAGCAATTGCAACCGCCGCCAAATAATGCACAACCCTTTCAGCTGTCAATAAGTAACCAACAGCAGTTGCAAACGCCGCCAAGTTATACACAACCCTTTCAGCCGTCAATAAGTAATCAACAGCAGTTGCAACCGCCGCCAAATTATACACAACCCTTTCAGCCGTCAATAGGTAATCAACATCAGTTGCAACCGCCGCCAGATCATACAGAACAACTGCAGCCGCCACCCAACCAGCAACACTCGTTGCCGTCATCGGATCATATACAATTCTCGCCGTCCCTTAATTATGTAAATTTGCCGCCATCAACAAATATAGTAAGTCAATATAGTGAATTTTCGGCGAAATTGTATCATTTGCCAACCTTCGATGGGAAGCCTGAGGATTGGCCACTATTTTTGGCAACATACGAGGACACTAACAGAGAATTTTCGTACACTAACAGGCAGAATTTGATACGGCTACAGAAATCTTTACACGGCAGAGCAAAGGACGTTGTAAATTCCATGCTAATATACCCGGAAAATGTTTCGCAAATAATTGATGAGTT
Organism: Panzeria rudis; assembly: GCA_956483635.1. NCBI lineage: Eukaryota > Metazoa > Arthropoda > Insecta > Diptera > Tachinidae > Panzeria > Panzeria rudis. The sequence goes on from OY101449.1 coordinate 75,208,096, forward strand.
GAGATTTAATTTTGGTCGCCCCGAGCTGTTGGTACGGGCACAATTGGAGAAAATTAAAATGTTTCCATCAGTATCTGAAAGTCGCCTTGATGGCATATTGGGTTTAGCCACTTGTGCTAAGAATATTGTAGCGTTTTTCAAATCTGCAAAATGTGATAATCATTTGATGAATCCAACGTTGTTGGAACAATTGGTTTTGAAGCTACCCTTGTCCAAGCAGTATGAATGGGCAAAGTTTTCGGCATCCGTTTTGCCATTTGCAACTGTGGAACATTTTTCCAAATGGGTTGGTGATTTAGCTCACTTTTGTAGTTTAATGCCGCAATTTATGAATGATCACCGACCGCCGGCACCAGTAAAAGCACGTAGAGTACTTCACAGTAAAGAAGAGCAGTCTGTTCGTAAAGAGTGCTATCAATGTAAGGGCACACATGAGCTTGCTGAGTGCAACCATTTTAAGCAATTGTCAACAAATATTAAATCGGAACAAGTGAAACGCTTTCGAGTGTGCTTTGCGTGTCTTCGCAAGGGACATAGCTTAACACAGTGTAGAAAAAAGAAATTATGTGCAGTAAATGGGTGCAGTCGGTATCATCACGCTATTTTACATCAGGATGTCTAAGGTATAGCTGCAACAAACCATATAGAACAACATGAACATGTTTTACAGTGTCACCGAAATGAGAGCACATCCCAACTGTTCAAAGTTCTGCCTGTAAGGCTGCATGGCCCCAATGGAGCTGTTACGATCTATGCGCTGCTGGATGAAGGGTCTTCAGTTTCACTACTTGAGAAAAATATCGCTAAATATATGGGCTTGAAAGGGCAGAAATCGTCTATTACACTTCAATGGTATGATAATATGCGCAAGACAGAATCGTCGACGAAGATAAATGTTGAAATTTCACCAGCAAACAAATACAACAAAAGATATGCCATTAAAAACTTACATACGGTGAAGGAGTTAAACCTGCCGGTACAAAGTTTTAACAAATTAGACTTCGACTATTTAAAACATCTTCCAATAGAGAGTTACAAAAATGAGAAACCATCGATGCTAATTGGTTTGGATAACTGTTTGCTGGGGCTGGCCGAACACGTCGTTGAAGCAGGTCCTCATTTGCCAGTAGCAGCTGCCACTAGACTCGGCTGGGTCGCTTATGGTCCAACTTTAAGTAAGGAAAATAGTATTGCCAGGATATGTCATATAAATGAAGGCAGCGCATGGAAAGAAATTCATAAATTGGTACAAGACTACTTTACTGTGGAGACCTTCGGAGTAAAGGCAACAAACATGGTGTTGGAATCTGAAGATAATAAACAAGCCAGACGTATTTTAGAAAATTCAACAAAAAAGAGAGACGGTCGGTACGAGACTGGCCTACTTTGGAAAGACGCTGACGCAGTCCTCCCAGATAGTTTTGAAATGGCCAAGCAACGTTTAATTATGGTCGAAAAGAAAATGAAGCGAAATCCAGTGTATGCCGCCAACTATAAAAGAGAGATTGACAAATACGTTACCAAAGGTTATGCCAGACTACTATCACCAGCTGATTCGGGAGCACATGATCTGAATAGGTTATGGTATTTACCACATTTTGGTGTAATAAATCCTCATAAGCCGGAAAAGTTGCGAATAGTTTTCGACGCCGCTGCGACAACATCAGGTGTCTCTCTAAATTCTGCCTTATTGAAGGGCCCTGAACATGCCAGGCCACTTCAGACGATTTTATTTCAGTTTCGCCAGGGGAAAATAGCTGTCGCGGGTGATATACAGGAAATGTTCTCTCAGGTATCCATAGTGGCCGCTGATCGAAACTCGCAGCGTTTTTTGTGGCGTAATGGCGAAACGGATAGCGACATACAAATTTACATGATGCAGTCTATGATCTTTGGGGCAGTTTGTTCACCGTGCTGTGCCGAATACATTAAAAATCTCAATGCCAGTGAATTTCGGGCAACAATGCCAAGGGGCGCCAGAGCCGTCATCAACAATACTTATGTTGATGATCTCGTCATTAGTTTCAACAGTATGGAGGAGGCGCTAGCAGTCACAGAAGAGGCCATACGAATAAATGCTGCCGCCGGGTTCACTTTAAGAAATTTTTCATCTAACTCTCCTGAAATCGAGTCGCAATTGAACGGAGGGGACGAGGGCAGGTCAACGACACTAAAGATGGAGCGACAAAATCAGGCGGATGAAATCCTCGGTTTATATTGGAACAAAGGTGCGGATAGTTTTGAGTTCCATATAAAGTTTCATAAAATTTGCCCCGCTGTCTTAGAAGGCAGGCGTCCACCAACCAAGAGAGAAGTCTTGGAAATAGTTATGGCGATTTTTGATCCGTTCGGCTTTCTGGCCAATTTTACGATAATTTCGAAATTGCTTGTACAGAAAACATGGAAATTGTGTTTACAATGGGATGATCACATCCCTCAACAAATCTTGACACAGTGGAATGCTTGGTGGAGGGAGTTCGATAGAGTGAAACAATTCTTCATTCCACGTTGCTACTCAACGTTGCTATCAGTTGCAGATGATATCCAACTGCACATATTTGTTGATGCCAGTTCTAGTTCATATGCCGCAGTCGCATATTTGCGAGTACAACACAAAGATGTTCATATTTCGTTTGTCGCGGCCAAGTCCCGCTGTGCCCCACTAAGGGGAATGACCATTCCACGTCTCGAATTACAAGCTGCTGTGCTTGGTTGCCGTTTGAAAACATCCATAGAAGAGAACCATGACTTTAAAATTAGCAGCACTACATTTTGGTCAGATTCGAAAACGGTCATTTTATGTATCCGATCAACTGAAAGGGAGTATAAACAGTTTGTGGCTTGTCGAATAGCTGAAATTTTATCAACGACGGAGCCAGAATAATGGAGGTGGTTGTCAACAGATTTAAATGTTGCTGATGAGGCCACGAGAGCCAAATTTTCTGTAAACTTTGATTCCAATGCAAGGTGGCTAAGGGGTCCCGAATTTTTAAGGCATGATGAAATGTGTTGGCCAGTCGACCCGCCTGTTTGTGCAACCAGTCAGTGTCGCGAAGAAGAGCGGATTAATATGGTGTTGGTTGTGAGCGCTATTAGGCAAAATATGGAAAATTTTCGAAATTTTTAAGACTAAAACGTTGTGCTGCTTGGGTGTTGCGTTTTATTAACATTAGATTACGAAATTCTAAGCTGGTGTCATCAGCTGAGATAACTGCGGCAGAAATGGAGGCTGGTGAAAAATTAATTTGTCGTCAGGTGCAAATGGAAGTCTTCAGTGCGGAAAGGTCGTACCTCCTAAAAGGTAGCAGCTTACCGAAATCGTGTAGCATTTATCAACTAACGCCTTACCTGGATCATGATATGCTGCTTAGAGTAAATGGGAGGATTGACAACGCTTATTGCTTACCGGATTCGGCTCGAAATCCTATTATTATGCCGACTAAACATATCGTCACATTAATGATTATTACGTATTATCACCAGAAAGGACATCATCAGAATGATCATATTGTCATAAATGAGGTAAGACAGAAATTCTGGGTGCCATATATTCGTTCCGCATTGAGGGCAGTGAAAGGAAGCTGTCCAACCTGTATTCGTAATGATGCCAAACCTGCCCCGCCGCTCATGGGACAACTACCTATCGACCGTGTGACGCCTTATATTCGTCCCTTTAGTGGATTGCCCTATTTACGTGTTTGGGTACCAGGGCCCTGCATCTGGAAATTTCTGTGGATCTGTCTACAGACGCATTTTTGCTGTGTATGAGAAATTTTGTCAACAGAAGGGGTGTTCCGATCCGTATTAGAAGTGACAACGGAACCAACTTCGTTGGGGCGCAAAAAGAGATGACAAAACAAACCCGTTTTTTCGATTATGATGAAATACAACGAAATTTATCTAAAGACAACATCGAGTGCATTTTTAATTGTACATCTAACCCCCATGCAGGTGGCTGTTGGAAAAGATTGGTACGGTGTGTGAAGCAATTGTTGCACAGAATTTTTAAGGAAGAGGCTCCTCGCCTGGAAACCTTTCGAAGTGCTGTAATAGAGGCTGAATGCATTATCAATAACCGCCCGTTAACCCAGCTGCCCATCGATCCTAATTCTGACGGGCCTTTGACGCCAAACCACTTTATTATGGGTACCTTAAGTTCCACACAAACTCCCGGCCCTGATGATGAAAACGTATGTTGGCGGAAACAATGGCGAATCGCACAGAATTTGAAAGATAGGATGTGGAAGCGATGGGTGGTTGAATATTTGCCACAACTAATGAAGCGCCCAAAATGGAGAGAAGAGGCGGAAGGACTAAAGCTCGATGACATGGTTCTAGTACTGGACCCAAACCAGCCTAGGAGCCAACGCAAAATGGGAAGATTAACCCAAGTTTTCCGCGGAAAGGATGGTCAAGTCCGCTCCGCTGAAGTTAGAATCCCAAATGGTTTGTTACGCCGGCCTGCTGTGAAGTTGGCGGTAATGAAGTTAAACGAATCCTCCTCATAGAAAGGATTCACGGCGGGGGGAATGTTGGCATCACTGGTAAAATGCATCTATGTGTTACTACGGCTCACATACAACAGTATGGCAGGGAGATAAATGCTACATATTTTAAAATTTAACGTCAGTGATCGAACCCCACGCGCAGAAACAACAGCAAAGAAAACGAGCCAAAACGAGTCTTACCGAGCCATATATGTGACAGTATTGTTTTATTGTATTGCTTGAACAAACGCTAATAATAAAAGTAATATTTGTATACATCTACTTAGATGAGTATCGCCTTTTTATTCAACGCCGTAAAATTATTTATCTTTGAACAATATGTATTAAAAAATGTATTTATCTTTTTAATTATATACCGACTAGTGATGTTACGAATATCAATTTTTAATATTCGCAAATACAAATATCTGAGATAATATTCGCCGAATTCGAATACGAATATGAATATTTAAAATTTAATTGAAAAAAGTGCATCAATACCAATAAATTGAGAACAACTGTCACAATACTATAGGTATTTAACATTAATACGACATTCCGATGACTAAATTTCCAATTATTAACTTAGCACCTGAATGCCACTTTTTTTTAATTCTTGGTGGAAAGTAAATAACCCTAGGTCTCCACGTAGCAATTTTTAGTGCCGTCAATTTTCAAATTTCATATTGAAATTTAAATTAATTTTTTTAGATTGTATTTTTTATATGAAGCTAAGCATTTGCCGCAATAAAAATTGCTACGTGGAGACGTAGGGTAAGGAAAAAATGCGAGCTTCTTTTACCTATAGCCAGGCAATATTTAAGGCCTTTTCACACTGTAATACAAGCTTTGAGATTTTTATTAGATTTTGTAAGACGAAAATCAAATCAAAATCCATCTGACTGTCAAAAAATCTTAAAATTAAACGTAACACAAACAATTCCTTTTATTTATGGCGGCAAACAAATTCACAGCTGTTTTTGTTATTCCTATGTTTGTTTCTGGAAAAGACAACTCTATTAAAATGAAAAATGTGATTGTTTAGAAAATTTCCTAAAAACGACGAAAACCATAATACTGTCCAATTTTGTTACGTATTATTTGACAGATCATAACAATTTGTTTTCACACAGTTGGATTTTTACTTAAGGTTTGAGTTTTTGACAAGTATTAATACTAAATCTAACAGTCTGAAGGGCGCTTTAGTGACACCACCAGCGAGTGTTCCGAGCGAGCGAATATTTAGTGGTGCGGGGCTTAGTTACACACCGCGTCACAATATGATTGCAAGAGCAAAGACTTAAAAACTTTTATTTTTGAAGTTTAACATTCCTCTACTGAGTTTTGATTATTACTTTAACATGATTGATTATATAATTTAACAGGACTTTACTTTTTTAATACCAGGGCCCCGTTTCTCAAAACTACAAGTTAAAAATATTAAGCAGAATACTTCCAATAAGATGAAAATAAATTCTTTAGTGAAAAAATTTTCCAGCAAATCCTTGCACGTGTTAAAATTTTTCCAGAATTTATTTCTTCCAAACTTCTGTCTTCAGTACAGCCATTAAACGATGATGTGTGTGGAAATTGTATTTTACGTTTTAAGATTTTTTTATTATTTTAAGACAACAATTAAAAATGTTTTACACGTAGTTTAACAAATAAAAATTTAAGAAATTAATAATAGGAAGAGGGTGAGAGCATATGTTGAGATGTACATACATAGGCACGTACATATAAATATGTATACATACATTTATACAGATGCATATTTATGTACAATAAGGACTTTATTGAATGTATACAGCATGCAGCTTTTATCTGAACACCAAAAGTGTTTTTACATACACAAATATCAAACTGTGTTTGTAATATATTAATATAAGTGTGTACCCTGCAAACATTTGCTGTAGAAAATGTCACTTGAACGTCATAGCATTGACTAATAACTAGACCCGTCAGCTTACAACAACATTACGAAGATTATATGAAATGTGGTTTCTAATTTGACTACCTTTTTCATATTATCTTATTATGGACATTTTGCATGTGAAGCTGCATAACACATGATAACAGCCATTTTTAGCTGTCAAAAGTGAGTACATATTCTGTGGTAATAGCGTGAAGTGCAAAACTATCATATTGATAATATTTTCTTTACATAGAAGTATTCTTTACATAATGAATTTGTTACTTAACAAATTAGTGCGTCGCTCTTGTTACATTTTGTATAATCTTATAATTAACTACTTAGTGACTTTTTCAAAGTTTTCACTAATATTGAAATTTACAAAAGGAACTTTAAAATTCGATAAATTTATAAAATTTGTCAAATAGCATTCAGATGTATCAAAAAGTTCCTTTCAAGAACATGTATCCAAGACTACACTTGCAAATGTTTGCAGGGTAGCTGTTTACATTAATGAGGCAATGCAACCTTGGGTTCGTGTATAATGGAGTATATATGCTTGTAAACATGCTTTTAATATTGTCAATATAAAAACATATAATACCAAACACACAAGAAAGCACTCAGTCCTTGCAGTAAGCAAACTAAAAAATGAAAGAAACAGCATCATAAGTAAACACAGAGCAACGATAACAGTGCTTGCATAAACATAGTTTACATATAACAGGATATTAAAAATTATACTATCAACAAACACTAAAGAGCACAAACACTGAAGACTTCAATAAGTAAAGGGTAGGAGATGCCAATTATCTACATGATTATAATGTCATTACAAGAGTGCATTTATCATAAACATGAACTCATTCATACTCTTCTGTTCTATTAAATATTGTCCTCTATTTAAGTGTTCGATATTATAGCAATCCATAAAAACTTCATGTATATTCTTGACCACTTTATATGTACATATACTATGTATATTATATTGGCTTTACAGACATAAGCTTTGTTACACTAACTGACCCAAAACGAGTAAAATATACCCAATTTCTATTGAGTTTCAAACAAAATTTTGTAAAATAGTATGTTTCAGTCAGATTCTTCAAAATGAGGATTATTTGATTAATCATGAATGTGAATAATTTATATTTTGATTAATAGAATAATTTTGATTTTTTCTCTTGTGTTTTTTTATTTTGTGCCTCTGGTTTTTTTACTTTTTTGTATTTCATTAATTTTTTATTTGTATGTGTTGATTTCATTTTCTTTGAAAAATTTTTGTTTTATTATTTTGAACGAAATTATTCAAAGTTGGATAATCAATATTTAATTTATTTGATTAATCAACATTTTGATTAATCAGTATTCTTGATTAATCAGAATTTTGATTAAGCAAAAAAAATTTTTTTTTAATTCTTAAACAAACAACCCGCGAAGCGATTAGCTTGTTTGCGGAAAACATCCAGGGTATATTACGGGAATCGAACCCTCGACCTCTGGACTGACAGGCTAGCGTCGCATACCACTCAGTTATTTATGAAATCATCAAATATATGTGTTTTATTTTTATTGCAAATCAACGTACCGGTAGAAAATTAAAAAGCGTTTTTGCGAAAAAGTCTAAAAACGTAACAATATTTTTAGATAAATATACATTTGTTATATGTTCCTATATATTACTTTTATATACAAAAGAGTGATGGTCGTTTTTTTGCAAACATTTTCGAAAATTCAAAATTTTGGAAATTTTTAAATTTAAAATTAAATATTTTTTAACTCAGACAACAGCATTTTAAAAATCGGTTGGAAATTGTAATAAGATATCTGGAAAAGACTAGAAATTTCAATTTTCATATGAGTATAACTCCCTAAATATACAAGATAAGCAGGGCTCGGACTATCATGCATCTAAAAATTGATTTTAAGCGCTTAACAAATGCACCTCAAAATTAAAAATATGCGTAAAAATATGCATTTATCTACGAGCAAAGTACCAAAACTAAAACAATATGAAAATATTTTATTTAATTTGTTATTATTATTAGAGAAAAAACATAAAACAACCGTAATTGGGTCTATTATTTAATGCAACCAAATTTTAGTTGAGTTGTCACTCGGCAACTGAAAATTAATGGTTGCCAGAAAGGCGCTAAATAGCAACTGAAATTGACAGCTCTCAGTTGGCAGTTGACGTCAGTAGTATCATTTTAGCAACTGACAATCCAACTGAGGATCGGTTGCCATGCATAATCGGTGTATATATATTTTTTAAAAAACTGAAAAATATTCATTAAAAAATTTTTATAACTCCAAAAATATGCATTTATTGCCAAAATATGCAAAAAATATGCACTTACCACCAAAATATGCAATTACGAATCGATGTCAAACTACTTAAAATTTGATGATTCGCATAGATAATTAATCAGTACATCTTTATCTATCACCACAAAAAACATGCATTTGCATGAAAGTCCGAGCTCTGAAGATAAGTGTACAACCAAAAACGTGTCTGTTAGATCATATCAAGGGTTATAATAACATAGCAAGAAAAGTTAAAAATTTTTACATGTCCAAAGTGACCTAGTTTCACGTTTCGTTGATCCGCTCCTAACCAATTTCGAGAGTTGGTATTCCAAACATAAGGAGAAACGTTCCTCCCCTATCCCCATGTGAAATTTTATTATTATTGGATTATCCGTTCAAAAATGCTTGATTTATTTCAAAAATATGTTGATTCTGGCTCACTTTGCGTCGTCAGAGAATTACGAAAATATGTACATATATGTTTTAAATAATTAGATGCCTTTTTCGAATAAATTAATGCTAGAGGGTTAAAGCAGAAGACAAAAGTTAAAAACAAGGCAAATCGGCAAATATTCCTAGCTTTTAAAATTCTTATATATATAAACAATTTTAAAATAACATAAAAAACAAGAATGGAAAGCAGTTATAGTAATGGCAAGTGGTGGTAAGTTAAATTGGCAACAAGCAAACAATCAGCTAACGCAACCAACAACATACCCTATATTTAAATTGCGCAAGTACACACAAACTAAAGCAATTTACAAATAAAAATAAGCTAAGTTTCACAAAGAACTGGCTATGTTCTTTGAAAAGACTTTGGGAAGTATACTTCTACATACTCATTGTAAGAATAACTTTAAGTATATAAAAAAATAGATACAAAACCAAATTGCCTTAAACAATGTAAGAGTACAAATGTATACATATTTATAATAAAAACATGTATGGTTTGTTGTCTAACTTGATAGATGCAAGACAACTTTTATTATCTTACTCATTTACTGGCGTTTATAAAGCTAGCATCATATGCATACATACATATCGTTACCTGAAACGGAAGACACCCTAGCTAACATTTAAAAAATTTGACAATAGAAGCCAAAATATGCTGAAATGACTGCGAATTTCTCTAATAAAATAAAAAATATTCTTTAATAAAATATAAAAAAATCCTGCCGGATTCATTTCTGTAAAAAATTTTGTGTAAATTCCTAATATTTTAAAAATAATACTAGTTAAATATTTTCCCTTTAAATTTTTCTCAAATCAAGTCATATCTTCATTGAAAGTCTATGTATTTAATCTTTTAGTAGTAAGTGCTAAATCCTTTCACATCGTTCTATATTGCGAACCGTTACTAGTTATACACTGAAAAGAAAAATCAATCCATCCGTACTTAAATTAATCCCAAGCGGTGTTAAAAGTACGGTAATTCCGGTTTTTCTGAAATCAAAGGATTGATTAAGTCGGAATATTCAAGTGCAAAATACTTAATTTTAGCCTGATTAGCATTTATTCATGTAAAAAATTATTATTTTAAGTACGAATATGTTTATAAACTTTATACATACACAGTCGTACTCGTAATGTGTTGATGTTTGTTTGTTTGATGATATCCACAAATCATTGTTGTGCTCTTGTTGTTGTTTATTTTCATTGTTCGGGCATAGCCGGCAAGTAGCGGACAAACGTCGTATTGCATGTAGATTCAAGCCCGCTGTATACCTGCATCAATCCGCACCGTACACAGAAAAAACTATAATTCGTATTCTATTACTAAATTCATAAATTCAAATATTTTTTTTAGGGAAATGGGACCTGTCACAAAATTCGTAAAATTAAAAACTAAAATTCGTAAATATTTAGTAAGAAAAAATCGGATTTTTTTCTATTAAAATTTTCTACACAGAAAAAACATTACTTATATCCAAGGAATTTTTTCATAAATGCTATGAATCTAACATGAACATTTTTTGCCCAAACTTTTTTCATTCACGTTAGGAACTTTTATCTAAATTAATTCATATTTCTTAATAAAAATATTTAAACGATTCAAGTATTGAACTTGTATAGCCTGTTGTACTAGGCACAACTCTTTCCTTTCTGCCAAATAGACTATTCGTAACGAATTGTATTTTACACTATATTAATAAAAAAAAAACACATTTCAGAATTTGTTGACAAAATATTGAAAATTTTTTTCAAAGCAACTTTGATTTCATAGATTTATTTATTAAAAACTAAGTTCATATTGCGTAGGAAATAATTCCTGTTTTTTATTTTTAAATTAATAAAATATATGAACAATAGACTATGAACTTTTTTCATAATATGTATGTTCAAACTTTTTTCTGTATATTGGAATATTAAAAAATCATACAAAAATATGATAAAATTTAAAAACAAATTCAAACACATGTGTGTAAAAATAAAAAGCTATAATTTTTTTCTGTGCACTTGACAATACTTACTAACTGCGTACTTTATGATCACAATCCCGCCGCATACTTGATCAATCCCGAATCATGCTAACTTTTACTTATTTAATCCTTGAACAGAACAGACTTGAAAATTTATATTTTTACTACTTATATAAAATTTAATATTTTTACTTACTTGTTTAAATTTAAATTTTATTATTGTTCATTCCTAGTATTGAACTTAGCTCTTCATGTTTGTAAACCAACGCCTTAGACCACTCAGCTAACTCAGTGTAAAAACAAAGATAGCTAAAATCCAGTATAAGCCAGCAGAATGTAATAAGACGTTTGTAGGCTATTAGTCGACACTGAGCGAACAAACAGAATAACCAAGAACAAGACAACAACATAAGCACAACATGCGACTGAAGCTATCAACAAGCAAACAAATACCAACACACTACGCATGTGTAAAAAGTTTATACTAATAGTAGCACATAAAATAACAATATTTTTACACAATTTAAGAATACCCAAAGTAAGAGCCTATTCACATATTACGTAACACTATTTTTGAAGGTTTTATAACCCCCCACTTTGTAACGCTTTTTACAAAATTGTCAGTAGAAATTTATCCAAAAAAACGCTAAAAATAAAATAAAGTTAATAACTAAAAGGTAAACTATATCATTTCGCGCAATTTTGCTATTAGGGTTTATCTTGCGAGCAATACTAGATGGACATTTGAAACTCTCATACGATATGCCTAACTATATCCTCAAATACAAATACTAAAATACAAATTCTAAAAATAAAATAAAAGGTAAAATTTATATGGTGTTCAAAGCAAGTAATATAACTTTGAGATTGAGCTGTATCTTGTTAACCGTAATAGATAGACACTCAAAATTCTCACATGGTATGCATTAAAAGATTGCTATAGCAAAATAATAGAGATGTTTAAATTGAACGGTGTAGAGCAATTATTTATGTCTTTATCATTTTTTTATTTTCTTAATAAAATCGCTATTTTTGTTAGGAGGTCTGATTTATTTTTGTGTGATGCAATTTAAGCAAGTACATCAAAGTTCATAAAAAAGTAGATTTCGAATTTTTTGTTAGCTAGGACAGTTGCGTTTCTGTTAACGATATTCATATGTATATAAAGAAGCCTACTTATTAATATATCAAAAGCAGAACTAGAGATAATTTTCTACTTTCTCTCACTATCTTACACCACCCATTCCTTCTGGTTTTTATTTCTTTCAACTTCCTTTGCAGTTACTTATAATGCTTTACTAAGCTCAAACAAATGTTGTTTAGGTTGCTTTGTTTTCACAAACATACACTTATTTTATATTATTACTATCGAAAACAAGGGTGCCACGAAGAAATTTTTTCTACCAAAATTTTCCTCAAAACAAAGAGCATATTTTATGTTAAGAGCATTTTTTTTCGTAAAATTTTTGTTATTTGGAAAATAACTTTAGAGTTTACTTTTTATTTGTAACTGAAAATCGTTCATTTAAAGATAAAAAATATATTATAGCTAATTTTTATGTGTAGTTGAAAAATATAACAACCCTGTTAAACATACAGTTAACGCAAGGTTTAAGGCGAATTGCTCGGCTGATCAGCGGCTCAATATTAATCCGATTTTTTTATAGATTTTTATTTTGAGCCCCCAACCGAAAAATAAGGTTGTTATAAATTTATAGTTTGTGTCTGTGTATCTGTGTGCCTGTCTGCGCCATCGTAGAGCCCAAACGGCTGGACCGATTTTGATATACTCAATCATTTTTGTTTGAAAGGTGACTTGATGGAGTGTTCTTAGCTATATTGCAAGAAAATCGGTCTGGTTGTTTAGAAGTTATCACCTCTTTTTTCGCTATATCCTCTTCAATCTGTGTGTCTGTGCCAAAAGCTGACTATTCGCTGGAAATGCCCATATGTATATTGGTATCGATTGACGAAACAGTGGATGGCAAAGGTAGAAATGTCGCAAACGTCATAGACTTATTGCATATAAAACCAACGAATGATTGGGCCTGACCCCCTCCGAAACGAACCAAACTCGATATGGTAGTTAAGTTTTGTACAACTATCATTTCACCAAAAACATAAGAGGAATACTTCCAGTGGTTCTCAAATTATGATGCATTTAATGTATGATAAAATACATAATTTGTTTGAAACTGCTTTCATATAACTGGCTACAATTTTTTTAATATCTAAGCTAGACGAATGATTTATGTCTTGTTTTAAAGGTATTATATTAGCGCTTTAACAACTATAATAATAAATCACAATTATAAAAGTATGACTTAAGAGGAGCGAGTAGAAATACATGTACACTCTAAAACATTACTTTAAATTTACGATCATATATTGTCTAAATGTGTGTTGAAAATTTCTCCTTGTCTAAAATTACATCGATTTTGTAGTTATCTTATTAAAGAAAAAACCCTTTCAAATTAAAAATATTTAGTCCAAGTGGAAAAAATGTAACATAACGTATGGTAGTTACGTCAGACTATCAGTCAGGAGGTCGCGGTTCAAACGTTCACGCAGCCAATCGCTTTTTTTTTAGTAAAAACATTTTGTTCAAAAATAATGCGTGTGTAATTTCAGGTCGATAATAATCTGTAAAGTGTTGCCGACTATTATCGACCTAATTTTCAACAAAAGTGTTTTAGAATGTAGGTAAGTGGGTATGCTCAGATGTACACCCCACTTTTTTGCGCCAATATACCGGTGCACCGGTACACAAAAAAAGGGTTGTACATTTGACCAGACTCACCTACCTACATGCATATTGATGCGCTGAATCTGCATCTGAGTTTCGTTTGGCTAGCACGTGCTTAAATCTCGAGTATATTGCGAAAAACTGGTACAGCTCTCGACAAAACTGCAGTTTTCGCAATTTACACTGAATTTTGAGGGTGTACGAACCAAACGGAATCCAGATTTGGATTCAGCGCGCCAAAGTGCATGTAGGTGAATGGTTCTGCTAAAATGTAGTGAACACTTTTTCTTTTTTTGTGTACCGGCGTTACTAAAAATTTTATTAACAATTGTACTTTCTTTAAAAGTTTTATTAATAACTCAGGAACCTGTAAAAGTACTATATAGAGATTTAGTGACGACATAGTGGAGTTGTTAAACATTAATATATATTTTTTTGAAAATTTTAAAAATACCGTTTATGTAGTTACAGCATCATGAATCGCGGATTGTGAAACAAACCTCTTCTATAATTGTGATAATTTTTTTTTATTTTTATAGCCATTAAAGCACTATTATGATACAGACTAGTGTTGTTACGAATACCAATTTTTAATATTCGCGAATACGAATACGAATATTCAATCTAAATAGTTAATATTTCAAATTTAATTGAAAAAAAGGTCTACCCTTTGCGTCAATAACAAGAAATTGAGTAAAAACTATCACAATAATTTAGGCATTTAACATTATTATGACATTCCGATGACTAAATTTAAAATTATTAACTTAGCACCTGAATGCCACTTTTTTAAATTTTTGGTGGAAAGTAAATAAGGGAAAATACAAGCTTCTTTTACCTATACCCAGGCAATATTTAGTGACACCAGCGGCGAGTGTTCAGAGCGAGCGAAAGTTTCGTGGCGCGTAGCTTATTTACACACCGCGCAATAGGCTTGATGGAGAAAAGACTTCAAAACTTTTATTTTTGAAGTTCAACATTCCTTTACTGAGCTTTGAGTATTACTTTAACATGATTAATAAATTAATTTAACAGGACTTTACTTTTTAAATATCATGTCGTTGTGAAATATATGTTGTTTCTTTTTTATTTACTAAAAGAAGATTATTGTTTTCGTTATAGACAAATTTTTTTTAGTAAAAATTAATATTTTTTGTTTAATTTTCAGTATTTTTTATGTATTATTTTTTGGAACCTATTCACAAAATATTCGCTTGAATTTGGCGAATACGAATACGAATATCATGAAAGAGGCGAATATTCGGGGATTCGAATACGAATATTCGTAACATCACTAACACAGACACATACATGGTGAAAGCTGCCAAAGCTATTCAAATGTTTTACCCAAAAATGACACATTTCACATATATAGCCAATGGTTTGTGAAAAAGCGATGAAAATGTGGACAAAATAATTTTTAATGTTAAAAAGATTTTTGTAAAAGCACCATACAGTAAATACATATTTAAATAAACTGATCCGGAACTTCCTCTCCCTCCTGAGCCCATAACAACCCGTTGCGGTACATGGATTGCGGTTAAAAACGTTTTGAAAGTTTTAGATAGTTTAAGGGATGATGGTCAATCAATTAAAATTGCAAAAGAAGCTTCGTAAATCTAAAACAAAAGCAGATTTAGTTTTTATGGCATGGAATTCTGGATTTATTGCCAACAATATCAAAAATTAACTTTAAAAACACAACTGATCTAGAACAAACAAACAGAATAGTTTTCTGCCACAACTTCTTTTATTTCATTTGTGTCAAGAGTTTGTTTTTTGTTGTTTTTCCGCACTTTACTCTCTTCGCGCTCATTCTATTTGATATTGATGACACATGTGATAGCTATGTGACACCAAAATTATTAAAAGGTGTCATACTATCGCTTGTTTGAACGTTTTTCTTGTGTATGTATGCTGTATTGGTTTAGCTTTTAAAAGGTCTTGCGTATTTTATCTGTCATAGTAATGATGATAAGTGTACATAAATGCAATGTCATGTTTTTAACTTTTTAAAAATGCGTTTAAACACAAAAATAAAAAACAAAACAATAACCTTTGTTTTAAAATACAAACTACAAACATTATAACATTGTTTACTTATTTCTCTTATACATATTTTACAATTTAATAATATATAATAAGTGACATCGCATTGATGTCATTCCAATCATAGCATTGATGACACTTAAACTATGTCAAAATTCTATAATGACGTTTGTCATCAGATTGATTTCAGTTTTCGATGTATTGATGACATTTGTCATAGCATTAATGTCAGAATTCTGATGATAGAGCGTCATCAATGCGATGATACATTTTTCTATGAGTGTATAATTTATATTATTCTACTCCGATTAGGTCTCCATAAGATAGTTCAGTGGCAAGTCAGAAGGTGCATACAAAGTATCAATTAACACCGTCCTAGGCCATCCCCATGTAAAAGTGACTGGTCCGCTTCATAGGAAGTGTTAGAACTCAGACTGGCCCCTATCACCTGGTGACCGGTTACGTGACTTATTTTGTGTCAGTTATATTTACCTTATGGTACTTCCATATATGCTGTATAGCGCGCACAACATACGAAATATGTTCCTAAATTAACAAGTTAGCTTTATGAATTCGCTAATGTGTTAATTTTTTATTTAATTTTTTCAATATTTCTTAAATAAATATTTTAATCAAATATTTAGTTTTTACTAAAAAATCAAATTGGAGTTTTAAAATTTACAAGCTTCTTTTTCCAGCAAAAGCTTTTAAAATGCAATAAACCGACCAACGGGAGAAGCTAAAGTGGCAGCGCTCCTTCAAAGTTTTATTGCAACAATACAAAACCCATAGAGCCAGAAAAGCATTAAAAAATAAATACAAGAAGTAAAATGTTATTACTTTTTGGGAGTGTGCATAGTTACTTCCTACAAAAAGAAGAAAAGAAAAAGATACGATACGGAAGTTAATGTTATTTACTTAAAAGGTTTTTTATGTAAATTAAATACACACATTTATAAACAGCACACGCATTGAAAGGATTTTCTAGAAAATTTTCTTATAAATGAACGAAAATATTATAAAATGTTTTTAAAGCATAAAAAAATTATTTTAAAATACATACATACCCGACTAGAAATTTTCCCGACCAATTGGGAATGCATGTGTCACACCCAAAAGGGTTATCCCATTTGTGATTAGATCGGGATCTTTTTGGGATAGCCCGTCTACAAATTAGTGACTCAACATAAGTTCTTCCCAAGTGGGAAACTATTGGGAACTTGTTGGGAATATCTAACACAGATTTTTAATCGTATAGTTTGCTCATCTTCAACAGAGGTAATTGTTGCATAGGCTGACTTCCAAACAGTATCAATGCAAAGTTTGTAAACAGTTCTGCTGCGGTATTTAGATCGTGTACGTATGCGAAGTTGCTAAACATTGCATCAACTTTGAAACCGATGCCCTGATTACTCTTTGGCGGCGTTTCTGATACTTATCGACGACGTTTTGAAAAGGTATGCATTGACAATGTTTTGTATTGCAACGATATGAAACACTATACATTGTTCGAATACAAAGCAACTGACGTTTTGGAAGTCAGCCATACTTTTGTCCCTTGGATAGTTTCAGCAATTTGAATTAGAGTTGGGCAAAATCGTTCCTTTTGTGGAATCGTTCCAACCGATCCGAAAAACTAAAGGAACTAGGTCGTTCCTTTCGTTCATCGTTCCGGTTTTTTTTTTTGTTTGAACAGTGAATGAACGAGGAACGAGAGAATGTCTCTGTCGCTCCTAAAAACGTCAACAAACATTTTTCATGGTTTATTTTCATTTTCTGACATAATAACAATAAAATAATTCTTTGTTTTCGTAAACTATTTGTAAAAAAAAACAGTAGCCCACAACAAGCAATAAATTTTTGCAAATAATAAAAACTATCATAAACATAAATAAATAAATCATTATCTATACAAAAAAAGTGTACACAAATATGTGAACGAAGCAAATGTGTTGTTTTCAACGTTTGTCAAAGCAAATTAATTACTCCTCAAGACGGTTTGCAATTGCGGAACGAGGAACGATAAAAAAGTAATGTTTGGATCGGTCCGTACCGTTCCATTTAGGGAATCGTTCCATGGAGCTACGTCGTTCCGGAACGACACAACTCTTATTTTAATTCAAAATTAGAGTTTCATATTTTCCCAATTTGAGCAAATTTTTGCAAGATTTTGACATTTCCCCACAGGAAACCAATTAGGTACCAAACACCTTTCTGCGTTACATCGGAATTGGGACTACAGTTAGATCCCAAATGTGTTTGCATGAAAATTTCTAGTCGGGTATTTTTATTGCTCAATTAATGTTTCATATTTTTAAACAGAGTACTAGGATATATGCGTAAGAGTTGAAGGTGGTATTTATGTTGTTGGTAATTTCCACATCAACATGTTTCTAATAGAGTTGCAACGAGTTCTAATGAGTTTTAAATGTTATATGCTTAAAGTTAGATTTTAAAATCAGAGGAAAACTCAGGCAGTGTAACCACCATTTTTTTATCTGAAAAAGCTTAAAGCTGAAAGTCCATAACACGCTTTACACGCTTTTTTGCGTCATACGCGGCTGTCAAAAAAGTTGAATCAGTGTAGTTGTACGTATCAAGTTACAGAGCATGACGCCTTGATGCGTCCAACGCAAAAAGCAGGTCCACTTTCTACTTTTGTAAGCGTCATCAGCGGCGTGCTAAAAGATTAGCTGTTTTTGATAGCCATTGATATTTTATTTTCAATGCTATCGATGATTATGTTTGTATAGTGTACTATTCTGCTCGTGTAATAAAGTTTACATATATTTGCGATCATAAAATAAAAAAAAACTTCTGCGTAAAAAGCGTCGCATGTAACTTGAAACGCTGAAAAGTGTGGAATGCGCAAAACGTGTGAAAGCGTTGACGCAAAAGCACGTTTTATAGACTTTCAGCTTAAGATTTTTCAACTGATTTTTGTACGGCACATCTGACTATTTAGTGTTTATAATAAATTTGCTACATAGCGAATTCAGCTAATAACACTGTGCTTGAATTTGCAACTTTTCTTTTGTAACAAGCTGGGCACCATATTGCTAAAGATCATTCGAGTACGCTGATCTCAATGGGGGTTTAGTCGATTTTCGAAGCTAGCTCTCGTTTTCGCGTTATTTGAGATTTAAAATTAATATGCCAAGGTATACTAAAAACAATATTTTTGTACTTTTTCGAAAATTTTTGAATTTAAAACTGTAGAATAAACACAACACAACGCGACACTTTGATTTTTTCGTGAAAAATCTACTTTTTTTAGCTTTAATCATCTAAATTCTCACATTTTTACATAAAACCAATTTGTACTGTAATTTCTATTCCCGCAAAACGTTTTTAGCAAAAAAAACCAAATTCGAACAAAATAAATAATAAAAAAAAATTTAATTTCGCAAAAAAAGTCAAAAGAATATCTTAACGATGTTCACATTTACTCAAATTAGCTAAATTTGAAGTTGAAAATCATGCCAAAAGTATAAAAAAGGACGGAAAATCGTTCCAAATAAAAAAATCGTTTTTATGGTAATTTAATATGAACATTATAAATCGTGAATATTGTGGAAACGAGAGCTAACTTTGAAAAACGGCTAACACCATTGACTACAACGTATTCGAATTAGCTTTACCAGTAAGGTGCCCAACTTATTACATTTTGAGACTAATATAGTGTAATAAATCTTAAAGACAGATTCAAATAGATGTTTGTTAAAAACAAAACCTATCATAATGTTTTCTGTGTATGGTAAATGGTATATAAAACATTCTTACTTGTTTTCCATATTCTACGTTTTTCCTGAAAGTTGATTCTTAAATAGAGTTTCTTATTTGTAAATATTTACAGTAGTAACGGTTGCATAAAAAAAAAGATTTTGCTTTCTATTTTAACAATTAAGGAATTATTTCCACCTTTACACATTTAAGAAACCACAATTGTTTAGAAAAACTGGAAAAAACTTAATAGCATAATAAAAAGCATTTGAATATGTTGGTTAGAAAAACAAATTTTTTAGACTTCTTACTTGATGGTTCCTTTTTTTTCTGTGCACCTCACAACAAAGTATTTGTCTGCGGTGGTGTTACATAATGTTTTTTTTTAGCTAAAATCTATAGTTTATTGTGGTAACAACAGTAGTCAGAATATTTTTTGTAGTATTTGAATTTTTTTACAAAAGGATTCTTTTAAAACTTAAATTTATATACACAAAGTGGTGTTATTTGTTCAACTAGCTAATTTTTTTTATTTTATTTTTATTGACGATTTGTCTCTTAGCTTAACCTCACAATTTAAAATTTGTTTGTCTCCTTCACGAGTTGTTGGTTGCGGTTGATTGTAAAGACATGAAAAAATGTTCGCTGAAATTTTTTTAATCATACTTTATTAAAAATCCATTTTTTAGCTTCAGTACGAAAGTTGAAAATTTGATAGCATTAATATAGTGCCTCTTGTCTGCTCGCTTTTCAGAAAAAATTTTACTGAACTTTACTGAAAACTTAACTTTTAATAAAACATCAGGCAGGTGCGGCTCTATCTGAAGCTTTTGGGAGGCGAATTTTTAAATACAACGCACTATTTTTAACTGGCTTAAAAAAAGAAGGATGTTTATCAATTCGTGTTAATTTTTTTTTTGTTTTCACAGGCATAACTCTGTCATTTGTCAACCGATTTTCAAAACTCTTTTTTGGTTTGAAAGGGATTGCCTGCAGTTTGGTCGCAAAATTGTTTTTTCGAAAATCGGAGGGGGAAAATTTCTTTTTTTAGTCGAGAGGATTTGCCTGCCCTTTAGTCCCATTATTTTTTTTTTCAAAAATCGGAGGGGGAAATTTCAATTACTTTAACTTACATGCAGGTATATAATATCACTCTGCCACGTGTACAATCGAACAAGTAACAAGTGCATGGCCATTTTTTACGATGACCACGTGCATAATCGAAAAAGTAAGAAGTGCATGGCCATTTGTGAGGATCGTTACAGTTTTACAAAAAACGCAATTTTTATATTGAAGGCTTTTTGCATTGAAGCCGGTTTTTTTGGCCAGAATTATGTAAAATAGAAATGTGGGGTAAAATATAGCTTTTCCCCTTCCCAGGATCCACGCTGGCAACAGATTTAGAAGCTTACAAAATTTCAATAAACTAGTTAGGAATTATTGAGGTAACCATGTTTGTTGTTGCTGCAAAACCTTATACAAGCCGAAGAAATAAACGATGAATATAAACTTCTAGACCAAATAAAGTTGAAATACCAAATTTTTGATAATGTATTGATTTTATTGTTCTATACTATATTATCTTCAATATCTGGGCAAAATATATTTACAATCGTATGTATGTATAATTTTTATTTGTTTTTTTATTTTTTATTCTTGGGATGAACTACGTTTTTCGGTATAATGCTACACTCATAGAAAAATGTATCATCGCATTGACGACGCCCTATCATCAGAATTCTGACATCAATGCTATGACAAATGTCATCAATACAACGAAAACTGACATCAATCTGATGACAAACGCCATTATAGGATTTTGTCATAGTTTAAGTGTCATCAATGCTATGATTGGAATGACATCAATACGATGTCACTTATTATATATTACTTAATTGTAAAATATGTATAAGAGAAATAAGTAAACAATGTTATAATGTTTATAGTTTGTATTTGAAAACAAATTTTATTGTTTTATTTTTTATTTTTGTGTTTAAACGCATTTTTAAAAAGTTAACAAACATGACATTGCATTGATGAACACTTATCATTATTACTATGATAGATAAAATACACAAGACCTTTTAAAAACCAACCCAGTACAGCATACATACACAAGAAAAACGTTGAAACAAGCGATAGTATGACACCTTTTCATCATATTGATGTCACATAGTCATCAAATGTGTCATCAATATCAAATAGAATGAGCGCGAAAAGAGTAAAGTGCGGAAATACTAGAAAAACATACTCTTGACACAAATGAAATAAAAGAAGTTGTGGCAGAAAACTATTCTGTTTGTTTGTTCTAGTTCAGTTGTGTTTTTAAAGTTAATTAAATAGTGCCGCGTGCGTTTGTGAGTGAAATTTATAAGTATAAATATATACATATATATTTTTAATTATTTGTTATAAGTTGATTTGATTACACTTTTTTTCTTTTTGTTTGTCTTTAAAGTTACTTTGTATTTTTGTTGTTATTTGCTTTTACCTTCCTACTACTTGTGGAGAAAAAGAAAATAAGTGTAATTATATCAACTTAATAAATAGCAAAGCAAAAGTGGATAGAAGAAATAATAAGTAATATAATAAAAGTGAAAATTTGTTATAGGAATTATTACATGAATAAAATCAATTTTTATTGTAATAAAAACATGTATTGTAGTTTGTATTTATTTCCCCATAATGTGAATTATAGTTTATCAAAGAAGATTAATGACAGGTGATGTAAAAGTTGACATCACAATGATATAAAGTGTCATTGGGTCAAAAATGAAGACACTTGACATAGTATTGATGTCAAATTACATCAGCGTTATTACGAGGTTTCTATGAGCGACATCATATTGATGACATTTTGACATAAAATTTACGTCAATTCGTCCTTTCTCTGATGTCGATGTATCATTGCATTGATGATAGATTTGTCATCATTGGTACTGATGACCAGCTGATGCTGTTTACAAGAAGTCACAGAATCGTAGAGTCTTTAGTGCAAACAACTTATAAAGTTGACAATATATCAACAGTTGTTATTGTTAAAAGTTACAGAATCGCACTACCTTTTTGTCTTTAAATTTTGAGACAGCAACTTCTATCACTAAAATCGTTAATAGAGAAATGTCGACAAATACAACCGGCTAGCTGTGCTTACATTCGAAGTTTCCTGTTGGGGGAAAGAGATGATTTACAATTGCCTTGAGGATAGGCTCTTCTCTTGCCGGCGATGGACATACATAATACATTTAAGTTTCTTTTTAATCACCTACTGTAATCTATTTAATCACCTACTTTAGAAAAATGCCTACGGTTGCTTCTACTAATTGTAATATTTAACGCTTTTCTTTTATACTTATATATTTGCCCTTGTATAAAAAGTATGTTTTATTAGTTTCCAGAACAATTTTAAATACTTTTGAGTTTTACTGTGCTTTGTAATAATGCTGGTTTTAAAAATTAAACATTTCTAGTTGCTATCAGAGATAGAAAATTACATAAGTTTAAATATATTAGACAAATCCTACATTTCTTTAAACATCAGCTAATTTAACAGCCTACTTTCATTACGTTTTCATTATTATTTTAATTTTTATTTGCTAATTAGCAATCAAAATTCATAGAGAATTTCATACCCTCAATTTAAAGAAAAATATTTCATAGTAAAAAGAAATATTACTTTTGACCTCATTTACATAACATCATAAGTTTAATGAGATTTTTTCTACTTATAATTAATATGTACATATTTTTATTATTTTTATGTTAATATGTATGTATGTATTGTAATTTTTCTCTAAACTTAAAACCTTAATTTGCACGATAATGTCTCACAACTGTAAACAGTCGTTTTATATAAAAAAAATCATTGTTAAGTTTTAATGAAGATGTTGTTAGAATAAGAAAACTGATTTTGACAGCTTAAAATATCGCTAAAATTACAGTCAAATATTTGCGTTCCTCAAATTTTATGAAATAAAAGAGAAAATGTGAAAGATTAAAGAAAACAGTTGATAAAAAAATTTATATGCAATTATTGTGTTTTCTGCTTTTCTTTTTAACCGCGTTCCGTATATCTTCGGCATCAGATTTAAATTTTTAATGAAACTTAAATATTGATTTTAAGTAGCAGTAATACTTTTTATTATGCATATAACAAGAATAATTAACAAAGACGAATATTTAGTAAACTTGAAAAATAAAATAACCCAAGAATTACTAAACAAATTGAAATTCTACTACCTAACATTCATCTGAAAGTAAGTTTGCGTCCAGCTTTGTTTTAAATTCTTCTCTGGTCTAAAAATGTTATAAATGTTTTAAAATTAACAAAACATGTATACTCAAACTTTCATATGTTTGTCAAATATTATTATAGAGCAAAGACAGAAAATGAATGATAGAAAATCAATTATTTTGTTAGATATTGGTGGCTATTATAGAAAACTTGTATTAAAACTTACATACGAAATAAAAACAAAGAAGAAAATTTTTTTAAAATATCTTTCTTCATTTTACTGTTTATAAAAGGGAGAAAACTGTATACAAATACATACGTTAATTTGAGTTTTGTGGTGTATGGAAACGTTCACTTTCGACGTATTTTCTAGAATAGCCGATATTAATTTATCTGAAATAGGTTATACTTTCGATATGTTTACCTAATCCTTATGGGTAGACTACATTTCAAGGCTGTAATTGAAGTGTATTTCAAAACTCTAATATTCTATTTGAACTCAAGTTCCCATTTACGAGAGAATAGTATCGAAAAAATTCTATAAAATATATACATTTATACATTCATATCCTTGGAACTTGGAGTTTTTCACTGGAATAGCAATTCTTTTAAGCGGGCCATCCATTAGACAATATTATCGCATACTTTATTGTACATATTATTATCGTTTTGAGCTATAATATGCAATAAACGGCACATCATTTTCAAAGCAAATATTATTCAATTTACCTGACAGTAAAAAAGTAAATATAAAACTGACAATGTTACCACCACACTAGACAATTTTCTTTATTGTACAATTAAAATCAAAGGTCTTTTGATTTTTGCCAATATATTGTGCAACCTTCGAATATGACAAACATATTGGCGATATTATTGTACAATACGAAAAATTTAACAATTATATTGCAAGTGGATGGGCTTTATACTTGATTTCAATTAGAATTCCTTATGGGGAAAGAACAGTAAGTATGTACATATGTATGTATTGTAAATTTTTTTGACAACTGGGACGTATGATTAATAAACGTTATGTGCATTTTTCATAAATTTTTGTTACAAGGGACGTATGATTAATATAAATTATGTGTGTTTTTCAGAAACATGTAACAACATATATCCAGTTTATATATGCACAATACGTATATATAAGCAAGTAGCACAAACATACTAAAGCGGCCCATCCATTATACAATATTATTGCAGATGTTATTGTACATATTATTGTCGTTTTGACCTATACTATGCAAGAAATGGCACAGTATTTTCAAAAAATATTATCCAATTTTCCTGACTGGAAAAGTAAATATAACACTGAACAATGTTGCCACCACATTACACAATTTTCTTTATAGTACAATAAAAATCAAAGATCTTTTGATTTTTGCCAATATATTGTGCCACCTTCGAATACGACATACACATTGGCGATATTATTGTACAATACGAAAAATTGCACAATTATATTGCAAGTGTTATAGCGCTTAGCGCTATTCACAATATTACACAAATAGTCTGGCATCACACAGTGGGGGATTTAGGGAAAAATGGTTATAAATCTGCAGTTTCTGAGCGCGTAGTCCGATTCTTATAAAATTGCATACGTCATATAAAGAGGTGTTCCTGAACTTAAGTCTGGACTTCCCCATTTTCTGTTGCCAAATAAAGTTGTAGAATACAAAGAAATACTATCAGCATCAGTCAATATTATACAGAGTGTGTGAATATTCATCGGTTCCGCTTTTATTAATAATGTGCTGCTTTTTAGGGTTTCGCACACCAAAAGTGTAAAGGAATCCTATTGTTTTCGCTACGCTATCCGTATGTCTGTCTGTTTGTCTGTCCGTCCGTCTGCCACGAGCTGTTTTCTCAGGAGCCGTAAGAGATATGAACCTGTAATTTTTACAGAATACAGACAGAATACAGAATAAAGACACTTATATACAGAAAATTTTCAAAGTGCGTGTTAATTGATGTACTCTGTAGAACATACTACACCGATATTTAAAGCAATAAAAATGAAAGGGTGTTCTATCAGTTAATGTAATTTTGACTATGTAATTTAGACAATTTGCTGTATCTTGGAAACCGTAAGAGGTAAAATCTTAAAATTTAAAAAAACGCTAAAACTAAAAAATTCCAAAGTTAAAAAAAATATCAAAACGAAAAATCGGCAAAATGAAAAAAGCGCTTAAAGAAAAAAGCAGCAAATTTAAAAAAATCGCTAAAAAGCAAAGAATTATCAAAGCTAAAAAGATCGTCAAAAAAACTAAAAAAACTCAAAAAACGAAAAAAGCACTAGAACTAAAAAAACGCTAAAACCAAAAATATTATCAAAAACGAAAAAATCGACAATTCCATTGCTAACAACATATATTCATACTAAAAGATAATAAAATTAATACTTGAAATATTAGTTTAAAAATTCTGTGTGTATGATGCTATAGCAAAAAATTTTAGTTTTATTATTGAATAACAGAACAAATTGAATATTATTCATATGTGCTGCTAGAAATTGTACGTTCACAATAAAGTTTTTAAGTAATATGCAACCATATCACTACAATTTTCAGTAGCAGAATTGTTTAAAATTAAATAGTAAACATATATTTAGTATGACGACAGATAAATAGTCGATATTAGCTGCAAATGATAACTAATATAGTAGTAATTATAAACCCTGATAATAGATACACAATACTTTATATATTTAATAATTTTTGAAATTATTGTTGTGGAGTTGTTTATATATTCCCTAAATCTAAGATAGTCTACTTCTTTTATTTTTATTACAGTATACGGACCGTGATATGGAGGTTGTTTTTTTGTATTTCTTACCAAAACCATGTCTCCTACTTTTAAATTTAACAGTTTGATTTTTATGCATTGCTCTACTCGCTTCTTTTTTGTTATCTCCAGTAATTCCTTTGCCTTTTATAATGCGAATTGTAACCTTTTAAGTAATCATTTACATTTTAAATTGGTTCAAAATCTGATAATTTATCATCTGGTAGGTGTTTGTAACCTTCCAAATATTAGCTTGTATGGAGTGTGGTTTGTATCCATATGTGCCGTTGTATTGTAAGCAAATCAAAAATATGTGATCCAATGGACCCATTCATCAGTTCTACAGAAGTTTAAAAAAACTCGTTAAGTACTCTATGGTTTCCTTTTATGGAACCTAGAGTTTTGTGGTGATGTGGTGTACTAAAACTTGGTTTTATTTCTAATAGCTTAACCTGCAAAAACTACTGCTTCGGCCGAAGCAGGTTTATAAGCGAGAGAAGCTAGTTTTGCTGTTTCTACTGCTTCGAAAAGTGCTTCAAACATGCATGATTTTTGTTCGCGATGTCTCACTTTGGAGGTCTTGTTTTTTATATAACACAGCGCTTCTTTCGAAGCATCGAAAATGCTCTAAGATCATGTCTCATTGTTAAACTACAGACAAGTCAAATCGTGTTTTATTATAAATTTCTCTCTTCCATGCATAAGGTGGTAAATGTAGAGAGAGCATGCTTTAAATGGGTTTTCAGTTTTCAAATGTGTTGGTGTTTATTTGAAACAATGCGTGCGACAATTCTTTAGAACCTATATTGTTGAAAGATACAACGCTACTGAACATGATTTTGTTTATTTTGGAGTTCATGTTGAAGAAATATAAAATGCTGACTAACTTCGTAATTTAAGCATTATGAACACTTTTTGAGCATCCTCGGAAGCGCTTCAAAAGATCGCATGTGGAAGGTATGAAAGTGTTTTACTGCTTCCAGAAACATGATATTTTTTGCTGGGTTACATACTTCTGTCATTAAATCATTTACAAATTCGCGACCTTTATCTGATTTAAGAATCTTGAAGTGCCCGTACACTAAAATCAAATTTTCTACCAGAGCTTTAGCATCCTTTGTCCCATTCAGGACATGCAACGATGTTCTTCGTCAAGTCGCATTGCATGGTCAATATGTATCTAAATTGATTCGAAAATCTAAGGGGTCCCACCGTATCTATGTGTACAGATAAGAATTCAAAGCTAGTCAATGGTGTCTCTGTTACTGTCAACTTTTCTTTTGAGTGCTTTTTTTTATTAATTTTGCTTTTATTGCAATTCCATGTTCTTTTATCATTTTAAGTGTAATATGCAGTTCTGCCTGAATTTCAGACTGCCATAAGAACTATATGTAAAAAAAACAAACTGAAATTCAGGTTCTAAAAATGTTCAGGCAACTTTCCGTTTGGTGGTACGCAGCTGAGGGATGTGATATCAATTAGTGGAGATTTTTTCCGTAAACTAAAACAAAAATTAATGTTCAGACAATTGTTTACTCACGGAATTTTGGACATTTTGTTTTTGTGTAGTGTTGTGAATAATTTTTAATGTTTGCAAGCTAAAATTAATAAATTTAAGTCAATTTGCGTGAATGAAAACAAATTTCTCTAAACAACTATTTTTCCGTGTAGAAATAAATGCAAAATTTCGAACCTGAAATTCAGGCAGAGCTGCATACTACGCTTTAAGCGTGGTACTGACTTCTTACGGAAATTTACATTTATTTCTACACGAAAAAAATTGTGTACCCTTTTGTAGGGAATAATGTTTGCATATACACAAATTCCTTTATTTTTTTAAATTTACAACACACAAAAACACTAAAAATTAATTACAACTTTGAAAAAATAAGAAATGTCAAAAATTCCGCGAACAAACAATTGTATGAACATTAATTTTTGTTTCAGTTTACGGGAGAGTGTCCACTTATAGTTGTAACATTCCTGTAATAGACAATAACGGCCAAAAATTCCGTATAATTTTCTTTTGGCACGCCGAACTAGCAAACAGAAATTTCTTTAAGGAATTTACCAACACGAATTTCCGTAAGTTTTTTTTTACACAAAGTTCTTATGAGAATGTGAATTTCCTTAAGAGCTCCGTACCACGCTTTATCCATATTTTTCTATATGTATAAAGTAGTTTTTCTGACACCTAAATGTCCACCTAATGTTGACTTGTGATAATGAGAAATAACAGCATTCTGTAAATTTATATCCAGTATTCCTTCTGGTTCTTTATATAACATTTTTAAAATTTCGTTTTGTTGCAAAATAATGTTTTTGTCTTGTATGCTACTTTTTCATTTAATATTCCTTTAATATTCCTTTAAATTTTCTCATACCTTTTAGGGTCTGTATTAAATGTAGTGCAGATAATTTGTTAAAGAGGCATAATAAAAATAATAAATGGCAGTAAAAATGAAATGCAAAACACATAAACCTGCTTTAAATTTATGTAGAATATAATGTAAAAAGCATCATTCAAGTACAAATTTTGCTGGAAAACGAATATTTTTAATATATTTCTATTTTGTCTTCTTTCACCCTTGTCAGCCTAAAAACAACAACACTTAAGAGATAGCAAGAGTACCATTTTTAGATTGGACGTCCATTTAAATATGCCTTCTTAAAAAAACTTCTTCTGAATTGTTTCAAATGCTCAAATGATTTGCTATGGAAAACAAGCATGGAAAATAGCATAAGACTAAAAACGGGAAAACACTGGAGGTAAATATTTAAACATTTGCATAAATTATGGTTTGTTAACAAGGCTTATATTTTAGGCAGAAGAAAAAGTTTTTTATAAAACTGCTTTGTGTTTTATTACCTTAAAATATATTACCACGAAATGCTGAAATGGTAGTTTTGGAATACAATAAGTATTAAAGAAAATGTTTGAAGAAAAAAATAATAACAGAGCAGGCGTAATACGTGCAACTAAAGCAAAAGCAGAACAAAATAGAAATGTTTATGAACATAAAAGTGTAAAAACGACAAAAATATCAAATTAACTTCATTGGAGGATAAGGGTACTTCACATAATATCGTCCTTTTATTATTTTTACCACACACATGCACTCAAAAGAAAATCAAGTCATTTCTACTTAAGTCAAACCAAAGCGGCGTCAAAAGTACGGTACGTACGGGTATTCTCAAAATAATACAGAATTCCTAAATTAAGAACGAATTGGGCAAACGCTAGAATATTAATTTGAGAAATGCAGGCTTGACTAAGTACTACGAGCTTTAGGTTCGCGGTCCACCATGCACACAACCCAAGGCTCTTCCAATTTCCTTCTTAAGCCAAAACGTTCAATGGTTGAACTACGATTTTTTGCCTTGCAATCCAAGTACCACTGCACAGTGGTTTGTGGCAAAAAAATGGAAATAATTCAGTATCATCGTAACTGCTGAAGCCAGTGACATAAAATTTTACATGGTTATAGCTGAGGTGTTGTCCGTCTTAAGTTTGAAGAGTTTGGGGTGATGGCTCTTTCGAGAGAGGCTCCAGGCGTTCCCAAAATTGGTAACCTCGGGTATGTCAAACTTTAAAAAAATCGCCAAAATTACATTTCTTGTGCGATTTCTAAATCCTTTCCAATTTTGGAATCTGCTATCAAAGGCCTACATTTGCCTCACTTACGGCTTGAATTTCTCTCCGATAGTGCAAAAGTTACAGGCCTTGCAAAAAAAAAATTTGCAAATTTAGCGATCTTATTCTGGTATTTTTTAAACTGTGAAGTTGTTTAAGTCGCAAAATTATACCAAAAATTTAATAATAATCAGCACAATTCAACAAAAATTTTCCAATTTACCGAATCAATTTATCTTAATGGAGCGCGAAATGGCAGTAGTTTCAATTTTACACTTAAAAAAAGTGGATTATTTGTAAATTTTTTTTCTCAAAAAGTTACTATCAGTATTTTGATTATAAAAAATAAGTTTCTTCAAAGACCTTAACCAAGTTAACATGATTTACATAGAGGACAAAAAACCAAGCTAACAAGCTAAAAAGCTAAGCTCTATATATAATAGTTCGCCCACAGTAACCCCTAGAATATGATCAGTTTTAAAAATATTTTTCATGTTTGCATGAGTGGTACAAAAATTGCAAAACTGCGATCTTAACTTCTCAGCCGGAATTTTAAAGCTATATTTGATAGCAACGTTCCATATGTGGCGATAATGGGCCCCGCGACTAGTAAGTCAGGAGAGGAAAAATACCGAAAAAAGTCAGATTTTCATATGATTTTTTGTTATTACTAAAACAAACTTACTTCGAATTGTATTTGGTCCAAGCTTCTTACTGTTTTTTATTAGTAACTATACCATCTTAAAACTTTGAAAATTTCATAGTGGTATCTCAAGTAGTTTTTAAGATATTGCTGGTCAAATATTTAAAAAATTAACGAAAAACCTTAAATTTTACTAAATTTTTTATATTTTTCCTTAAGTGACCACAAATTTTGCGAAACTCTAAAAACAAATGAAAAAATCTTAGTCTGCAGGTCTCTATCTTTAAATTTATATAAAATGTTCCAAAAACAGTATAATTCTTTGTCTGTTATAGCGCGTATAATGTACACAATTATTTAATAATTTTATGGTTTCCAGTAGAAATATAAAATTAGAGTTTGTTAAACGTGGCGTATGATTGATATTAATTCAGTTAAGAAAAAATATAAAAAAATTTATTTTTGTTGGATTGGTATTGAAAATAGTGTAAAAATATGAATTTGGTCTTGAGGTCTTCATTTTCTTTGCGTGATAACAAACAACGTATTAGACTTTTGTTTGGAACATTTTATGTAATTTTAAGGGTAGAGACCTGTAGATTAAGATTTTTTTATTTGTTTTTAGAGTTTCGCAAAATTTGTGCCCACTTAAAGAAAAATATCAAAAATTTAGTAAAATTTAAGGTTTTTCGTTAATTTTTTGAATCTTTGACAAGCAATATCTTAAAAAACTATTTGAGATACCGCTACGAAATTTTCAACGTTTTAAGATTGTATAGTTACTAATAAAAAACAGTAAGACGCTTAGACCAAATACAATTCGATGTAAGTTTGTTTTAGTAATAACAAAAAGTCATTTGAAAATCTGACTTTTTTCGGTATTTTTCCTCTCCTGACTATACTAGTCACGAGGCCCATTATCGCCACATACGAAAAGTTGCTATCAAATGTAGCTTTAAAATTCTGGCTGAGAAGTTAAGATCGCAGCTTTGCAATTTTTGTACCACTCATGCAAACATGAAAAATATTTTTAAAAATTATCATATTCTAGGGGTTACTGTGGGCGAACTATTATAGATAGAGCTTAGCTTTTTAGCTTGTTAGCTTGGTTATTTTCTCCTCTATCCAAGTCATGTTAACTTGGTTAAGGTCTTTGAAGAAACTTATTTTTTATAATCAAAATAATGATAGTAACTTTTTGACAAAAAAATTTACAAAAAATCAAATTTTTTTTAAGTGTAAAGTTGAAACGCTGCCATTGGAAAATTTTTGTTGAATTGTGCAGATTATAATTAAATTTTTTGTATAATTTTGCGACTGAAGACAACTTCACAGTTTAAAAAATACCATAATAAGATTGCCAAATTTGCAAGGCCTGTAACTTTTGAACTATCGGAGAGAAATTCAAACCGTAAGTGAGGCAAATGTAGGCCTTTGATAGCAGATTCCAAAATATGAAAGGGTTTTGAAATCGGACAAGAAATGTAATTTTGCCGATTTTTTTAAAGTTTTACATACCCGAGGTTACCAATTTTGGAAACCCCTGGAGCCTCTCTCGAAGGAGCCAGCACCCCAAACTCTTCAAACTTAAGACGGCCAACACCTCATCTATAAGCATGTAAAATTTCATGTGACTGGATCCAGCCTTTACGAAGATACTGAACTATTTCCATTTTTTTGCCACAAACCACTGTGCACTGTACGGCTTATTTATTATCTTTCAATCTTGAAAACGACTTTAATACTTACTTAAATTTTGATATTCTTTCTTTTACCTACTTGTTTCTATTAAATAAATTTTATTACAACTTTCGTTTTATATATATTTTTTTATATTTCAAATCTTGAACTCATGTTTGTTTCTCAATTCTTTGCCAGCACCACAGAAAAAACCCTAATTCGTATTATATTACTGAATTTATAAATTCAAATATTGTTTTTTACGGAAGTCCCACAAAATTCGTAAAACTAAAACCTAAAATCCGTAAATATTTAATACGAAAACAAAAACAATTTTTTTTCTATTGAAATATTATACTGGAATATTTGAAATATAAACAAATTCAAACACATGTGTGTTAAGATAAAAACATATCATAATTATTCTTTGTATAAATGAAGACCTTTAGCAGCTCAGTCAAGTTAGCATTTGAAAATTAAATTTTATATTTATAAAATGCAATAATTTTGAGACTTGGTTTGGACTTTTGTACTTAACGGTGTTATTCTACTTTTAAGTGTAATTTAGTATTTATACTAAAAGTGAGAAGAAAAAATTAAAGCTAAGGACGAATATTTTCTTTCTGCCTGCGTACTTCCTCTATTCGACCAAAAATAGATTATGTGGGTAGGCGTTTCCCCTTACTGCTTGTGCAGCTCATCACTTATTTTAAAGTTTTCAAAAACATTTCTTTAAATTAATTTAATGACGAAAGCACAAACTTTTTAAAATATATCCTTTACAGTAAATTTTTTTAATCACTTCAACAGATTTCAGTTAAACTTAAAACCAAATTCTTTTCATTGTTTCTGCACCATATTTAACAACACTGCAGAGTACCGAAATCAGTAATTGGAATTAAGAACGATGTGCACTCATAAACTCTCAAAAAAGCATACGCATTTTAAAAGAAAAGAAAAAACACTACTGAATCGAATTTTAATTGAATTTTATGGCAAGTGTTGAAAACAATTTCCAGTACTGAACCACACACACAAACAGAATAAAAAATACTCAAAGTAACGCACGAACAATTTAAAAGAAATAGACAGACATGTTCAGTGAAACTAAATGAAATTAGATTTGAATTTGATAAAGAAGAGAGAAAGGCACAATTTGTTCTGAACTAAGTACATAGACTTAAGTTACATAAGAAATCATTAGAAAATCATATCGGCTAGACAACTATCATGCCTTCGGTATAGAGAAATGCATAAAAACGTAAAAAGAAACGAGCATGTCAAATCGAAAATTGATATATGAGTTTTTGATGGAGCAAATTTTCTTTTGCTTTATTAAAAAATAGAGCAAATATGTTGCAATTAATTTATGTTAAAATGTTTGAAATGTTGTTTTAATTGAAAAGCTGTTTGCTTTAATAAATTTATGTAATAAATAATAGAATTATAGATTTTAGTTAAAAGATGAGATTTTGTTGGTAAAATATCCATAGCATTTATTTAGCCTTTTAGGCTTGATTTCTAGTTTTAGAAATAACCTTGCACATGGCGTGCAAATTACAGCATTAAAAGGTTATGCTTTGAAATAAAGGAAGAGTAATTTTTATTGAATGAAAAGATAGAAAAAAATATTTAGCTTACACCAAAATAGTAAATTAATAGCTCAGATTGCGCATCATTTGGTAATTATTTACGCGTTAAATTGGTAAAATTTCCCATACATTTTGTTGTTAAAAATTATAAAACATAATTTTACAGCATCAAAATTAATGGAAAATTTTAAAATTTTGACGAGTACACTGAAAGGAAAACGGTTCGTAATGGGAATGAAACCATTACGTTAACGCCTTACATTAATACAACGAAAATTGACATTAATGGCATGAAACATTGCATATCAGCAGTAAAAAATTACATAAACGGTATGAAACACTTTCTTCAAGCACATTTTATACATTTTGTGTTGTCATTAATAATATGAAACTTTTTCATTCGGAAAAAACAAGGCAGAAACCTTTTGTTGCAGCAATATTATATTATTTTATTTTATACTTACAATGGCACAATTAAGGAAATCAAAAGAGGTCAACATTTTAGAATATTTGACCTTCAGGTTTCCGTCGATTTTTATATAGTTTTGGTGTGAATTTTTGCTTTAATTCACTACAGATTCTTTCCTGGTTAACATCTTATTTAATTAGGTCTAATATTTACTTCAATAACTGATAGAAAATACAGGATGCTCTTTTTTAAGCATTAGAATTTATACATGAGTATTGTGTTCCAAATTTACACATACCTAAAAAAAGAAAAAAGAAAGCATATGTTATTACATTTGTTTAATTTTTTATTCTATTTATTTTATTTTTTTAATTTGAATCATATAATATGTATGTTTTTTGTACAGTAGGCAAATAACTTTTTAATTTTTTTAGAAGTAGACATATTTGCGTAGCATAGTTGTCTAGGCCATAAAAAAGTAAGGAGAACCATATTATCTTTTATTTCGCAACAGTGGAAAAGTTTTCGCAGAAAACGCAATTATTGAAAACTACCAACGTTTTACACACGTAAGCGGAAAAGAACTCTGAAGAGATTAGCGGGAGCTATCGAAACGTCAGTTCAACCCTCCGTGCAGGCAAAATTTTCTTTGTCTGCAGGCTTCAAATTTATCTCTAAATAAAAATATAGTTTAATTGAATAATTAAATTAAAACCGAACTCTAGCCAAAATAATAAAATTTCTTTGGTTATAAACTCATACAGTTCGACTAAACTCATAGCTTAATTGAAAATTACAATAGCTTTTTCAGGATATTTAAGACATTTTAGAGGCATTGTTAACAGGATGCTATGTTCTCTTTAATCAATATTATTAAGGGAATTCGGTTTCCAACGAATAACTTTGTCATTTGTCAACACATTTTTAAAATTCTTTTTTGGATTGAAATAGTTTGCTTGCGCGTTAGTCCCATAATTTTTTTCGAAAATCGGTGGGAGAATTTGCTACCCACCACACAAATTCTTAACTTTGTCATTTGTTAACCGAGTTCCAAAATTCTTTTTTGTTTGAAAAGTTTTGATTACAGTTTAGTCCAAAATTCTTTTGAAAAACATAAGAGGGGGAATTCCGGTCCACCACGTATAACTCTGTCATTTGTCAACCGATTTAAAAAATTATTTTTGGTTGGAAAGGGTTTGCCTGCAGTTAGATTCTACATTTTTATCCAACCAATTTCTAGATTTTTTTTGTTTGAAAGGGTTTGATTTGTCCCAATAATTTTTTTTTCGAAAAGCGATTTGCTGGGTTTTGTATAATTTTCAAAGCCTAGTAAGCTTATTTTTGAAAACTATTTATATATTTGTAAATTCTCAAATGGCTTTTGAAAGTCTGTACACAAGATAAGGGGTTTATAACTGTTCAAAATTATGTTTGAAGTATACTGACGATTTGGTAAAGCACCAATGAAATGCATATAGACAATGCTTAAGCACCAGCAAATAAATTTCATTGAAAAAAATTTTTTGAAGTAATAATATATAAAAGAAATTAAGTGCTTTCCTTTCTTCTGCTACAAAGTTTTAGCAAACCATTACAATTTTGCGATTCTGGAAAACTAAAAAAACTGTTTTGTTTATTATTTTTTAATTTCATTTTTTTTTTACTTTTGAAAAGTTTCAAAAATATATAGGGTTATGACTTTTTTATATTTTTTTCAGACATCAAATTTTACATGCCCTAGCCAAAATGGCAACAAAAAAATATTAAGAAATGCCATCTTACTTTTTCGCTGCTGTCAAAAAATATTTCGCACCAAACGGATTGAAATTTAGTCTATGTGTTAAGACATATAAAAAAGAGCAATCAATTGTCCTTACCCCTTTACATTTTGTTAAAATTTAATACGAATGATGCCTCTGGCTAAAGTAATATTGATGCAAAATCTGAGCTCACTATTTTACCTACTACGCCAAACACTGCGACTTTACAATAGCAAAATTCACCAAAAAAAATTTTTTCATGACATATAATTTTCAGTTAAATGAACCCGAACAACTTGTTTGATACCGGGACTTTAAAAATATTGACTATATTAGGTTCGAAGAAGAATTTTTGGAATTAATTGGAGCATTTTATATAGCTTAATTTCCGTGGATGAGCAGCTCTTTTCTGCAATCCAACCCGAACTACTTGTACGATCTTGTGGTTCCTCTAAGAAGAAAATTGTAAATAGGCATAATAAGCCCTGGTTCACTCCCGAGATAAAACAAGCGATTAACCGCAGAGATTTTCTATAGGCTAGATGGAAACGTTTCAAAACCTCAGATTTGCATGAAGAATATCGAATATCACGCAAAATAATGAACGGGTTAATTAAAAAAAATCGGAATACTATGCCGCAAAGTTCTCTACTGCCATAGACTCGACGAAAACTTGGAAAACGATTCGCGAAATTGGCATTGATGAACCTGGTAACCAAGAACCTTGTGCTATCGTCACTAGCACCCTAAATAACCAATTCATAAATATTCCTAATGTGGCACCAGATACTGATTACTATAATTTCGCTAATGATAACTCACACAATAATTTAAATTTTATTAACGTAAGGCAATTTGATGTCTTATCCAGTTTGCTATCAATAAAATCCAATGCAGTTGGTGTGAGTAGAATAGATCCTAGGTTTTTGAAGATTCTAGTTCGAAAACTCCTTCCCCTTATAAGTTTTGTTTTTAATAAGATTTTTACCACCAACCAGTATCCAAAAATTTGGAAACTGGCGCAAATTATTCCTATTCCTAAATCCAATTCTAATTATAGGTCAATAGCAATCTTGCCATTTTTATCCAAAGTCTTTGAAAGATTAATCCATAATCAAGTTACACAATATATTCAAACCAATAATATGTGGACTGATCGGCAATCTGGTTTCCGTAAAAATCATAGTTGCATAACGGATCTTTTAGATGTTGTTGAAGATATAAGACAGCAGGTAGAGTGCGATAATGTTATATTTTTAGTTGTCTTGGATTATTCCAGAGCGTTCGACACGGTTGACCATAGTATTTTGTGTCTTGAATTTAAACATAAGTTTGGATTCGCATCAACTGCCGCAGGTCTAATACATTCATACTAGTTGATAGATACCAATATGTTGAAACGCCTACCTCAGCTTTAACATATTTGCCATGAACTCGAGGTATTCCGCAAAGCTCCATCTTAGGTCCTCTCTTTTTTTCATTACACCTGAATGATCTTCAGGGCAAACTCGAATACTGCAGGATTAAATTGTATGCTTATATAAAGCTGAGGATCGTCCAGCTTTATATAAGCTGCTGCAATACCACCGTTGATGAATGTGTGAGGACCTTAAATCATGATTTAGGTCCTGATTATTAAAAAGAGGTAACCAAGTTTTGATTGCAGTCCGATTTTAACGTTAAGCAACCAGTCCATAGATATTGTAAACTCTGTTAAGAATTTTGGTGCACATTTTAACAGCACTCTCACTTGGTATAATCACGTTAATTTTGTTAATGTTAATAAATCTAGGGCAAACTCAGTATTGTACTCCAATTAAAATTTGAATAATCCTTGCCAAATCTTACTTAATACCTATTTTATTGTACGGCTGTGAACTATTTTTCGAAGCCTTATAGAGCTAATTTAAGGCTACAACATATAATATAAAAAAAATTTTTGTGAACACTTTTCAGGATATGAAATATATATTTTTTATATGTTTGTTCAGGGGAACTGAATTAAATAGTTTTATAAAACTCTACAGTGCCTTCCATTTTCTTTGGTACCAAGTCTGCTAAAAAATATTAGATACTAATATCAAAAAAAAATATTTAAAATAAGCATTTATGAAAAATGTTAAGTCCTTTAAAAAGAAGGACAAAAGATGAGGAAACGAAAAACCAAGTACGCAGTTTGACTATATATTGTCTTTAGATTAATGGATATATAGTTTTATTTCTGCTAAATAGAAGAAACTAAAATTTGTCTCGCAGTAATAAAAAAATGTTAATGCATATTTCTCAATTCTTGAAAAAGTATTAATAGATCGATTATGTATGGAAACTGAGCGTCCGTTGGGTTACTAGTTGCTGAAAATAATACTACTGATGGAAACTGGCAACTGAGAGCTGTCAATTTCAGTTGCTATTTAGTACCTTTCTGGCAACCATTAATTTTCAGCAGAGTGTGCAAACAAACAAAACTTTTCGCAAACGTGACACAAACTTTTAAAATATTTTTAATCGTTTCGTACATGAGCATAACCAAAACAAGTACTTTTGCAATAATAAAAAATTGAAACAAAACAATTGGATTTTCACTCATCTGCGTGCTTTAATATCCCGTTTCAATCGTACAATTGCAAACAAACCAAAAGCAGAAATGTATTTCGTTGAATGGTTTATTGTATTTAGCATATATACACTAACACATTCTCTACTTTTCAATTTTGATCTTGTTCTTTTCTTTTCTAGCTGCTTACATTTAAGACTTAAATGTACGCAGCTAGAAAAGAAAATATCGCCAAACATTGCCCCAAGGGAAAAACACCTACACCAGTAAAAACACCTATACAATTCGTGTGTGTACTCAAGAGAACAACACACACAAATTTCATTTAGTAGCAACAACAATGAATATTTGTTGCTTTGTTTTATGAAAATTACAAAAACACCAATACATTCTTATTTTAAGTGTGGACTCTTTCTGGTGGACTCTGATTTAAGTTAATGTACATTTAGTGTACACAAGCACAAACAATACAAAACTAAATGGGACTATAATTCTCGTTGTATTGTTTTGTTTTTGTTTTGCACATTGAAAAATACAAAACAAGACGAAAGCAAGCCTTTCGTTTAGTTTATATTCGTACTCTGATTTTCAGTTACTGACTGGCAACGCAACTAAAGTTCGGTTGCATTAAATAATTCGGTTGCATTAAATAATTCAAATCGGCGCCGATTTCAAAAACAAATTCTGCTGAAAGATGACTTATTTACATTTTTTTTTTATTGTTTTGTATCAAAAAAAAAAATAATAGAATAATATATTCTAGGCCTTGAAAACATTAAAAGGGGCAAATAAGTCATCTTTGTTTTTGAAATCGGCGCCAATTTCAAATCGAACGATTTCCATCACATACCACAATGTTTGTTTTCTCTAATAATAATAATAATAATAATAAAATATTGAAAGAAATATTTTCATATTACTTTAAATTTGGCACTTTGGTCGTAGATAAATGCATATTTTTAAATTTTAGGTGCATTTGTTAAGCGCTTAAATTCAATTTTTAGTTGCATGAAAGTCCGAGCACTGCTCATAACACTAATAGACATGCTTAACTAGCAACAAATAAAACTTTTTTAAAATAAAATTGGAAGAAACTCTTATTTTTGCATATTTTGGTGGTAAGTGCATATTTTTGCATTTTTTGCAGTAAATGCATATTTTAGGAATTATAAAAAAATTTTAATGCGTATTTATCAATTTAAAAAAATATTAATAGGATGATTATAGATGGCAGCCGACCCTCTGTTGGGTTACCATTTGCTGAAAAGTATATTACTGATGGCAACTGTCAACTGAGAGCTGTCAATTTCGATTGCTACTTAGTGACTTTCTGACAACCATTAGTTTTCGGTTGCCGGCTGGCAGTGCAACTAAAGTTGGGTTGTATTAAATAGTAGATCAAATTATGTATGTTTGTTTTATGTTTTTGCCCTAGTAATAATAAAAATAAAATAAAATATTTTCACATTATTTTAGTTTTATTACTTTGTTCGTAGGTAAATGCATATTTTTTATTTTAAGGTGCATTTGTTAAGCGCTTAAAATCAATTTTTAGTTGCATGAAAGTCCGAGCCCTGGTAATAACTAAAGACAGAACATAACCCTATAGAATAGAATGCGGGAAATATCTGTTCCAAAGACCGTCACTGCAACACCTACTGGATCTTTTGTGCCATAGATCAATAAATTAAATCAAGTTCTGCATGACTCTCCTCATGAAAGTTAGCACAGAACTCAGAAGCTTAAAATATAAAAAACGCCTTCTACTTTTACATAAGAGTAATTCGATTTAGCCGGGTGTGACCACTTTACACATATTTTTTGTTATAAATTAAGAATATAAAATTTTTTACTTAAAAAAAGGTTGCGACTCGCAAGGCCATTAAGCTTAAAGTCTTTGAATAACTGGACTGAAAGAATGCGATTCATGCTTAGAATGGTCGTCAGAAAGCTGCGACGGGTGTGACCTTACAAATCTTAGTTTTAAAGAATTATGACT
This sequence comes from Panzeria rudis, assembly GCA_956483635.1. Taxonomy (NCBI): domain Eukaryota; kingdom Metazoa; phylum Arthropoda; class Insecta; order Diptera; family Tachinidae; genus Panzeria; species Panzeria rudis. The sequence goes on from OY101449.1 coordinate 75,249,035, forward strand.
TTCGGCATAAATTCTGTAAAATTTTTACTATAACGTACACAATAATTTTGGTATAGCTGTCTGTTCAAAGTGTTTTTAGCTGTATTACGTATATACTTTTTGACAAAAAATTAGTTTTCTTAAAAAAAAAACTATTTTTCAAATGTGACGGGTGTGACCGACGGGTGTTACCTAATACGAAAATTTAAAAAATTCGAAGATATAAAACTTTTTATTGATTTCATTAATATAAATAATTTAAAAATAAATCATAAGAAAATAATAACATATTAAAATATTTGCTATGCCTTCTATTATATACAGCAGAATACTATAGCTAAGTATTTTTTTAAATTCAATAAAAAGCGAAAAAAGTATATTCTTTTCAGAGATAAGGGTTCTTATTAATAATGAGAAAGGGAAGAAAAGAAAATCTGAAATAAATATTAAACAAACAAAGAGGGAGAGTAAAATGTTTCGTGGATGATCATTTAAAAGTGCATCAAATTACTTAAAAAATATTAAATACTGTATTTTTTGTTTTTCCTATAATTGTCTTGCTCTAAAAACATCAATTGAGAGATTTTTATTAAAAATAAAAAAATTATTTGTTCCTTGCATAGGGCCGTTTTACGTTTCACACATAAGACAATACATTCACAGAGAATGTGTGCCGTCCTCTTCCAAGCATAAATGACACAAGGGTGAACGAACTTGGTTACTTTTCTACAGAGGATAGTTCAGTCAAAAGTTACCAGAGAGAAAGCCTGTAACCAGCCTTAAATCATCCCTGTTGAAATTCAGGATGCCACTCTATGAAAATGGCTGCATCAATGCTTTGGGGTGCCTTAAACCGGAAGAAGACAGCTACACTTACTTTGCGGTCGATATGTCATTTCCCCTGATTAAGGACTCGACAATCGAACAGTTTACACCACAAAAGTACTCAGGCCCCATGTGAGGAGCAGTAGAGGCCCTTTATGCGCCTACTCGTTACCTTACTTAAGAGCTGCCTGACTATCGAAGAAGATAGCTATATGCGCGCTCTTAATGCCCCTACTTACATTAATATGAACACGCTTGGCCTGAAATACCGTAGGCCATTTGCCCCTGGGCACAGAGATTTTTACAAATAATATATATGTATATATATATTTTTTTTTGATATACTAAAATATGCTATCTCAAAAATATACACAAACATGTGGAAAATATGAAATTTTTTGCATAGGCATAAATTAGTAAGAATATTTAACCATTTTATAGAAGGTACATTGTTTATTTTGACAGTAATAAGCGAAATAACTAGTTTTTTCGCTCTCCTGAGAAGTTAGCTTTTTTGAGTTGGCATTTCTTGTAAACAAATTTCTACAAACTCCTTTTGGTACCAAAGTGATAGCAGTTCTAATTCCTCTGATATACCAACATCAATTTTAGGCTACTGTGTGCACAAACGATCAACTTATGTCGTTCTGCATTCAAACAAATGAAATTGATCAAGTGAAACAACATTTTAAAATAATCGAAATACCTATTACTAGTAGAAAAAAAAATTATGTTTCTTAAAAGTGCATTAATGAAAAATCCCCAACTCCCTCCCCACGAAAATCTGTCCTCAATTTGGAGACAAATCTTCTCATCTGTCTACACTTATTCCAATAATAAATAGAGTTTCTTATTCCAGCAGCTAATTAATATTAATCATTCGCCCTGTGAATATCTTTAATTGAAATTTCATAAAAATTAGCTAACTAGTTATTATTATTAGAGTTTTAACAAGAATGTTAATTAAAAATTATTGCCTTTTTACATTTTAAATAGTTAGATGGATATAAAAGTTACAACTCGTTGACTAACAAACATCCTTTGTAAGACTCAAAAAGTATTATGCAAATTTTCAGTAGTATCCCAGCTAATATTCATAAATATTACTAATTAGATATTTCCTCACCTGCCAAGAATACTTTTCTTGTTTTGTCCTTTTGGGTGTCCTATAAATTGAGCGCAATACATTCGTTGGCGGCAAACTTTTTGGACAAAATTTATGCCAACAACAAGTCATATGCCAAAGTTTGTCATGTAATGCTGGTGAACTTTTTTTCTCTAATATGAGCCGGAACAAAAGTTAATTTTTTATATAAAGCACAACATTTGCTTTTCTATCCACAATTATTTTTTTATATGTAACTTTTTGAGCAACATCTATTTATGTCACTATCAAAAATTAGACTACAACACCATTGTAAGAATTTTTTGACTTCAACACAAGCTGAGCTGTCTATTTTGTAAGAGTATGTATGTACATATATTACAATGGCAGAAATTAGTAATTTTGTCCTCAGTATCTAGGCACATAGTAGTGCGCCAGGCCAAGTTCCGGCCACACAATGTGTATTATTACACAAAACCATTCGAGCTGTTTTTACTCCCTCATAACTCTGCTCCACTTAATCATAAAATAATGAAACATGAAACATAAGGTCTCCCTACATAGGTAACCGCATATGAGAAGTTTGAAAGTGCTACCATAAAAACTTCCCGAGATATGAAGGTGTAAATAGTGCATATCTTAGTACCTATTCACTGACTCACTCACTGACTGACTAATCAATATTATTGGGCACTTCCACTATAGCTAGAGAGTTGAAATTTGGATACAGATTGGTCTTGGTGAGCATTTAACCAGATAAATCTGAAAATGGGCATTTCTATCTGGTGGCGGGGACACAGGAAGGTCCTGATGAACAATGACCGGAAAAAATTTCAAAACAGGCACTCTTAATTTTTGGGCGACTAGGGTGGCCCTTCTTTGTAAGGGGGAACTTCCAGTATAGCTAGAAAGCTGAAATTTGGTACACAGGTAGGTATTCTTGAGCAAACAACCAGAAAAATCTTAAAACGGTCACTTTTTATATGGGGGGACTAGGGCACCGCTTATTTGTATGGAACACTTCCACTATAGCTACAACGCTAAAATTTGTTATATAGGTAGGATAGGAAAGCATTAAGAAAAATGGAAAACGGAAAATTTTCATCTAGGGCTTATTGTATGGGGCACTTATTGTATCAAATAAAAGCTTAGAAAAAAGTACTGAGATCCGCACAAAAACATAAATGTGAAAATAAGGCCAAGTTCCTATTAGGGATGGCATATGAGATTTTAAAATTGTACCAATTGTTATCTAAAATTTTTCTTTTTGGGACCTAATTGTACAAAAAAGTTTTTTTTTTAATCAAAATCATGTATTAAGTATATAAAATATATCACTTTTTTACACATACATACATATGTAAGTATATACGGAGTAATATCTGTGGCGAAAAGTAAGGTGTGCTTAAGTCGGATTTAGCAATTTCTAATCGAAAATAGCTTATTAATTTAGACAAACTTACTATTGGAAGGTAGAAGAATAAAATTCCGAAATAATCGTCTTTACTTCAATACAAATACACATATTTATAAAAATGAATTTAAAGCAAGAGCTTTAAATTGCAGAGACTATGTTTTGTGAGCTGGTCTTATCTGACCACATTTAATATTCCTCTTTTTAAGTCGAACTTTGTTCTTAATATTTCGCAAATTTTTAATTTAATAGATATAATCTCGCGTAGGTGCTAGTGGACGAAAATGGCAAAATATTTTATCAAAATGAAAGAGCTGCAATAAGGAGATTTTCTAAAAAATGGAAAAATTATTAACTGTACTAAATAGGCCAGTGGTGTACCATTGTACTTTTAAGTTCGATTTGTACCAAAAATGGTACAATAGTACCAATTTTGCTATCCCTGGTTCCTATCCAAAAAGTTGGGCCGTAAAAAGTACTGAGATCAAAATAAGGACCAAGTTCTTGATGGGTACAACACCATCTCAATTTCTAGGCAACCTGTAAACTTGGAATTTTTCCATAATTCTTTCCTATATTAGAAAGGCAAAAAAAATATTGCCAAGCTTACAGGTTGCCTAGAAATAAGATAGTATTGTCCCCATCAAGAACTTGGTACCTATTTTGATCTCTGTACTTTTTACGTCCGAAATTTTTGGATAGGAACTTGGCCTTAATTTTACATTTATGTTTTTGTGCGGATTATATTAACACGGCGAACACCATTATAAATAAACATTAAGTTTCACTAGTACGACTCTATCTCTCTCTTTTACACTGTCTCTTGTTTAATTATCTTAAATTGTTTTTGTGCCATAAATTACGTTTCGGCGCTGTTTCTGTTGTCCTTAAAGTGGTATTTTACATGTCAGACACTGACAAGTTTATTAGAAAATTCATGCTATTGAATATTAGTTTTTTCACTGGTATTAATAATTGCTGGCAAAAGACGTTCATTGGCAAGTAACTGGTTTGCTGTTAGTTAATTATGACAAAATTTAAGTGGTTAAATTAAAGGAGAACTTTGCATTGAAGGGAGTATAAGGCATAGATGGATTTTAGCATGATATTATTTATACTGGAGATTGTGTGAATTATTATGGAAATATGTATATTAATAAAAATTTTAACTTCGAAATTGATACAATTAAAAAATATAAAAGTTCTCATTTGCTAAATTTTACTGTTAAATTAAAAAAGTAAAATAAATAATAAAATAATTACAACGACTATTTAAAATAAACATTTGTGTATGATTTCTTCCAACATTCCTTATTTGCTGGAAGACCAAAACTTCTTTTTAGATATAATAATTTCACCACATTTTACTATTTTTATGGATCTTGTCACGAAGAACTTTCGAAACAACTTTTTAATTGCTTCAATTTAAAATTACCAAACCACTTATACAATAAAATTTTTTCTAAAGTTTCTTTTAGCACAACTTGTAAGCCAAAACTATTTTGGCAATATTCAACTTATTTTCATGAAAAAAGAATTCCGTATTCTAAACTTTGTGACAATTGACAAAATTATAACAACCTCCAATTTCAATATTCTGAACAATATAAAAATTGGGACATTATTTGTGAAGCAGGCAGGCAAAAAATTTTTTGTATACGATTTTTATAGTTTCTGAGTTCAGAAAAAAGTTGTTTGTCTTCGTAACGAGATATAGGACTTTGAAATTTGGACTTAGTTTTAAAAAGTAACAAAACAATCGACCCTGTACTATAAACCGAATCCGAGTATATTTCTCGTTTTCCAAAACTACATAATGACCTCCCTCATTGATGCATTTTAAATCGTATAAAGTAAATTAATTACAGATATGATATTTTAAGCTCTAAAAAATATGAAACTAAAAAAAATCTGAAAAAAGTTTACTATTAGTGAATATAATTTTTACAAATCGAGCGCTTTTAAATCGAATCGATTTACAGAACAGGCAGGAATAAATAAAATTATCAGGTCTATAGTTCAATTAATCAGCTTTTTGGATTTTAGAAAAAATATTTTTTGGAAAAAAATTTGTTTAAATAAAAGTTTCATAATGAGCACGAAAGTCGATTAGAAGTTAGACTCGTCGTAGTACTTCGCAAACATAATTTAAAGGTATTTTGGCGCTTTAGCCTGTCCAACTCCTGAACGACTTTCCTGTCCATTATGAAAATTGGAGCGCGTCATATACACTTTAAGCTATTTTTAGTAAAAAAAAATTAAATTTTTGTTGTTTGTGAAATTTTAGCCTAATTTATCACAGAGCTGCAACAAGTATGATCGAGCCGTCGTATTCACTAGCGCTAAATAACAAGTACAAACCAATCAAGCCTTTGACAGATTTGTTCACATTCGAGTATAATACACGAACCAAAAATATCAGTTGCACTGATTGGTTTACAAACTATGCGGCTCGTTTAGGAACAAGCGCTCACTTATAGCTCGGCTGTTTTTGGCATGATTTGATTGTGATCGAAATAAAAACACTCGAGTATATTTTTGTGTTTTGCAAATTATTGTTGTTATAAGCAGACACGTAGATACGTGTGTAGCTATGTAGGTTTTCTTATGACACTTTGTAAAGAAGAAACAACACGAATGAGAATAGTACGAAACAACTACAATAGCGCGAACATTTTATTGGATGTACCCAGAAAACAATTTTTGCCGATTTCGGTCCGAATTCGGTCAGAAAGTCTGCACAAGATGCCGAATTCGTATCCGATGTCGGTTAGAAAACGTACCCAAAACCATGTGAGTGGTTGACAAGAAGCCGGATCTCTTTGTCTGAGGAAATTATGAAAACTATACCGAAAGGTCTAACAGAATTCTGTACGAATTCCGGCGAATTATAAATGTCGGGAAAAAGTCTGACAAAACATCAGAAAATTTTCCGATTTCTCTGATACGTTTTACGTTCTGGCGTATTAATATCAGAGAAAAGTCGGAACTAAAATTAGAAATTTATCAGAAATGTCGTTTAAAATTCCCCATGCATTGTTGTGCTGCTTATGGCAGCTCATCAGAAAACATTTACCCATATTTTATAAGTTTAAAAACTCAAATATTTGTGCGTATAAACTCAAGAAATAAATGAGAATTGTAACGAAATTAAAATCAGACAATGTGCAAAAGTGACTGCTAAAAGTCATAAGACGTAGATCAGAAAATGTGCAGACTACTCTGTTAAATGCCTTAAAGGAAATTAAATTGCCTTCGGATAATGTGCAGACTATTCTGATATTAATCGGATAGTATTTCCGACAATGTGCAGAAAAGTCGTACCAGAAAATTGCTTACTGATCCGCCAAATGTCTGAGGGAATTTTGGACAACTTGGCTGATTGTCTGGTAAACTCTCAGATTTTTTCTGATGTTAGACATGTCGGCCAAAATTGTTTCCTCCCAATAAACATTATTGTTTGATATCAACTTGAGATGCATTTGATATCAAATACCATTCTCAAATCTCCAACGTTAATTCTCAAATGCACCTCAATAGTCCGATTATAGTCTTCTCAACTTGAAAGGCTCAGTTTTAATATTGTGATTTTCTTAGTTATCAAATTGAGAAATTTGTGATTCTCAACTTGATATCAAAGAAATTTCTCCAATTGGTTTCAAATGAATGGTACGGAATTGCCATATTAAAGAAAGCCCATTTATATAAATTTAGGATATAAACAATGTTTTTTACTTAGTTTTGTAATTTATTTATTATATAAAAAAAAAACATAAAATAATGAGATCATAAAAAACAATTCATTTGAGTTATTTTTAAGTAATAATAAAAAAACATCATAAAAAAGATCATAAAAACAATTGATAAAAAACAATTCATTAAAGTTATTTTTAATAATAAAAAACATTAATTAATTTGGGAGATATTTTCATTTTTTCCATTTACATAATTTATCATCTTATGAAGGCGGTTATTGGCGTATTGGAAAAATGATATGAGAGTTCTTTCGAACTCCCTGTCCGAAGATGCAGCTGCAAATTTTTGATTGTAAGCTTCTGGAAAGATTAATTAGATTTAGTTAATAATAATTTCAATCATAACATAAAAACATAACTACGTTTTAATGCCGCTGTGACACTTAGAGCTCGTACAGGTTGTTTTGTCCTAGTTCCTTGCCAGGAATATTTGATAGCTACCTCATCCGTTATCATTTTCCGCCAAGCTGTTTTTAAAATTTTTATGGAATTGCCACATACTAACGCCATAAGTTCGGAAACCTAGTAGATGAATTATTAAACTTTAGTATTTGGAATTTTGTTTATATTTTTGTCAAACTTACCAGGTCGTTCAACTTGTTTTCAGATGCTTGAATTTTATCTTCGAATAGGCTGAAGTCCGACTCTAGCTGAAATGGTGTTTTTGGCAAAATTGGCTTTCGCTTTAAGGTGGTCTTATTTCCCTCCGATTTTACCTCTTCCAGTACTCTTTTTAGTAATTTCTGAGTGATTTCATGTTCTAAAAATATTGGAAATGTGCATTGTGTTTTTGTTTTTAGAAATATGCTTAATGCGTTATACCTTTGAGCACATTTTTTTGGAAGTTGTCAATCTTTTGATTCAACTCATCCCAGTCTAAAAAATTAAAAATAATTCAAAATTATAATTTACATTTAATATAATTATACTAATAAAAAAAATAAAATTACTTATGCTCACCTTTTTTAGTTACATACTCTTCGGTTATTGTTAAAAACGTACTGTTTAATGAAGGGTATAAATAAAAATTTATTAGATTCGAAATTACTAAACATAATTATTTTTTGTGATATTAGTTCCACTAAATGTTGAAAATTGCAAAGTGTCGCAAAATTTAATATTAAAATTGGATGATTTTATTGGAATAGTGAAAAAGTCCTTTAAATTCAAAACTTCCTTTCCTATAATTTCTATATCGCTTTCATTTTGAGAAATAGACATTACTTTAAATATTCTATTGTTTATACTATAAAAATTATTAGGTCTTTTTGTACAAAAATAAAACAAATTGGTATAAATTGATTTAATTGTCCCATTATTAAGAAATTTTTTATTTGTATTGTCTTTTGGAGGTTTGAGCAATCTTAAGCTATCCTCCACCAATCTGTTACATATCTGAACTGCAATTTGATGATTTTTTTTTACATTTCCTTTTCAGTTTAGACAAATAGTTTTCAAATTTTAAAGCACTTATGGATTCTAGGCAACCATAATTAAATGCATCATTTGCTAAGTGCGTGTGGCAGTGAAAATTAAAAGTTAAAAAAGTATCATCGTAGAGGCGAGATACATTTTTAACAAACTCAGACAAAATAACTTTTGCACATTCGTTATTTTCCATACAAGATTTTTCATCTAACAGAATTCTAACTCCCAAACTGAGCAATAAAAAATGATTATATCGTTCAGCATCTAAAACGTCAGCAAGGACGAAAATGCCTGTATATAAAAGAAACCATCTTAATTCTGTAGCCTTGAACCTTTCAATTTCATTTAAGCTTCGAGGATGTCTAGCAAATTCGTTTGGCACTTGGTTGCTCAAAAAAAGTAGTTTTGAATTTAATAATTTAATTTCTGACGGTTTTAAAGAAAACATGCGATTTCTTTTTCTGATCCAACCAATGAGTAAAGTTTTCATAACGCCAAGGCACACTACATGCATATAATCATTAGGAAATGAGTTCACGATATCTATAGCTAATTTTTCTATAGCCAGTGGCTCTAGCAGTTTGTGATGGTTGGCATCTATTCTTAAGCGAAAGTTGGAATCTTTCCATTATAAAGTTGAAGTACCTTCTTATTTAATAACAATTAACATGTTTATGTATTTTTACTTATTAAATAAGAAAACATTGCGCTTTAGCAAAAAAAGGGAGCTTATTTTTGTATGATTTAGCCATTTCTAGCCTTTCAAAAATACCGATTTAGCTTCTTTTTTCTTCCAGCTCCTGGCAACACTGAAGTACCTACATATAAGAAATTAAAACAAATTATATGGACTCCTCGAAAGAAACTTATCTAGCAGCAAAATTATACCTAAAGATATTAGTCAGGAAATTTTTAACTATTGGAAACTCTTTTAACAATATTTGTTTTTAATACAAAATGTAGGTAACGAAATATAATATTCAAGTTTTATTATATTTCAATAAATACTCTTTTGCTTTTAGTTTTTAGGTAACTTAAGTACTTATGGAAACATGTAAGTCAGGCTTTGTTCATGAGATACAAGAACAAAAACATTTTTTACTGATTATTTAAAATAAGTATAGACTTATGTACATTTTTGGAAAGTATAATAAAACTTTGTACAAAAATTTTTTAGTTTTAAATTAAACATTTGCTAGCCTAACAATTTTCAATATTCGTTTACGTTCTATTTACTTTGATAACAATGTAAAACATCCCCCGTGGTTTATGAGCATTTTATATTTATATTTTACTTTATTCCTCCTCTTCCAGCAACAGAATGATGACAGGAATGGCTACGATGACGAAGATGACGATGTTTAATAAACTGCTACATTTAACATTTTAACCTTTTGAGTTTGACAAAAACAACAAACATCAACAACAACAATTGTTAAATATTTTTTTGTTATAAAATGGGGTGAATTGCATACAATATGTAAAGAAAATAAAAATACTTTATTTCCATGTCTACAAACAGGCAAGGATATTTAAGCAAATGACTTGTCTTTGTTAGAAATAAATAATAAACATTAGTGTACGAGGGCGGTTCCAGAACTTCCAGGTCAGATAGTTGAGAAAATTACACGCAGAGAAGAGACCTCATTATGGATTTCAGACTATAACAGGCCCTATATTCCGCACTACTGGCCTTGTTCTTTTTTTTCTACGCAATTGGGATTTTTTATTTTTTATTTATTTTTATATTTTACTTTGTTTAAACATATTATGTACACAGTTTGTTTTTTGATTTTTTGTTTAAGTGCAAGGCCACACTGTAATTTTAAAATTTAAAACTTTTGAATTACATACAAGCGTACTTTTTAAAAACGCTAGTGTAGCATGTCCCTGCAGTTCACTGCTAAGTAACTTTGAACACATATATTACTCCACAGTTCGCAGCTTACTCTCGAAGTAGAAACAAGCATTAATTTGCCGTCGGTGAACAAAATAAACAATATAAAAATATACATACAATATTTATAAAAAAAGAAAAATATTCGCAACAACAAAGTATTAACAAAAACCGTTTTGTTTAATATTTTACGTACCTATACATTTTTCATTTCTTTTTGTAAAGTAAATTATAATTATAAGCAAGTAGGCACACAAACAACAAATACATTTGGTATTCGTACCAAATGAGTACGAATACAACAACAAACAACATAAATGCCTACGTTACTGTTGTTGCTGCAGAATGTGATAACTCAGTAAACAAAAATTTACACTTGCGTACACGGGTACGCTCAAATTCAATATCTATGACAGACCATAATATAAAAGTAAATTTTTTGATACCAGCTTCACAGCAAAGCACAAGTGCCAACAATATGAGCCAACATCAAGCTGAAAAAGGAAAAACAACAGAAAGTGTCCCCCTAGAAACTGATTCCGAAAATCTAAAAATCCAAATGGGTATTGATCGCTATTTTAAAGTGATAAATAATAAAAAAAAGACAAAGAAGTCCAAGATCGAAAAACCTCGCTCCATTGGCGAAAATGTCCAAAGATGGTAAATCTGATGCGGCGCTCGCAGAAAACCGGTTTTCACTTCTACAAAACGACGAAAACGAAATCACCATTGTCAGGTCAAGCAAGCCGCCCCCAATATCCTTAAGAGAGAAAAACTCAAATGAGCTAATTAAAAGGCTAGTACAATTAAGCGACGAAGAGGCGTTTTACGTGATCCCGATAAAACGTGGTGCGATTAATGAAACAAAAATTCAAGTAAATGAAGAAAATCGTTACCGCTCAGTAGTTTCGGAGTTTGAAACGCAAAATAAAAATTTTTACACCTACCAATTGAAAAGTGCAAAAGGCCTCTAGGTAGTGATAAAAGGCATCGATTCATACGTGGATCCAGAAGAGGTAAAAGCGGGTCTAATAAATAATAATTTTAAAGTAAAAAATGTTACTAACATTAAAAATAGAGAGCGAGTTCCCCAACCACTATTTCGTGTGGAAATGGAACCAGGTGATATGAAATTAAAAAGGAATGAAGTACACCCCATTTACAGCTTAAGATATTTGCTGCACCGACGAGTTACCGTAGAGGAACCACACAAGCGAGCAGGGCCCATTCAATGTCTAAATTGCCAAGAACATGGCCACACCAAAACATATTGCAAGTTGCGCACCGTTTGTGTCGTCTGTCGTGAACTACACAGCACTGCCAATTGTGATAAGCAAAAAGATGATTCCAAAATGAAAAAGTGTAGCAATTGCCATCAAAATCACACTGCAAACTACAGGGGCTGCCCTGTCTATGTACATGTTAACCAGTCTTTGTCTAACAGACGTAATCACACCTATGCTCAACCTAATTTCGACAATACAAATTATCCCCAGTTGCGCCAACCAGCTACCAGCCGGCCTTCATACGCCAACATTTTTAAGGCTAACCAGCCCATAGCGCAAAACATACCAAACAGCCAGTTCTCGTACGCTAATGCTTTGAAGTCTAACCAGCCCCTAGCTAAAAACGGCCTCTTGCCAACGAAAACAGTGGTTTCAATTTTGATCGACTTGAGGCTTCAATAGAAAATTTAATACAAACCGTAAATTTTTTTACAACAAACATGACCTGCATGATGCAGGAAGTGTTGAAAATGCAGTCTACATTATTGCAGGCTGCATTAAACAAACCATGAACTTAAAACTCTGTTTCTGGAATGCAAACGGCATCCGCCAACATAAAAACGAACTAGAATACTTCATGATAGATAAACAAATTGATGTTATGCTTATCTCTGAAACGCACTTGACTGCTAGAAGTTTTTTTTAAATCAACGGATATACTCTCTACGACACAAAGGACCCCCAAGGTAGAGCTTGTGGTGGCTCGGGTATACTAATAAAATCGCGATTAAAACACTACTTAATGAGTGATAATTGTGAAGACTATCTTCAAGCAACCAACATCTGCATTGAAGCTTTTCATCAAAACCTGGTGATTTCATCAATTTACTCTCCTCCCAGGTACTCTATTACAGAAAATCAGTATAGTAGATTTTTTAATTCACTAGGCCCACGCTTTTTGGCCGCCGATGATTACAACGCTAAGCACACGTTCTGGGGATCTCGCCTCATCACGCCAAAGGGTCGCGTTTTGTTTGACACAATTTCAAAAATGCGGTTAAATGTTATATCAAGTGGGCAGCCAACTTACTGGCCAACAGATCGCCGAAAAATACCTGATGTTATTGATTTTGGAGTAGTAAAGGGTGTGCCCAGCGAAATGATCCAAGTTGAAGCATCTTTAGATTTGTCTTCAGATCAGTCACCAACTATTGTCACTATATATTCACATACAACATATTCACCCACTTGTGATTTAACGATGACAACCACACGTATAAATTGGTTGAAATACAAAAAATATTTGAGTGCTCATTGCCCAGAAAATATTCCATTAAAACGCCTGCTGACATAGATGACTCTATTAGAATGTTTGAGGCAAACCTTAAGCAAGCTGCTCTAAATGCTACTACTACAAATCGTCAGGTGAGATATAATAAAATTTTTTCAGCAGATGTAGAACGGCTTTTATCCGAAAAAAGAAGAGTTCGTAGGGAATGGCAACGCTACAGATCCCCTCAGCTAAAATCTAGGCTGAAGGAATGTACTAAACAGCTGAAAACTCTACTAGAATATCAAAAAACCGCTTCTCTTCAAAACTTTCTAAATGGGCTCGACGCAACACCTCAAACAGACTATTCGCTATGGAGAGCAGCCCGAGGCCTCAAAAGACCAGTAATATATAAGCCTCCATTGCGAGCTTCGAGACTGGGCAAGAACTGACGCTGAAAAAGGTACTCTGTTTGTATACCACTTGCAGAAAGTATTTACTCCAAATATGTCTGATACTATAGTTGAGCTGCCACCAGTCCTCGCTATACCAGATGTTACTTTGAGGTTCAACATTCGTGAGATTGAACACTATATTGCCGGCTTAAACTCGAAAAAAGCCCCAGGCGCTGATAAAATAAGCAATAAAATGCTCTTAGAGCTACCCTATACTGCAAAACGGATAATTCTATTTATTTTTAACAGTATTTTGCGCCTCAAATGCTATCCCGCAGAATGGAAGGTTTCGCTGATTACCATGATACCTAAACCAGGCAAAGATTATACGAAGGTGGAGTCCTATAGGCCTATAAGCCTGTTGTCTAACATGTCAAAACTATTTGAAAAGCTACTTATGAATAAGCTAACACCCATACTGAATCGTACTGGATGCATTCCAGACCACCAATTCGGTTTTAGGAGACAACATAGTACGATTGAACAAACACATAGACTCGTGAACGTGGTTAGAAAAACCTTCGAAGGAAAGAAATATTGTTCTGCGCTATTCATCGATGTTTCTCAGGCATTTGATAAAGTATGGCACGCAGGTTTAATACAGAAACTAAAGCAAAACCTACCCGAAAACATCCTTAAACTTTTAGAAAGCTACGTAACTGAGCCAAAATTTGTTGTTAAAGAAGGTAATTTTCAAAGCCCTCCGTAACCCATTGAAGCCGGAGTTCCTCAAGGTAGCATCCTCGGTCCTGTATTATATCTGATATATGCCTGTGACTTGCCGGTAAGCAGTAACATACACATATCAACATTCGCTGATGATACAGCTTTTCTAAGTGTTCACAAAAGCCATCAAGAAGCCACCCGCAATTTGCTAGATTATATACCCCAGTTGGAACAATGGCTACAACAATGGCGGATAAAAATTAACGAACAAAAATGTCTACACATTACTTTTACATTGTGCAAAGAAACCTGTCCACCTATACAAATAAATAACCAAACCATACCTCAACACACTGAAGTAAAATATCTCGGTGTTCATCTTGATCGTCGTCTAACATGGAAGTTACACATATATGCAAAGGTGACCCAAATGAAACTAAAAGCAGCTCAAATGAATTGGCTCATTGGAAGGAACTCTACTCTAAGCCTAGATTGTAAACTTCTTCTATACAACTCCATTCTAAAACCAATATGGTACTACGGAATCCATGGGGCACTGCCTCGGCATCAAATGTAGAAAAAATTCAAAGGCAACAAAATAAAATACTCCGTACGATTACAGCAGCCCCATGGTATGTCAGAAACAAGCGAATTCATAAAGACCTAGATGTGCCGCCGGTTAAGACAGTGTTTTCTAAACACGTGACAAGCTACATAAAAAGACTTGAGTTGCACCTAAATCCCCTAGCCCGAAACATCATTAACTTTAGAGGCCACACTCGGCTGAGAAGGAGGGACACTCTTGCTCTCAGCCGAACACGAGAGACGTAAACAACCAAACAACCAACCGCTGAAACAAATATTTGTGTCTGGCACTTTCTGGACTTAAAAATTAAAATTTTAGAATTAAGATTTGATTACTTATTGTTAGTTGAATTTTATTGAAGATACAATAAATAAATACATATAACCGAAAAAAAATATTACTCCTAATTAAATTTAAACGTTTAAACGCCGACTTTGGTCGAGTGGTCTACGCGGTAAAGAACTCTAACGAGAATAGCGGGAGCTATCGAAACATGTCAGTTCAACCCTGAGCGCAGTAAAAAATGTATTTCTTTGTATACATGCTTGACTTTTATCTCCAAATAAAAA
Organism: Panzeria rudis; assembly: GCA_956483635.1. Lineage (NCBI taxonomy): Eukaryota > Metazoa > Arthropoda > Insecta > Diptera > Tachinidae > Panzeria > Panzeria rudis. The sequence goes on from OY101449.1 coordinate 75,264,210, forward strand.
TATAATTTAAGTGAATAATTAAAGTAAAACCGAACTCAGGCCAAAATAATAAAATTTCTTTGGATATAAACCCATACAGTTCGACTAAAATTCATAACTTATGCTATAAACACATTCGCCACAGCAGGCTACTCGGCTACACGCCTACAAATGATGTTGGCAACAATCGTCGTCGTGTAGTCAGCTTCTTAATTATTTTGAACACGGCAGCTACATCGTAACCAGCTGACATGTTGTTGCAGTACATATTTCAGTGGTGCCACTTCAAAAGTTTTACTTGTATAAAAAAATCGCTTATTCAAAATCTCGCAAAATGTAAAAACAAGTCAATTCATCTCTTTAAAACCTATTGATTGTTATGGCACTTTTCATACTTAAATTTGTTGATGTTTTTTTCTGTTTAATAAAAGAGAATATTGACTTAAGACAATAATACCAGCATCGTTGAAAATACAAAAAAAAAACTCATAAGGCAGTAGCTGTTTTTAACCTTATAATTTTAGTGTAATTTTATTTAGTCTCTTTTGGATCCGGCGTTACGGGGTTCAAAACTTTTATATTTTATTACCCATAACTCCTAGAATATAGAACGGATATAAGCCATATGAATATCACTTTAAACTTCTCGAAAATGCCTTTCTACTGGTATACAAATTTTTTAAAACAATTAATTTTTTTTACCAGACTTTTCACGCAGAAACTCCGTTATCGTAAAAAGTGGTCTATACAACGGTACATATGCATGCGTACAGTTTTATAGAGAACTTTTCATGCTTTTATTGGTGTATAGTTGAAAGCTGTCACCTACGAAATACGTAAGTTATGGTACTTAAAAGATGAGTTTAAGAGTTAAATGAGTTAATTTATTTTCAAAGTGCCATAACTGATGAATTTCATCGATGATAGCTTTCTTGGAATGCTTTCTATTAAACTAAATACATATTTAAGTACGATTGTATCGGCCACTTTTTAAGATAATGGTGCTTTTACGTGAGAAGTCTTATCAAAAATGTTGCAAATTCCATTTTGCTCGCAATGTGTTAATGGATTTATAAATTGTATATACCAGTAGAAAGGTATTTTAGAGCATTTTGAAATGATAACTATTACTACGTTTACACGCGGACTATTTGCAAATAAGTTAATTCACTATTTATATGGCATATCAAAATACAAAAACTTGGTAAGACTTTTAAAGAAGACGTTTGAATTTTACAAAAAAAATTGTTGATATGTATAAAAGAACAAACAATTATTTGTTTTAATTGTCATTATTTTCTTCTATCAATATTTTTCGCGAAATATTTTTCTGTTTATTGCTTTTTATTAACAAAGCGGGGCAGCCACCACCAATCATTTTATTTGCAAATAGTGCGTTAATCGTGAATAGTTATCGTGAGTTAACAAGTCGCAATAAAAAAATTATATGGCAACAATTTACAGTTTTATTTGCAAATAACCCGTGCGTATAAACGTAGTATATATCGTTTAAATCCATTCTATATTGTAGGACTTATGATCACTAATATATTAAAGTTTTGAACCCTGTAACTCCGGAATCAGGAGAGCGCCGAAATAAATTACACTAAAATTTTTAGGATAAAAAGGGCTATTACCCTGTGATTTTTTTTTAATTTTCAATGAAGTTGGTATATAACAAAACAAATAGATTTATTTATTCAAAAATTCTTGATGCATATATATTATAACATTTAAATTTTGTAATTTTCTTTTTTATTTTTCAATATAAAATATTTCTAATCCCTAATTTGCTTTACATATTATGTTATACTGTCAACACTGTTTTTGTTTTGTAGCCAACAAAAATAGAAATTAGTTTAATTTGACTACACGACAGAAGTAGCTTGGACAACAACCTGCAGTCGTGTAGCCGTGCAGTCGTGAAAATAATCATTTTCATATACACACATGTATTCTATTTTTGACAGGTTGTAGTCGGTAGCCTGCTGTGTTTAATGCATTAATTGTTAAACTCTAAAGGTACCTAGCAAAAGGATGTACATGTTCAAATAAACTGAACAAACAGACATTCACACGCTAGTAATTATAATTATCAATAGTAATTTATACTATATTTAGGCGCACGGTAGCGCGCCAAGCCAAGTTCCGGCCACACAGTGTGAATTATTACACGAAACCATTCGAGCTGCTTTAACGCCCCTCATAACTTTGCTCCACTTAATCATTAAATAATGAAACTTGAAACATAAGGTCTGTGGGCTCTGGAGTCTTCTTGAATGACCTAGGGGTAAGACTCTCCTTTTGACATGCTTATGAAGCCAGTGCATTTGAAGCTAAAGTATTGGCTATAAGGGAAGCGGTCAGGGTGTTGATTGACAGGAGTGTTCATGTTAGAGTCGGCATCTTCGTCAACAGTTAGGCGGCGCTTCTGTCTCTACGGTCACAGACTACTTTTTCTACTTTAGGTAGGCAGTGCAAGGATGTGCTATCCAGACTAGGTGGTCAGACTGGCGATGCCCTTATCTGGGTTCCACGTACACGTCGATGAGCTGGCCAGGACTGGCTCTGCTATGGATGCCTCCACTGCTGAATCGGTAGCCATGCCGTTTGGCACTATTAGAAGACATTTTTTGAAACATCGGCAGAAAGCTGAAAGACCCACCTGCTTTCAGCTTTCTGCCGATGTCGAGCACGTGTAAGGTATCTAGGAAGATGTGGCCTTACTACAACGATAAGCGAGCGCATAACACAACTAACTAACAGAAACTGTAGGGATATCTCGAGGCTCGTCGGACTAGTAATGGAGCACTACAATTCGTTCTGCGTTAGTTGCCGGGATCAAAGTGAAGAAGAAACAGTTTTTCACTTTCTTTGGGAGTACCCGGCCTTGCACCTCTCGCGACAAAAGCTCTTGGGCAGCAACATACTAGGCGACCTGTCAGAGCTATCAGAGATTGGTCTAGAAGACCTGATCAGGTATCTCAATGCGACGGGTTGAATCTCGTACCTACTACCGGATCCCAGATCTGGGTGCTAACATACTAGGATGACACTGATGAGTGGAGTGGTCTGTTAAAACGGAATCTTATTGATTCTACTTGAATGCTTGCGTGTAGCACGTATACCAATCAACCAACCAACAAAGAAATTGACTTCCTTCGATGGCAAACGCACAAGAGCTGCGGATCGACTTTTTGACGCATTCTCATAATCTCCCAGAATTGGCACTTAGACTTTTGTTTAAGTTAAAGGAAGAATGACATTTATGTATTATTAAAATTACACATGTTTGTTTTAACATGCTTACAGTACATCGTGTTCCGGAAAAATGATGGGCGTTGCTGACTATTGGAATCAAAAAAGAAAACTTTTGAAGTCATGTTGACAATATTGAGAAAAAGCGATTTTTGGAACTGCTACAAGTGATATTTGTCCCAGAGTATATTCTTCGTGTTTATTATATTTAATTTATTATATTTAATTGCGTTGTACAACGAATTTTCAATCGAACACAATTTTGCGATGCGGTATGGCAGTTTGATAATATTTTTCAAAAATTTTATGTGTGTAATAAAGAAGCAAATGTAAATATTCTAAGACCTTTATAAATTTAATCTCGTTTTTGGAAAAATTCATTACTTACACGCCATTTTGTATGAAGAGAGTATTCCCAGTATTTTCATTCTTCGTTTTTAACACATAATGGGCAGTCTTACACAAAAAAGCTTATGTTCATTTATTAAAAATCTATAAAATTATGCTAAAGTGGGTTTCATAATAAAACTTTAGCGTTTTTTTATGAAATATTTTACTATACTTTCAGCGGACACGAAAAAAGCATTTGAAATGAGAATCACCTATACTCATATTATATATATTGCTCGTCATAATTATAGCACCACCCAATTTTTGCGAATATGTAAGTTTTAAAAAGAGATAAATGGCCATGTTTTGAAAACCATTTTAGAGTAAAGCTAAAAAGCTCACATATTTAAGCTTTTTTAATTGGTTTTTATGTTTTGATCTTTGAGATATTTTATCCGAACTTAACTTCGAATGCAGTAAACTGTGCGATTAAAAGAACGCTGTTTTTCGTTTTTGAAATTTTGCAATTTTAAAACGAAATAGTTTTGAGAACATGCCTGTTTCACATTTTGTAACTGATTTAAGAAAAAAGTCGAACACCACGAAATTGAACAAAGACAATAAGTAGGTTAGGTTATGCTAGGAAGGGTAGTTAGTAGTGCACATCCACACGGAGACCCTATTGGATCCATTGTGATTTCCTTCTACTTATAACCGTTAGTAAAGTAACCCCTTTGTACCCAGAAAACCTATATTACCTGTCATTAAACCATTTAATTCCAATGATGAAGGTCCTTGATATCTTCCAGTTTGAACTTCGCGATATTACTAATAATATTCCCATGAAAACGTCTGCTCACTCAACTAAGCTTATGACGTTGCAACCTCCAGCAATGTTGCATATCCTACAGAAAACTGGAGTGCCAGTTTCCCAGTGGAGAGTCAATGTACCTATCAAGGATCCTAGCGCCTTCATATTCATACTCAGTAGTAGTTCAGAATCTACCCAAGTCAAGTTTTGGTCGCACAGCCCTCGGGACTCTACAATCCTCCTTTCTTCCCTATGAACTGTTAGCTCTGTCCAACCCCCAATTACTGAGTACCTTATAGTAATGACCCATCGTTAATTTAACCGATCTGTCTAACGCAGACCTTATTCTTACCAGCTCGTCGGCAGTTTCATTTCCCTCAACATTGCAGTGACCAGGAACCCTAAAATCCTAACTAGTTGCGATTTGACACTGTGTCCCTTCAAAGCTTTTAGCGCCGTCTGACTGTCGACGTAGAAAGTTACCTCCTCTCTTTCAAAAAAATTTCAGCTTGGAAAACGGAAAAACAATAAGTACCTATTTATAAATAGTTTTCATTAAAATGCACATTTGCTATTTTTGCAAATATCAAATTTTACATGCCCTAACTAAAATGGCCATAGAAAATGTAAAGAAACGCCATCTTACTTTTATGCTGTTGTCAAAACAGTTCCCATATGTTTTTCCCCACATTTTTAGGAAGCCAAATAATTTTGGAACCATCCCGGTATACGACTCTTTAAATACACATATTTATATTACATAAGTACAATCACTTTGAGTTAACAACAACAACCTGAAGAGGTAAATATACATAAAAACTATACATTTGTACATATAAAAAATATAAAAAAAAACAACAAAACCAACTCTCAAAGCATCATTCGTTTTCTCTGAAAGGGTGGCGTATTTTCATTAGTTTTATTTGTGATTGCATCATCAACAACAGCATCATCCTGATCATCCATCCATATACTCCATGTACGGTAAAGACGTTCATATGTGTAACTTATGATGTACCTAGTTGACATTTTTTATGCAGTTTAATAAAAAAAAAGTTGTTTTGAGTTGCTGTGTAATGAGAACAGAGACAGAAAAGGCAACGCAAAGAAAGCAACAAAAAAGAAACTGAAATGAATAAAACAACTCTCGGAAAAAGATAATAAAAATAATTAAATTATATAGTGCAGAAAATTTTAATGAAATAACTAATAGAAATAGTTAAAACGTTTTTAACTAAAACTCAAGTGTCTCACATAAAACATTAAAGTTTTAATTCCAAAAAAGGAGCATAACGACATTTGAATAATATTACTTAAGGGAAAAATAAATTGCAACGCGCCAAGCACATCGATGCTTTGAATAACAAAAATCAATGCTTGGAGGGTAAAACAAAAAATTTTTAAATGAAAAAATACTGGCCGCGAATACTGGTCCCAAATACTGGTCACAGCTACATAGCATAAAGGTGATGCCGCTGCGGATTTTTTAGATTTTCAGTGTTGCCGTAAATTTCCGGGGATGTGTTGGGTAACTCCTAAGATTTTGGTCAAGTTTTTGAGAATCTCCAATATGGTTTGTGTGTTTGCTAAATGGTTTTTGGCTTGTTAAGTGGTTCGTGGCGGTGATAGCTGAATGCGTCTGCATCTCTGAAAGTATCTAGCCAATTTTAGCGAAATGTAAAACATTAGATCTGAGTCTGGAAGGACATAAACGCAATACATTTAAAAAAGCTGCAATTTTTAAGATAAGTATAACGTAAGGAACTAAATTAAAAACCGGTGTCCCACGACACCGTGCTTTCTTTTTTTTTTTTCTTCTGCTGAGTAACAGAATTTAGTAACAATGGTAATTTTAAACTTTGTATCTGTCTGCTTCACGTTTTAAATAAAATTTCTACAACTATTTTCGTGTTGATATCTTAAAATTATGAAAATCGTTGATTCAATTAAAAAATAAATTATTTTTTAATCAATCAAGAAATTTGTAGCATTAACTCAAGAGTTATAATTGAAAATATTTTAGGATTTTTTCAATTAAAAAATATTAGACTAATTAAAAAATTTATTAAAATTGTTTTAAGAAATCAATAAATTTTCCAAAAACAATGTCGCATACTCTGAGAAATTATACGATTCTCTAACACCGCATATTCACGAGACATTAGCTTTGATATAACATAAGAGAGAACGTCGGCCAAATAAGAAAACTAAAATGTCGATAGTTATCTTCATGTCATACAACTGCAACACGTATTTTTACTTTTGTTATGAGATTTCATTTAATACAAATGATCATTCAGTTAACGACCACTATTTTTGCACATTTAGTTGTTTAATTTCTTATTTTTCTTTAAAATTTGTATTAAAAACTCAATCAAATAAATTTAAATAGATAAATTCACTGAAAATTTAAAAAAAAAACATTTTTATTTATTTCAATAAAAACATACACACTCATTTATTAATTTTCATGTTTGTCATAAGATTGTTGTGATAATATTTACTATAACAACGCTCTCATAATAATTATTATAACATTGCGATAACACTAATTTGAGCTCTACACGTAACAGAACTCTCGCTGCGATTGAATTTGACGCTTTCTAACATAAAAATATCTGCTATTATGTCTCGTGAAGACGCTATGTAACCTAGCCGACAAAATAGTCGCACATCTGTTAGCTGTGTGAAAGAAACGCCGACAAAAAAGTCGGACTCTTATATGTATTTCGTGAGACTTCTGACCCAAAAATGTATGAAGTGGTTGACACGAATTCTGACAGATATGTCATGGGTTTTTTTCCGACATGTCTGATAGAAATCTGAAGAAATATCTGATGTGCTAGCCGACATTATATTATATTCTTCCAGATGTCTGAAAGAATGTCAAATGCAATTCTAACCGACTAATCAGACAGATTTCTTAGAGGAATCTGATCGAAAGATAAATGAGACCCGTACATATAAACGGGTTTTTATTTGTTGTATTCATATGTATGTATGTTCATTTAATTGTTACGAAAACTTTGGGATACCACTATGTGGTACAAATGTTGTACATGTAATGAATATTGCCTTTTGAAGTGTTTGGGTTGAAAACCATTCAGCACCAAACGCGATCTCTAAAAATGTCATCATGACGAGACCAGGGAGTTCACAAACTTCCAGCTTTGAACCTTGCGGCTCTTATAGTCAATGAGTTTTATGAAATTTTGATGCAAATTGAAAAACTACCAAAAAAAAAGAAACGAAATACCAGCTACAGCTTTAAGTAAGGTGCTTAGATCGAATGGAAAAAAATCAGTTAGGTCAGATGCTTGCTGTGCTGATAGAGCTGCAACGTTTCCTACATTTAGTAATTTGCTAGATATATTGATGCTTAAAGTCGCGATCGAAAACGACTTATATATACTTATATGAATATGTCCTTAGTATATGAAGGGCAGACCGGAAAAAGGATGTGGGTCCATTAAAAAAATATATATAGATTGTGTTGGCAGCAGTAAAGCAGATCACTGCAAAATTCTTTTTTTTTTCAAAATTTTTGTGATTCAATTAGCCAGAGCGTTTCAAAATAGACCTACTTTTATTGTAAATATCAGTTTTAAGGCGCGTTTTCTTAAATCGCAAAGCTGTAATCAAAAAGGGTGTTAACTCATTTTGAGGTCTAATGTGCTCTTAAACATTTTTAAAAATATTATCCGCGCCTGGCGAAAAATAAGAAATATACAGCGAAAATACTGGAAATCCCATTTTTGGTATTTTGTGGAACTTCTTTGAGAATTTCTGGTTCTTGGGAACACTGGTTCCCAGAGGCAAAACTTATCTTTATTCTTCCTGGGAGCTATTGAAACTGACGTTTCAATAGCTCCCGCCAATGACACCAGAGTTCCTTACCGCTTAGACCACTCGACCAAAGTCTGTGGTTTACAATTTATAATTATTTCTCTATTTATCTATTCTAGTATTGATAATTACAAGTACTAGAGGTTAAGTTATGAGTTTAGTCGAACTGTATAAGTTTATATCCAAAGAATTATAATTATTTTTGGGTTAAGTTCGGTTTTAATTTAATTTTTCAATTAAATTATATTTTATTATTTAGAGATAAATGTGAAGCATGTAGACAAAGAAAATTTTTGACTACGCGGAGGGTTGAACTCACGTTTCGATAGCTTGAGCAAATCTCATCAGAACTCTTTACCGCTAAGAATAGAGAAATAATAAAAAGAAGCTTAACAAAAGACAAAAATGAAAAAATGAATTTAAAAAGTAAAAGAAAAATGTTTAGTTTGAAATATTTGTTAAACAAAATCCGACTAAATTGGGTTTTTAACAACAATTAATGAAAATTAAAATACTATTGTAAGTTTTATATTGAAAATTTTATTAATAAAATGTTTTTAACAAATAAATAGATCTCCCATCCCTTGATAAAGGCAAAAAATAATTGGCGAAACGCCAGGAAAAATGAAATAAAATAATTTGTTTTATTTGCATTATGAATCTTTACGCCTTATTAGCTCATTTCAAAATATACAAAATACAAATTTACATTGGCCATACAATAAAAATAATTGAATATCAATAACTATCAAATGAAATACAGCTGTAAGACTGAATTGATTAAAAGTAGATGATATTCAACTCTTGATTGTAAACCACCGACTTTGGTCGAGTGCTCTAAGCGGTAAAGAACTCTGAGGAGATTAGCGAGAGCTATCGAAACGTCAGTTCAACCTTCCGTGCAGTCAACAATTTTCTTTATCTACATGCTTCACATTTATTTCTAAATAAAAAAATATAAATTAATTTAAAAATTAAATTAAAACCAAACTGAAGCCAAAAATTATTAAATTTCTTTGGATATACTAAAATTTTATTTAAAAATTAATATTTTTATGGTAAACATTAATTGGAATAAATTGGACAATAATTTTTTCTGTGCAAGTCTTTATACCAAACATAATGTTATATTAAATAGTAAAAATAAGGAATAAAAAAGTTTTGGAATCCCACACTTTTACAAGTTCGTTAAAGTCAACTGTCTGGTATGAAAAATCTACCAGCCACCACAGAAATTCATATAAATTTTTTTTCTAGCAAAAAAAGTTTACGACAAAATTTAACCAAAATATTTACTTTGTAAATGAGTGTAAAATAAGAAAAGGATAATACTTAAAACACCCCTGTGTTTTTAATTTGTTTGTGTTGTGAATAACCCCGGGAATAACCAAATAAAAATGAAATCATTAATTTTTAACCAAAAAAAAAACATTTCCATTTTCAGCTACTGTTTAAAGCTTAAATATCTTAAAAAAATCACATTAATTACGAGTAAATTTTTACAACGGGTGAAGAAATATTTAATTTTTTTCAAGAACGTGAATAAAAAGCAAATAATAAAATATTAACAGCCATATTCATAAATATTTCAAACAGGGCAATAAACTACTTTTAAGCAAAATTTCATAAAATTGCATTCAAAAATGTATATTACATGAAAATTTTAAAATAGGTTTAATTTCAACTTCAAATATCTTTGCAAATTTAGCACACAAGAATACATGATATGCTTTAAATTAAAGCTTGAAGTCTTGGCTATAAGCGTTTACGTATGTTTTTTAAATTTGATAGAATATGTCACTTAATTATTTAAGTTAAACAAAATTAGCAAAAAAACACCATCAAAACACATAAAAGCAAAAAGAAATGTTAGTGATGTAGAAACAATCAACACAAATGAAAATAGGCTCGTTATTCGAGTACGTTTTTCATACATGATTAAAATATTCGTGTGAACTCTTTTGTGATAATTTCTCTTTTTTGCTTTTACTTCATAGAAAACTTGTGTTAAATAAGTTGAGGAATATATTATAAAGAGAGTTCAAAAAATCTTAACTTACACGAAAACAATAAAAATCTATTCGTTTATTTCAATATCCGGATGAAATCATATTCTTTTTATTGCAACACTAACTACAAAACATGGTGGTGTTGCCAGTATCGAAATCTAAATTTCCTTAAAATACACAATGTCTATTGTAGTGTTTATGAATGCATTTTATATTAAACAGTTTTTAGCGTGAAACTGTTTTATAACAATTGTGAGTTTTAAACCTAAAATAAGAATTTTTATGAATTTGACTGTAAGTATATAAAATTTTTAAAAGCAAAGGAAATATGAAGGGAAATTTTTTGCTATTTTGTAGAAACTAACAAAATATAGATTTATTAACTTCATTTTTCTTTTTCTGCCACCAGTTATATGAACACGAAATTTACTGCTTGCCACGATGTTGTCTTATTCATATTTAGTTAATCATTTAAAGCGTAAAAGACGGGCAAATTTATTAAAAAAAACTCTTCAACAATAAAATATTCCATCCCTTCTCATTTGAAAGCAAGCGAAATCGGGTGTGTTCAGTGTTATCAGATATGGCGATAAAAAATTGTTTTCAGCAATGAAAATTTTAAAATTGCGATTGGCCACTTACATGGCGATATTTCAGCTCGTTGGCCATACTTTTGACTATATATTTTATGATTTCAATAAGATCACAGAAAAAGATATCACCAAACAATTTTCAAACAAAAGTTTGTGTAAAAATAATTTAATTTTCAGTAAATGTTCTTTACATAATCAAGGAATGGTTTGTTTGACTTTTATTTGGAACGCAAACACCAAAAACAACAAGAAAAAATTTTTGTCGTAAAACACAACCCCGATGATGACACACACAAAAATAACAAAAACAACAATGATAGCAAAAGGAATGCAATTGCACCAAGTTTGTTTACTTCAGATTTTTGAGTATATCAATTCGTTAATGTGGTTGCGTTAATTATCATAAATTTTTTTAGAGTCTTTATATAAACATTTAGACTTGAACACATTTAACAAAGTGAAATTTCATAAATGCTTAATGGATGACGATGATGATGACCCAGACAAAAATTTTTTTTGATATATTACAAAAAGTCCAGTAAATATTTTTGTTTGATTAAGTAAACTATTTTCTTTAATATTTTTTAGAATTTTTAGACTAATTGTTTCATTAACTCAGACAAAAATATGTTTTGATATTTTGCAAAAAATCTAGTAAATCTTTTTGTTTGATTTAGTAAATTATCTTGTTTACGATTTATAAATATTTTTAAGCAAATTGTTTTATAGATTTAAACAATTTGTTCACTAAAAAAACACTTGTTTTTTTTCTATGAAATTGTTGAGATATTTTTGTCTATATTTACAAATTTCTTTGTAGGCCCGTTCCTATACAAAATATTTACCATTTCATTGAATTCCTTTACAGAAAATAATATTTAGTTTTTTCTTTGATAGAATAATGTGAAAAATATAGCTACATATTTTTTATGTACTTAATTTTTTCGACACTGTAAACTAGTTGGGGCAAACGCTGTTTAATCTGGCTGTTTCCACAAGTAACGGTTGTGTTGAAAGAAAATCTGGTATGAATTTTATTAAAATATATTATGAAATAATATGCAATACGAACTTCTCAATTTTTTAATTATAATATAATGTTTTTAATTATAATAATTCTTATAATATTTCTTTTGTTTGAAAGGTGACTTGATCTAAAATTTTCCAACCTGTATTTGAATAAAAAAATCGGTCTAGCAGTTATGAAGTTATCATCAATTTTCTTCGATGGTTTTTAAAATTTTTAATTTAATGTTATTACCTGAAAAAATTGGTTATGATAATTTATAACTTCCAATAAAATATGCAGTTAATTTTTATTTCTAACACATACATAAATATACATACACATTTCTGTTTTATGTGTTTTGTTATTTAGATGAAGATAAAAATTTGTAAAAGGATTTAAACAATACCCATTTTTGTTATTAGGCGTAACGTGATAATCCAAGTTATGTCAGATCGTAGGAATCTTTATTGCTGCAAGAACGTCATAAGGCAAACTAGGGCCACTTCTGAAGCTATAGAAGAAAGCTGACTGAATATTTGTAGCTTTTGGCCATAGAGATGCGTCCACCAGATGTTATTTGTCCAAATTGTAGCACAAAATGCTTTTGATTTAAAAATGTAAAAATATATATCGGCCTAAAACTAAAAATGCGCCTCCTTAAATATCACTTTTTTGAGTTAGGACGACGTTGCACCAAATGAGCAATATGTTGTAACAAATTCATTCCAATTGAAGGTATATATCGTCGTTTGTAAGTTATTGTGTTCTATACCGGAAAACTGAAAAAAATGAAGATAAGGATGCATTTTAGGCAAACTTTTTGAGATCTGTAGAATCACCTCGCATTTATAGTTTTCGAGATATGAGACATCGACTTTGCTCTATACAACAATTTAGTGACAATATTCGTAAGTTATTGTGTTCTATGTATAAAATATCGTGCATATAGAACAAAAAACCAAGCAAAAAAGCTATATATAAATAATTTCATTTTGTTCTACATGCAAGTTTTTAAAATGCTTTTATTAGTTTCACTTGTAACACAATAACAATGTCACAGTAATCCGACCGATCAGCTTTATGGTAGCACTTTACGTTACCATAATACAATCTGATGGATATAAAAATTGGCAGTGCCACGCCCATACTAAGTAAATACTATTTTTCAACTACTTCCACTTAACCGATTCCTATGAAACTTTGCACACACATTGATCTCTTTTGAGAATACAAGTTTGTAAAAAAAAAGTGAGCAATGACACGCCCTTATAAAGAAAATTTTCTTTTTCAACTATTTTCTTGACAGGGCGGTTCAATTTTTTTTGGGCGTGACGTAAAAGTGAGATATTAAAAGCCACATAAAACGGCCCTACACACAGAAAAATTTCCATATAAAATCGTCGAAAACCAGGTTAACTTAAAATTTTTCGGTAGTGATTTTGCTCCATAGGTGTTTCATGTTAAATCAACATGATTTACAATAATCTTGAAAGAACATTTTTCCTTTTGAATTAACTATATTTCATGTTGATTTAATATTCCAGTACAGTTAAATCAAAATGAAGTTGATACTGAAAAAATACGAAAAATCATATTGAATCAAAGTAATTTCTAATTGAAACAACGTGAATTTGATATTGGAACAACACGAAGAATCATGTTGAATCAAAGTTATTTCAGGTTGAAACAACATGACTTTAATGTAGCTATTTTATTAATTATTTTACTTACGTGATAGTCATCAGAAAACTTTTCGTTGTAGCTGACTGCCCCAGCCAATATTTGAACTCGTGCCACCTGCAAGATAGTCCACGCGCTAACCACTGCAGCCACAACAGCTTCAAACTTTTCTTTACTTATACACTAACAGCTAAATTCATAAAAAATTCTTATTTTAGGTTTAAGACTCGCAATTGTTATTGAACAGTTTCACGCTAAAAACTGTTTAATATAAAATTGCGTTCATAAACACTACAATAGACATTGTGTGTTTTAAGGAAATTTAGATTTCGATACTGGCAACACCACCATGTTTTGTAGTTAGTGTTGCAATAAATAGAGTATGATTTCATCCGGATATTGAAATAAACGAATAGCTTTTTATTGTTTTCGTGTAAGTTAAGATATTTTGAACTCTCTTTCTAATATATTTCTCAACTTATTTAACACAAATTTTCTATGAAGTAAAAGGAAAAAAGAGAAATGATTACAAAAGAGTTCACACGACTCTTTTAATCATGTATGAAAAAGGTACTCGAATAGCGAGCCTATTTTCATTTGTGTTGATTGTTTCTACATCACTAACATTTCTTTTTGCTTTTATTTGTTTTGATGGTGTTTTTTTTTGCTAATTTTGTTGCAAATTTTGTTTAACTCAAATAATTAAGTGACATATTCTATCAAATTTAAAAAAACATACGTAAACGCTTATAGCCAAGATTTCAAGCTTTAATTTAAAGCATATCATGTATTTCTGTGTGTTAAATTTGCAAATATATTTGAAGTTGAAATTGATATATCGATGATATGAATTTATTGAAGGTTTATAGAAGGTTCATACCATCTTTAAACCTATTTTAAAATTTTCATGTCATATATACATTTTTGAATGCAATTTTATGAAATTTTGCTTCAAAGTAGTTTATTGTACTGTTTTAAATATTTATGAATATGGCTGTGAATAAATACCATCGTATGTAATATGCATTTAATTTTAATTCAACATGATTTAAATGATTATTTAACATAAAATTTATTTGAAATTAAAGTTATAGTCATGTCGATTGAAAATGAAACTTAACGTTTATAACAAAATTGTTTTAAAGGTGATTTAAGGTTAGATTAATTAGTTTCCGTTTAAAATTAATATGAAACAATGGTAATTTTAAACCAGCAGCAGTAAATATAGACGACACATGTAAGAATAAACAACAACAAGTCACACAACTAAGCAGAACAGTGAATTTTAGCAATGAACAAAGCATATAAACACTAACACACTCAAACGACAAATTATTTCTTGTAAATTTAATATGATTTGCAATCAAAATTGCGGCATGTGGATTTTACATTCCTTTTTTTTCTGTGTGTATGCAAGGAAAAAATAATTTTCTTATTTTTAATAAAAATTTCTTAATTGATGTTTTTAGAGCATGAAAATTATAGAAAAAATAAAAGAATACATTATTTAATATTTTTTAAGCAATTTGAGGCACTTTTAACTGATCATCCAGGAAACATTTTGCTATCCCTCTTTGTATGCTTAATATTTATTTCAGATTTTCTTTTCTTCCCTTTCTCATTATTAATAAAAACCTTATCTCTGAAAAGAATAGAACGGTCGATAATAGAACGGACAGCAAATAATTTAGATTTTCGTATTATTTTCTTATGATTTATTTTTATATTATTTATATTAATGAAATCAATAAAAAGTGTTATTTCTTTGAATTTTTTTAGATTTTCGTATTAAGTCACACCCTTGTGTCACATCCGTCACATTTTAAAAATAATTTTTTGTTAAGAAAACTGATTTTTTTTGTCAAACAGTAAATATGTAATACAGCTAAAACACTTTAAACAGACAGCTATTCCAAAATTATTGTGCACGTTACAGTAAAAATTTTAGAGAATTTATGCTGAGTCATAATTCCTTAAAACTAAAATTTGTAAGGTCACACCCGTCGCAGCTTTCTGACAACCATTCTGAACAGGAATCATGCTATTTAAGTGTCTATCCGTTATTCAACGACTTTAAGCTTAATGGTCTTGCGAGTCGCAACCTTTTATTAAGTAAAAAATTTTATATTCCTTATTTATAGCAAAAAATATGTGTTAAGTGGTCACACCCGGCTAAATGGAATTACTCATATACAAACCTTTAGAAGGGCTTTTTTGTTACGTTACAAAATTTAACATTAGGAGGGAAGGATCCGAAATGATAAGCCATTCATGACAGCCAAGGAAAAACTTAAGCCACACTCAAGCCATAAAGAACGTCATACGATATGCTGAGATCGGACTTTAAATTGGGGCGCGATGTATAAAAAACTAAAAGTGCGGTATTCTGGGGCGTGGCAAAAAAAATTTACTGTTTTGGAAATGTCATTGACATATCTTTCATTCCAGAGGGTACATATTTGATAAAGGGTTTGTTCCGTGAAAGCACAGACATTGATTTTGCCTTCTCAAAATACTTTCTTACATTTTGTTCTATATGCTATAAAACAAGAAAAGTTTCGTAAATAAATGCGTACACAGAAAAAAATAGACAAGATCTATATTCAATAAAACCATGTTATTAAAAAAAATATGAATTTCAATAGCATTTATCTTTAACATAATAAAATATTTCGTTGTAAGTATTTCTTTTCCATGCCGGTTATTTCTTTTCTTTTTATACATGAGTACTTAAAACAAGTTGTATCCCATAAAAAAATAAATGGAATATGGCTCAGCTAGAGAGTGCATGCTTTACGTCCGGAAAGCCCGGGTTCGTATTCCAGCCATGTCAACATTTTTTTAATTTATATATATATTTTTATTTTGAAATAATTTTGTTATCAATATAGGGGAATTCTTTATCACAGGAAATTTGAAAAAAAAATTATTGAATTCCGGGATTTTTCTTATCAAAAACGAAACTTATTTTTTCTGTGTACTATTTTACTATTTTAAAAAACGCTTTCCTTGGTAAAAAAGTTGCGATAACTTTTTCTGCTCAGTTTTTTGTAATTAAAAACTAAACTTTAATAGCGATCTACCAAAAACACATTTTTGTCATATAGAACACAGCAACTTACAAACGACGCTATGTTCATCAGATTTAATTCGCATCAAATGTATCCCAGAGGGATATATACAGCAATAATGGTACTGAAAATAATAGGCACGAAAGTTTCAATTCAATAATTGAAATGTGTACTAAAAGACACGGTTAAATCCCATTAAACCAATTTTGTCCAGAAAAATTCTTTTATATGTAGTTTAACATTCTCTTCTTGAGAGAGATGTCACTATATATAAAAAAAAATTGTGCAAACATTTTTTCCCAGCAAAGTTGGTGACTTCAAGTTAAGTAAATTTTATTTCTATTTTATGACAAGATTTAAATAGCAATTTTGCTCTCGATTTTCATGTTTAATTGATCCTATTTGGATTAAACATGTTGAATTTTCTTACTGAACTTTCACTTGCAACTTTGGACTAAAAGTACCTTTTAAAAAATGCGGTTTTCAATATGTACATTTAAAAAACAGCACAATTGTCCAAAGAATACCATTAAAAAGTACATATATCAAAAATTACCTTGTTCAAAAATACTTTTTCCAAAAAGTCCATTTTCCAATAAAGTACATTATACAAAAAGTACCAATTTAAAAATATACTTACATACTTCAAAATATACTTACATACTTAAAAAAAGACTTTTTCATAAAACTACGTTTTCAAAAAAAATTGCATTTTTAACATAAGTACTTTTTTGAAAAAAATACAATTCCTAGAAAGCACCTTTTCTGATAGTACCTTTTCACAAAAATACATTTTCCTAAAAGATCCTTTTCATAAAAGTTCTTTATAAAAAAGGACCATTTTATAAAAATGTTTTTTCCCAAAAGTACCTTTTCAAAAAAGTAACTTTATAAAATAAGTACTTTTAACTTTCTCAAATAAGTACTTTTTTGAAAAAGTACCATTTCCAGAAATCACATTTTCATTAAAGTACCTTTTTAAAAAAGTCATTTGTTGAAAGAGTTGACTTTTTTAAAAAGTACCATTTCCAGAAAGTACCTTTCATAAAAGTACCTTGCATTTCAAATTTATTTAAATATTAACGGTGCACATCGTTGGCTACACTGAGTTGTATGTAGAAAAAACAAACAGCTGATAGCTTTAATATTATTGGGTGCTAAACATTTTATAAGTAAGTTTTAATTAATTTTTATAAAAAGAAATACACATTGATTTTAATTGCTTTCTAATTTTAATAGCTTCTTTTTAGGGTTCCGATACACCAAAAGTGTAAAGGAACCCTATTGCTTTCGCTACGCTGTCCGTCCGTCTGTCTGTCACAGGCTGTTTTCTCGGGAACCGTAAGAGCTACGGACCTGAAATTTTCACAGGATATGAAGAGATTTTGCAGCTACAACAACAAATATATGACAGTTAAAAATAAAAGTGTGTTCTAAAGCGAGCAACGAAAAATGTTGAAATACTAATGTAATGTTTTCTCGGGAACCGTTGGAGCTACGGACCTGAAATTTTTACAGAATATGTAAAACTTTGACCGCTACAATAAATATATGACAGCTAAAAATTAAAGGGTGTTCTAAGGTGAGCAACGAAAAATTTTTAAATACTAATGTAATATGCAGACACGTATATATACACTTTAAATTTTCAAAGTAAGTGCTAATTGGTGTAGTCTGTAGAATAGACTACACCAATTAACACCGATATTTAAAACAATAAAAATTAAAGGGTATTCCATTAGTTATTGTAATTTTGGTTATGTAATTGAGACAGATACAGCATATTATCTTGGAAACCGTAAGATGTAAAATCTTGAAATTTTAAAACAAGCTAAAACTAAAAAAATCCAAAATTAAAAAAATTTCAAAACAAAAAAAGCGCTAAAATGAAAAAACCGCTTAAAGGAAAAAAGCACCAAAATTAAAAAAATCACTAAAACACAATATATCACCAAAATTAAAAAGATCACCAAAAAAACTAAAAAAACGTCAAAAATCGAAAAAGTCTTCAAAACGAAAAATCGCTAAAACTAAATAAATCATCAAAAAATGAAAAAATCGCCAAAAAATTAAAAAAATCACAGAAAAAAAAACGCAAAAACCAAAAAAAGCGCCAAAACTAAAAAAACGTCAAAACCCAAAAAAATCGCCAAAACGAAAAAAGTGTCAAAACAAAAAAAAAATCGCTAAAACTAAAAAACCACAAAAAACCGAAAAAATCCCCAAAAACGAAAAAGCGACAAAACTGAAAAAATCGCCACAACTAAACTAAATCGCTAAAACTAAAAATATCGTCAGAAAGTGAAAACGTTAAATAAATGACATAACCAAAAAATGGCAAAAACTAAACAAATCGGCAAAAAACAAAAAAAATTGCAAAAAACCAAAAATCGCCAGAAAAAAATTTTAAAAAAGTCACGAAAAGCGCCAAAATAAAAAAAACAACGAAACATACTAAAAAAAAAAACAAAAATAAAATTAAACAAGAAAGCACAACGAAAAAACTGCTAAAATGACAAACGGGGCAAAAACAAAAAGGGATATGTATATGTGTATTCGTACGGAACCCTACGTGTGCGAGCCAAAGTCGCACTTTACTTAATTTATTTTTATTATTCCACTATTCTAGTATGAATTGATAATTACAAGTACTAGAATGTGTGAATGTTTGTTTGTCCAGTTTATTTAAACATGTAAGCCAAAAATAATTAAATTTCTGTGGATATAAAGTTTATATCCACAGAAATTTAATTATTTTTGACATCACACATATTCCATATTTACACCATGCAACTTTGTTGCATGCAATTTCCATTTTAAGTGAGATTGTTGAAATAGAAATGTATACATTTTGTATTTCTTCTCTGTCTTTCTCACTGAAAAAAGAGAGTTGCATGCAACAAAGTTGCGTAGTGTA
The DNA here is from genome assembly GCA_956483635.1 of Panzeria rudis. Classification (NCBI taxonomy): domain Eukaryota; kingdom Metazoa; phylum Arthropoda; class Insecta; order Diptera; family Tachinidae; genus Panzeria; species Panzeria rudis. The sequence continues at coordinate 75,283,713 of OY101449.1, forward strand.
AATATGGTAATACTTTGTACGAAGTAGCTGACGTATACGTGTGTCACCATAACGTCGACTGCGCAAGCCCATGGGCTTGCAAATGAAATTTTGCGTGGCTATGATATAAACCCATACAGTTCGACTAAACTCATAACTTAATTGTTAAACTCTAAAGGCACCTAGCAAAAACGATATACATGTTCAAATAACTGAACAAACAAATATTCACACACACTAGTACTTGTAATTATCAATGATAATTCATACTAGAATAGAGGAATAACAAGAAGCTTAACACAGACATAAAGGAAAAAAGTGAATATCAATAACTATCAAATGAAATACAGCTCTAAGACTGACAGTATGAATTGATTAAAAATAGATGATATTCAAGTCTTGACTGCAAACCACCGACTTTGGTCGAGTGGTCTAAGCGGTAAAGAACTCTGATGAGATTAGCGGGAGCTATCGAAACGTCAGTTTAACCCTCCGCGCTGTCAAAATCTTCTTTCTCTACATGCTTCACATTTATCTCTAAAATAAAAATATAGTTTAATTGAAAAATTAAATTAAAACCGAACTCAAGCCAAAAATAATTAAATTTCTTTGGAAATAAGAAACTAGTTCAAAATGTAGCGAATTATTTAGAGATTAGTTCCCAATTTAATTTTATTTTCCACATCTTAAAGATACAAATGGGTAAATATTCTTTTTTTAAGTAATTATATTCTTCTTATTTTTTAAATTCATTGGTATTCTGAGTCCAAATACAAAAAAAATCCCTCATTTGCAGTTTTTCAAATATCGTGAATTTTATATTAACGTCATATACCCCATTTTTTTGGAGTAAATATCTTTCTATCGAATGTTTTTTTAAAACAAATTACTAATCTGTACAAAATATCTTTCATTTTAGTGTAATAACGCATGTTCTTTTAGCATTAGACTTTAGTGGTATTTTAAGAACATTTAGTGCCTAATTTTGTCTTTTTTATTCTTGTTTCAGGACATTCAAAATTTTTTCATAAAGTATGTTTATTGTAGTATTATGTATGTGCTCTAAAAATATTTTAAAATGTTAATGAAATTTAAGAATTATAAGGATAAAACTGCAAATAGTTAACATTCAATATCCTTGCAGTTTCCCCAAAATATCCTGGAACGTACATCAACAATATTATATTTAAAGAAAGATAATTTTGTGTAGATTAATAATCTAAAAAGTCTAATGAATTTAAAAACTTAAAACTTTATTGGTAAATATAACTGATTATGAAAAAGATTACAGAAAGAGGACAAACATTTTATTGATGACAGCGAGTTAAAAGAGATGATTGATTGTCCTCTAAAAAAGATGACGTATTGTCGCCTTAGAATATGGCAAACCCTTCACAGTTTGTCGTCAATTGCCTTAATTTTGTATATAACGGTATATAAGTGTTTTAGAGTGTAGAGAGGACGCATGCAGTGTCTGGTGAAGAAACAAAAACGCAGATATGGATTCGCTGTGCGAAAGGGTGTGATCTTTGTTTGCCAGACCAGGGTTGTCAGATTTATTTTGACTTTTTTTCGCCAATTTCAATGTCAAAAATAGCCAAATTGGGGTTTCCTTAGTTTTTGCCAAAAATATATAATTTTTTTTTAATTTCATAAATATTTTTTATAAATAATAAAAAATGAATTTAGTCCGAATGGTTATAATTCGCCAGATATATAAAAAAGTCGCCAAAATGTATAATTTGTTTAATTTTTATGCAAAAATGATTAGGGAATACAAAATATGTACAATGTTTACTATAAACTAGCTTATAGTTTACTTAAAGCAATAAAAAATTGTAATACTAAAAGAATATAAAGATAGATATACACGTCTTCTCGTGGGTTGGTGGGGGGAAATTCCAATATCAATGAGCATATATTTAAGGGGAGAAATTAGCGATAATTTGCACTACCTTATAGGAGTAATGGAGCGGTCCGATTTCTTAATATTCATGTATTCAGTGAGCAATTTCTATCCTACATACTGAATTTCAGTCATCTAAGACTTTAGGAAGTACGTTTTTTATATAAAAGTTTTATAGATATTCATCCTTTTTATTTGTCTAAAATGCAATTTGTAGCCTATAAACCAAATTTCAGTCTGTTAGGAGGAAAGTTTCCGTTTTCTTGGTTTGTATGCAATTTCTAGCTATATATCAAATTTGAGTTTTCTAGGGCTTTATGAAATACTTAGAATTTTGATTACATTTTTAATTTTATGATTCATGATTTTACTTCTAATATAGTCAATTCTTAAGGAGTAAACTCCAAAAAATTTTGATATAATTACAGTTTTATTACATATTAAGAACAATATACACTTCATCCTCAAGAGTAGGGTAATTAGATTGGTTCAGCCTTTCTTGAGTAGGTACAGAAGAATTGCAACAAAGTGTTATTTACATTCATATATTTTACAACTCATAGTAACGCTTCCAGAAGTTCAAATTGCATTCTATTTCGCAGATGAGTTTTGATGGGTTGAAAATATTCTTTCAATACATTTGGTTCGCATACATACGTATGAATGTAGAAAAATTCATACATAAAACTACCAGAGTAAATATAATGTATTTTTTCTACTGATTTTTAAGTTTCCAAAAAATCATGGCTCATCAAAAATAGCCAACAAAATCGCCAACTACTTTATGAATCGCCAAAATATCGCCATGTCGCGAAAACGAAAATTAAGACGGCAAACAAGTTTTAAAATCGCCACGTTTGACGAGAAATCGCCACATCTGACAACCCTGTGCCCTGTGTTGCAAAAAATCTATACACGAGCAGTGCCTTCGTGCTAAAGTTTTTGCTGCCCCTTGGGGTATCAAGAGCTTTGATCATTCGTCAAAATAGTAAGGTACAATGCTAGTTCCTCAATTCCAAATCTTTCAAAGGGTGACCAATTATTCACTGACCCGGTTGACAACGCTAACCTCCTGGCTGAGTTATTTGCAAGTAACTCTCACTTGCCGTAAAGCAATCAACCACTGTCCATGCTTGATAGAGGATCTGTAACTATGCCAAAAATATTCTTTCGATCGCATGCAGTTAAAAAGGTTTTAGCGGATCTCAACTTAAATCAGTTGCCTTGTATTCCAGCGCTAGACTTGAAGCAGTTTTTTTTTTTCTTAATGACCTTCTCTATCAAACTTACAATGCTATTTACTCCTTTGCAGATCATAGCAGCATCTCCCATTCATATTCATTCAGTAAAATACCAAGCCTGTCGGAAATTGGGGGGCCATGAAGAGTCATATGAATAGGGCCGATTTTAATGCTCGCAAGAAAATCCAGTGTCTAGGTGCTTTCACTTAATTGCTGATAAAAATCAATACTTGTCCATCGATTTTCATGATATGTGGCTTGTTTTGTTTGCAACACAGCTGTCTCTCAGCAACATAATAAGCTTTTAAGGTTTTTGCAGTTTTTAATTTTTTTGTGTTTAGAAAAAATATGTTAATTTAGTAAGAAAAACACTTTTTTCGATCCTAACCCAGCACAAACTTTGCTTGCTGGTAGGCAGAAAAGTATATGAAGATTTAAGTCATAACTACTTACAATTTGACTCGATATTTTATTTTTGTTTGAGAAGACCAAAAAAATAAGGGGTAGTCCTTACAAATGTATTTGAGGAGATCCATAACAAATCGCAATAATTACATTTTTAAATTTTTTTTGATTTTTTTATTGAAAACTATGCTACACATTGAAATCTATATTACCTTTATTATAAAACATTCCAAAATTCAATAGCTACACTGCAATTCAATATCAAATATAATGGTTCAGAGCAAAATGCTACTTACTTAAATTACATTTTGTCGTTTATCCAAAAAAATGTTATGGTGTAATTATTGCGTTTTGTTATGGACCTTCTCATTTACATTGTCACAGCAAATAACTAGTTATAATTTGACTAACTTGAAGCTAAAAAATAAGTACTCAAATAAACAAATTAAAATTAAAAAAAAAATATGTTATGAGTTTTAGTCGAACTGTATGGGTTTATATCCAAAGAAATTTAATTATTTTGGCTTAGGTTCGGTTTTAATCTAATTTTTCAATTAAATTATATTTTTATTTAGAGATAAATGCGAAGAAAATGTTGACTGCGCGGAGGGTTGAACTGACGTTTCGATAGCTCACGCTAATCTCATCAGAGTTCTGTACCGCTTAGACCACTCGATCAAAGTAGGTGGTTTGCAGTGGTTGCAGTGAATATCAATAACTATCAAATGAAATACAGCTCTAATGCTAACAATATGAATTAATTAAAAGTAGATGACATTCAACTTTGGACTGCAAACCAGCGACTTTGGTCGAGTGGCATAAGCGGTAAAGATCTTTGATGAGATTAGCGGGAGCTATCGAAACATCAGTTCAACCCTCCGCGCAGTCAAAATGTTCGTTGTCTACATGCTTCACATTTATCTCTAAATAAAAAAATATAATTTAATTTAAAAATTAAATAAAATTAAAACCGAACTTAAGCCAAAAACAGTTAAATTTCTTTGGATATATAAAAAAAATTTACACACATTACATTTTATTTATTTTATTACATTTTTTTCTTTAACACTTCTAGGATACGAACCTGTGCTCGTTCAGATTTGAAGACAAGAATTTTACCCACTTAGCTATTGTTGACTTATATGTTTAAGCGACAAAAATTAGTTTGCATAAACAAACACATGTTGAATTAAAAAGTGGTTGTCTACTTATTTTATTAATTGTAACTACTTTCAGATAATGCGAAAATACGTACTAATTTTATTACGAAATAGGTAGTAGCTCTAATTTGAAGCATAGTAATAACCCAGTAAATAATTTTCATGTTTTTTGAAGAACTTAAGAAATAAAGTGCTTCATAATTCGCTTTAAAATATGAGCTTGTTCAGAAGCTGATTTCATAGCGTCACAACAATGCAGGTTTTGAAGCGAGAAAAGTATTTGGTTTTTACTTAAACAAAAGCTTCGTACACAAGCTATACAAAAAAAACTGATTTTAAAGTGCTGATCCAAAGCAGGGTTTTAAGCAAGAATGAAGAGTAAGTTTATTTGAGTTTCTTTGTGCCGTTTCGCAACAGTGTTTTTGGTCGAGTGATTGGTACGTTGGACTTCAAACCTTAAGGTTCTTAGTTCGATACTTGTTGAAGTTAAAATAGCAAACATTGATTAAAAATATGAAATTAATAAAAATAAATAAAGAAACGAATTAAGAAAAATTCAAAATGGCGTTAACGACGCCAATCCACATCGAACCATTTTTTTCATATATTTTCAGTTCTAGTGCTGAAAATGTTGATGATTTTCAACGCTTCAAAGCGCTTTTGTGAGCAAAAATTTAGTACTCCAATCCGGGAACTCGCCATACAAAAATCAGCAGCGATATCGGCAGGTTTGTCAGCGCTACTTTTATTCCATAATTGTAGAAACCTGCTTTATTGGAAGCAACTTTTTTACTGGGAAGATAAATAAGTACCACTCATTTTTTTGTAGCCCATTAATAAAGTACTACCAATTACAAAAATCACAAAAGTTTTTGCTGGGAATTTGTGAATGACTCTGAAAATGTTGAGCAAAAACGAACCCTACGAAAAATTATAAGAAAATTATCCTAAGAAAGTAGGCGTCTAAAATCAAAACCTAGCTCCCTGCGAGAGTCATCAAAATTCAATCTTTTTATTGGGTAAAATCATATATAACAAAACAATATAAGTAAAATGTTAGACTTTTCCCTTCCGATGTTGATCAAATTTAGAACGAGGGATCTCTCTGGCATAACTACCATTAATGCAAAGTCTTGACTTATTACACAATCTGGTTCGCGAAATATAGCGACTTGAAAATGGGAAAATTAAAAAAAATTTACTCAAGTCGCTATATATCGCGAACCAGAATATATAGTGAGTAAAAATTTTGCATTAATGGTAGTTATGCCAGAGGCATCATTCGTACAAAATTTTAACAAAATCGGAAGGGCTAGGCCTAAGTTTTACTTATATTGTTTGGTTATAAATGTTTTTACCGAATGAAAAACTCGAATTTTCATGTCTCTCGGCGGGACCTAGGTTTTGATTTTAAAACCCTAGTTTCGTAGGGTAATTTTCTTAGAATTTTGCGTAGATTTCGTTTTTGCTAGACGCCTGCTGACGAAAACAATTGACCCATCCTTATGTACATACTGGATTTTGTTGGTCTGTGTTACTTTAAAAATTACATAGGCCAACTTAGAGATTAAAAAGAAAATGAGTCAGTATTAAAATAATTTTTTTTCCTTTTAGAAAAAGTGGCATACTAAATTCTGCCTTTAAATAAACTTAAAAAAAGTTAACAAATTTCATAATGTTTACAGTCTACATGTGAAATGGATGATTAAATCCTAAAAGTACTTGACCTTAGAAGTAGCATTTTGTAATGCAGCATAGAAATTATTTCACGTTTAGCAAATTGTTCATATCATTGAAAAAAATATTACTACCGCAACAAAACATATTCGCATGTGATATCCCTACTTTCAGGGAGAAGAAAAAAATGGAAAAAATCGAAGCTTTTGACGTTATGTGCATAGTTCTATTTCAAACTGTTTTTCCATGTTTAATTTATTCTCATGTGATATGTATTCACACTTTCAGGGAGGAGAAAAAAAATGCAAGAAACCCTCGCAGCTCTTGAGGTTATGTGCATAATTCTATTTAAAACTGAGCATATTCGCTTTTGTTTTTCCAGGTTTAATTTTCCGAGCTTTTGTTTTTATTTTCTTTAAACAAACTCTAATACTCATCATGAAAGCAAGAAAAGAGAACTGTACTAGAAAGGACTTCAAATGCAAAAAAAAAACGAAAAACACATGAAGTAGAAAATGTCATTATTCATTGTCGCTCGTTTTCTCCTTGTTTAAAGTGTTTTATTTTTTTCCAGCTTAAGGTGGTTTAAGGACATACACATGTCTATTCATACAAGATAGCATTATAAAAATAAAAACAAAAAAAAAACATAAACAAATAAATTTTCAAAAGTACTAGAATGTGTGCATGTATTTTAATTTTCAAGCTCGCATGGATTCCTTTATCATGTTCTAACACTCCAAGAAAGTATAATTGCAATGAAGTTGCTAAAGTTAAAAAGGTTTCTTTACATTTTGAAGTGGTTTAGTTTTTGAATTTTCATTATTTATATTAACTGGAAGTATAACACATTTTACGCAAATTAAAAATAAAAATTTTTTAGGACATACTTAAAAAAGATCTAATGAACAATTGTTGCAAAGAAAGGGGAAATAATCAATTTTTCTACCAAAATTGTCCTCAAAAAATAACCAAATCTACCAAAACCTACCAATGGCTAGAGCTTAATGTATTAATTGTACACATATTTGTGTGTTCTGTAAATCGAGTCGATTTGAAAACTTTCGATTTAGAGAAATTAAATCCACTAATAGTAAAATGTTTTAAGACTTTTGTTTCATATTTTTCGTGCTTAAAAAAATAACGTATCTGAAATTATTTTACTATATACGATTTAAAATACATCAATGGTGGCATTATATATTTTTGAAAAACGAGAAATTTACTCGGATTCGGTTTGCAGGACAGGATCGACAATTCCATGTATGAAAAAAAATATTTTAGCACAAATTATTTAATAATAGTGTAGTGTGCTCTGAAGAATTTTTTTGAAATTTCTTCGCTAAATGTAGAGCTAATTGTGCCCCTACATAGAAAAAAATAAGTTTCGTTGTTGATAAAAAAAATTTATTGACATGGCTGGGATACGAGCCCGGGCTTTTCGGACCTTAAGCATGCCCTCTATAGCCGAGCCATATCCCACTTATTTTTTTTATGAGATAAAACTTGTTTTACGTACTTATGTATGAAAAGAAAAGAAAAAACCAGCATGGGAAAGAAATACATACAACGAAATATTGTATTAAGTTAATAACAAATGTTATTGAAATTCATATTTTTGCAATAAGATAGTGTTATTGAACATAATTCTTGTCTATTTTTTCTGTATAGAGGGAAGAGAACCCGTTACAAGACAGGTCACGTGAGTGGTTCTCCGGGACTAGCAACCAGTTCAAGTTCCGGAACTTTATATGAAAGAGGCCGGTACTTTTACAGCTCCATGTCATTGAAGGGGGTCAATTGACATAATTCAGATATTCAGTGATAGGGTCTAGATACAAAGTAAAGGTACTAGTCTTGTGTTGTTTTCTTTACGACTAGTTAAGTTACTGTACCTTAAGCAAATACCTTTGATTTCGAAAAAAATCTGCTCTTTTGCTAACATGATTGTCCTAGTTTTGTGATATGTTTTCTTTTCACCTGTCACGACTCAAGAATATTTTGTACCATTTCTATTTTGACCAGTCATAGTACAAGTACGCTCAGGACAATTGATACAACATTTCTCGCAAGGGCTATCACAAAATTATAAAGATGTAGAAAAACTGAAGTTTTCTTTAAAGAACAAGCTAATTTCTTTTTGACGTAACATGATAAAAAGTTTACTTTTCTATGGAAACGCCCGTATACAATTGCGATTCAATATACAAAGCCCATATAATATTTAGAGACACGCCCAACTATTCTTTACACGGTCTTTTTATACACGAATTTGAAATAACACAAAAATAAGAAAAAATTATTTTTTTAAAAGAATTTTTTGAACTTACACGAGTTTTTTTTCATTTTTACATGCGGATAAATAAGGTTATGCATCCACGAATTCAAGTAAATCTCTAACACATAGTAAAAATAACTTGTATTTTTTCATAAGATGAAAGAATTCCTCACATAAATACAGTAGCAAGCAAAATTGAGTGCATGTTTCTGTATGTTGCATTTCTCGTAGTATTTAAAAAGGTAATGAATTATTTGTAATTCACTTCTTAACAAAACTGTTTTCAAATTAAAACAAACAGTTTTGAATATAATAAAATAATTTCCTATCCACTCAGTTTGGCACGCAAAATATTATAAGAAACAAACTCAGTTTTGCGTTAGATCTGAAATGTGTTTTATTGTTTTTTATTTTTTATGTTTCTGTTGATGTTGACTTTAGTAAAAAAAATATGATTAATTACTTTATATATTAACCACGCTCATTTCGTTATTTAAATAAAAGTTTCTTAATTTAAGAAAATTTTAATTTAACTTAAACAAATAAACTACAATCTTAATCTTAAGATTACAAAATCCGCTTTATTGTCAACAACCTAGTAAAACTAAAATAACTTAATCTGTCATCGCAAGACTCTGAAAAGGAAGGAATGTTGCTTCACAAAAACGTTCGAGACTTTTTAAGAAAACTAAAATACAGCGTTGTCAACTCAGTGCTTTTCTGACCGTTTTTAGTGCTTTTTCAACTTTTCGACACGAAAATTTTTGGAGTTAGTGCTCGGTGCTTTTTAGTCTAATTTTTGGTGCTTTTTTTTGACCGTGGCACTAAAGTAGGGCTGTCATACGTCCTGGTTTTTCAGGATTGTCCTGGTGTCCTGGTCCACTCTTAAATTGTCCTGGTTTTTTGATACAGGTCAATGCAGACAAAAATTTAATTTCTTCTGAGTTTTGTTATGAACAGGGGTTAAGCTTTCTGTTATAACGCTGTTTACATGAAGCAATTTTACCAGCATTTCGTCACCTTATTATTGGTTTGACCCATAAACATAGGAAAAAGCATTAGAAAGCAGCAAACCAATAATAAGCTGACGATTTGTTGACTGGGGCCAGGGGCTGCTAAATGATTTTGATCAAAAATCTGCACTTATCGTAGAAAAAATCGGCATTTTCGGCACTTCAATTCGAAAAATCGGCATAAATAAAGCTAAGCATTTTTCGTGGTTTAATTAATTTCTATTAATAAGAAATTTCATGTGGTTTATAAACAAAAATGCATAACAAAAAAAAATGATTTTACAAGCTTAAGTATATACCATGGAATATAAATGATTTTCAGAATGAATACATTTCCGAATTTATAATTTTTGCTAAATCGCTTTTCATATGAGTACCAAAACAATTGGTTTTATGGGTTGCAAATAATCTGTAGAATAAAGAATTCCTTCTAAAGATTAATTTTCTAAGGAACACGAAATTTAGTTTAGTTACGCGCGTACTGAAGAGTGTGCTAGGCTATTAACTGGGAGGTCGCAGGTTTGATTCCTACCAAGACTGGGGTGTTTCTGCAGAAAAGCTCAAAAAGGCTTAACCAGTATGTGCGTTTGTTAAATTGACTGAGCTAAATAATGGGTGATTTTATAAGAACTATCGGAAAGTAAAAAAAAAAAAACACATAAAATTCAGAAAAATGCATGAAATATTTATTTGGATCGATAGTTGGGTCGATATAATTTAATGTTTGAAGATTATTTCATGCAAATGTTGGCCGCGGCTGCGCCTCAAATGGTCCATCCGCTTAGTCCAATTTTGGCATACTCTTTCCAACATTTCGGCCGGTATCTCACGAATAATGTTGGCAATGTTGGCTTCCAGTGCGTCAATCGAAGCGGGCTTGTCGCTATAGACATTAGCCTTAACATAGCCCCACAAAAAATAGTCTAGAGGCGTTAAATCGCACGATCTGGGCGGCCAATTGACTGGTCCCAAGCGTGAAATAAACTGTTCACCGAACTCGCCTCTCAATTGGTCCATTGTTTCGCGTGCTGTGTGGCATGTGGCACCGTCTTGTTGAAACCACATGTCATGCAAGTCACGCTCTTCCATTTTGGGCAGAAAAAAGTTTGTTATCATCGCACGGTAGCGCTCACCATTCACAGTAACGTTGTGATTCGCATCATCTTTGAAGAAATACGGCCCAATGATGCCGCCAGCCCATAATCCGCACCAAACGGTTGTTTTTTGTGGATGCATTGGTAGCTCTTGCAATGCTTCTGGCTGCTCTTCACTCCAAATACGGCAGTTTTGCTTGTTCACGTATCCATTCAACCAGAAATGAGCCTCGTCGCTGAACACAATTCTTCGATAAAAAAGTGGATCTTCATCTAACTTTTCAAGAGCCCATTCACCAAAAATTTGGCGTTGTGGTAGGTCGTTTGGCTTCAATTCTTGCACCAGCTGTATCTTATAAGGCTTCACACCCAAATCCTTCCGCAAAATTTTCCACGTAGTGGAGTAACAGAGGCCCAATTGCTGCGAACGGCGCCGAATCGATAATTCACGGTCATCACCAACACTGGCCGATACGGCTGCGATATTTTCTTCAGTTCGCACTCTACGTAAACGTGTTGGTGGTTTAATGTCCAACAATGTAAATTTGGTGCGAAATTTTTTTACAATAGCCCGAATAGAAGCCTCAGTAGGTCGATTAAACTGACCATAAAATGGAAGAAGCGCGCGATGAACTTTCTTAACAGAGCACGCATTTTGGTAATAAAATTCAATAATTTGCAAGCGTTGTTCGTTTGTAAGACGATTCATGATTAAATTATAGACCAAACTGAAGATGTTTGACAGTGACACAAGATACAAAACGTGCGTGAGCTGTCAAAACTAGTGTTGCCAAAAAGATAATAGCAAAAAAATCACTCGTTATTTGTCCGATATTTAAAGACAAATGTGAGATAACCATAATTTTTTAAAAAAATTCTGGTAGAACTCGAAAATCCTTTGTGGAATCGCATCGCTTTATTTTAGAAATTGTTTGCCAAAAATTATATAAATTAATTTCAGTCTTTTTGAATATTTGTTCAAATGCAAGAACTTTCAATCCATAACATTTTGAAATTTCTAATAATATCAAAAATAGTGGAGATTTTTTCTTCATTACGATATTTGGATTTATTAAACTTAGTGATTTACAGTTACCATAAAAATCAAAGTTTTCGTATGAAAGTGAGCATTTCTATATAAAAATTTACACAAAGCCTGGGGCTTACGTATTTCAACTACTCGATGAAATAAACACAGGTCGCCTCGCTAGCCCATGTGCTTATTTTCGCCCCTTGTAATTTTAAATGAATTTTTATTTTTGTTTATTATTTTTTATGTATGAATTACATATTAAGTTTTGTATCTATTGTTTAATTGTTGGACTTCAATTTGAAATATATGCTTGATACATGAATCAAAATAAAAATTTGTAGCGGTTCATTTTTAACAGACTTCAAAAAAGGAGAAGGTTATCAATTCGTGTGCATGTTCTTTTTATATGATTAGTTCTTGGAATGTATAAGCTTTTGTTGTACATTCGTTTGTGATATGTATTATAAATGTCCTGGAAGACGGTTTCAGACTTCTAGCAGCCCTACACTAAACCCAAAATTCAAAAATTAATTTCTTTATCTAATATATGTTTTTCAAGTGTAAAATTCTTTGCTAATGCAACTATTTCCTGAACACGCTTTTTGCAGTCTTGCAGAAGAATGAAAAAATTGATTCGAGCAATCCGTGGTGCTTCATCTTTTGTCTTTTTTGTCGAACCCCATTAAAACTAATTTTTGTACATATTTCGTTTGCTTGGCACTTCAGATTTCAAAAACTTTCCGTTTTCACGAAATTTGACATGCATAAGCATACGTATATTTTACTCTTACGTGCGCATCACGTGGCGTAAGAACTAGCCCGATACTTTTTATGGTTTCTTTTTATAGCCGTCTATACTTGGGTATCTCGGCTATTTTTTGAGAAATGTTCGTCATATTCAAGATTGAATAACTTTAGAGCGCGTCATCATATATTAATAAATTTTGTCTCATTCGAAAGGCTTCAGTCTCCTCCTAATAAGTATTGCTTAAAAATGATATAGCTTCCCGCTAGAAAGTCCTATAAAATGCCAAAGTATCCTGAAAAAGGTATTTGTAATTTTCTTTATTTTTTAACCGACATCAAAAAGAAGGAGGTTATGAATTCGTGTGTATTTTTTATGGTTGTAATGTCATAATTCTGTCATTTGTGAACAGATTTTCAGTTTTTTTTTGAAAGGGTTTGCTTGCTGTTTGGTTCCACAAGTTTGTTTCGAAAATCGGTGAGGAAATTCGCTGCCCCCAAATCAAAACTCTGTCATTTGTAAACCGAGTTTTTTTAAAGGGTTTGCCTGCAGTTGTGTTTCACAATTTGTTTCCAAAAATTTGCTCCACCAAGCATAAGTCTGTCATATGTGAACCGATTTTAAAATTCATTTTTCGAAAATCTGTAGGGCACTATCCCCTCCCCCGGAAATATTGATTATGGCTCCATTTATGGACCAATTTTAAAAATTCAGTTTTTTTCTTTCAAAATATTTTATCAAAATATTTTATTCAAAATATTTTATTTGGTACTATGAAAAATTGCGGGCGGACACCCCATTTGTGGACAAGCATACCATTTGATCTAACAGAAAATCGCGTTGGTTTTGTAATCTGGTACATAAGATCTTTGCATTGAATTCGGGTTTTTTTACATATGTAATTATAGTTATTACAGAGCTAACTACAAGTGACATGTCTTTATTGTACAAAGTCTTTAAGTAGGAATGAAAACAGATTCAAAAGTTACAGTTTTTTGTTTATAATAGCCCGCTCATTTCTATGAAAAACCCGTAACAATAACTACAATGAATTAACATTTGATAAGATATGATTTGATACGATATACTAATCTCTAAAAAATACAAAAAAGTCTGAAAATGTTTTGCTTTTAGTGGATTTTATTTTTCTAAAACGATTCGTTTTAGATCGGCTCGATTTACAGAGCAGGCAGATATATAACAAATTTTTTAAATAAAACTAAACTTGTTTCAGTGCTTTTTGAAATATAAAAGTTGACAACGCTGCTAAAACACAAAATCTTTAACTATAATAAAAAAAGAATCACAAACTAATGCCCTCCCATTCCCAATAAAAGAATCCAGAAAATCACTTCACACAAAATTGACTACATATCATTTGCTAAGAAAGCTAATCAGAATTGTCAAACAGTAAACTTGCAACATCGGAGATTTGATAACGGTAAACTGTAGAGTTTGGATTTATTTGAGCATATTCCAAACAAATTTTTTAGTTCATGTAGAAATCTAAGTCGTGTTACATTTTTTTTGGTTAACCCAGTCTTAGACTTTTTAGCAGTTGACTTTAGCCAATTTTGTGGAACATTCTTTTATTTTTTCAATCGTATGACGTGCGTACCCTACCTACCATGGATGAAGACTATTTGACTGACCTCCGAGAATAACGAAAATGATAACGACGTAGAGGAGGATGCAAAATATTAGTTTCGTAAGAGAATGTATTGAGCGTTACGTTCAATATTTTTAAATATAATATATCTATAAATTTTAGCATGGTAAAAAAAAGGCAGCGGAAGGGCAGAAACGATATAGAGAGAATTATCCGTTAAAAAATTTCTGAATTGCTTTCAAAAAATTTTGATTCTAACGCGAATAACTATTTGAAATTGACATAACTTTTAACATTGTCGGTTAATTTTATTAGAATTGGTCTTATCTGAAAGAAGAGTTAGAAGAGTCGGAAAGCTGCGACGGGTGTGACATTACAAATCTTAGTTTTAAAGAATTATGACTTTCAGCGTAAATTATGTAAAACTTTTACTCTAACGTACACAATAATTTTGGTATAGCTGTTCAAAGTGTTTTTAGCTGTATTGCGTATTTACTGTTTGAAAAAAATCAGTTTTCTTAACAAAAAACTATTTTTAAAATGTGACGGGTGTGACCCACGGGTGTGACCTAATACGAGAATTTAAAAAGCTCGACGAAATAAAACCTTTTATTGATTTCATTAATATATATAATATAAAAATAAATCATAAGAAAATAACACGTTAAATTATTTGCTATCCGTTCCATTATAGACAGCAGAACACTCTAGCTGAGTATTTTTTAAAGTTAATAAAAAGCGAAAAAAAGTATATTCTTTTCAGAGATAAGAGTTTTTATTAATAATGAGAAAGGGAAGAAAAGAAAATCTGAAATAAATATTAAACATACAAAGAGGAAGAGCAAAATGTTTCTTGGATGATCGTTTAAAAGTGCCCCAAATTGCTTAAAAATATTATATAATGTATTTTTTATTTTTTCTATAATTGTCATGCTCTAAAAAACATAAATTGAGAGATTTTTATTAAAAATAAGAAAATTATTTTTTCCTTCCATAGGGCCGTTTTACGTGGAGTCATTCTTATGTGACTACACCAACCCAGTAAAAAACTTGCTTTCAATAAAGCAGGTTTCTACTATTATGGAATAAAAGTAGCGCTGACAAACCTGCTGCAATCGCTCCTGATTTTTGTATGGCTAGTTCCCGGATTGGAGTATTACATTTTTCATCAACATTTTCAGCACTAGAACTGAAAATATATGAAAAAATGGTTCGACGTGGATTGGCGTCGTTAACGCCATTTTGATTTTTCTTATTTCGTTACTTTATTTATTTTTATTAATTTCATATTTTTACTCAACTAGTATCGACCTAAGAACCTTCAGATTTGAAGTCCAACATACCAATCACTCGACCAAAAACACTGTTGCAAAACGGCACCAAGAAACTCAAATAAACTTACTCTTCATTCTCGCTTATAAACCTGCTTTGGATCAGCAGTACAAAGTGTGTACGAAGCTTTTGTATAAGTAAAAAGCAAATACTTTTCTCGCTTCAAAACTTGCATTGTTGTACCGCTATGAAATCAGCTTCTGAACAAGCTCATATTTGAAAACGAATTATAAAGCGCTTTACTTCTTTAGTGCTTCCAAAAACATGAAAATTTTTTAGTGGGTTATTTTCTTCGTAATACATCTGTCTTTAAGAATGATAGTTAAAAGGTGTGGCTTTTGCTGTTGTAATTTTTTTTATAAGTTTTTAGGAAGAAATATACAGTTTTTTCGATACTAATTTGATAATAACCACGAAAGCGTTGATCAAATAAGGGGCTATTCACATATTACGTAGCGCTATATTCAAGATTTTTACTTTTCACGTTGGTAAATTTCTTAAAGAAATTTCCGTTTGCTAGTACGGATTTCCAAAGGAAAAGTATACGGAATTTTTGGCCGTTATTGTCTATTTTTGGGATGTTACAAATATAAGTAAAGACTTTTTTCCGTGAACTAAAACAAAAATTAACGTTGTTTGGTCAAGGAATTTTTGAAATTTTTTATTTTTCACCAGTTGTAATTAATTTTTAGTGTTTTTGTATGTTGTAAATTAAAAAATAAAGGATTTTGTATGTATGCAAATATTATTCTGTACAGAAGGCTACACGATTATTTTTCCGTGTACAAATAAACGTAAACTTCTAAATGTGAATTTCCGTAAGAAGTCCGTACTACGCTTAAGGAAGTTAAAGTATGTATGTATGAATACGTGCACGTAGAGAAAAGATATAGTTGCGGCATGGTTGCGTCAACAATGTCATGTTTCCTGATATAGCTTATGGTTGTGGCAAATAAGTTATTATTGGTTTAAATAATTGTGAGCCTTAATTAGTTTACGACAAAAAACTTATGCGTACATTATATCATGATATTATTAGCATTCCTATTGATTGCAACATGGTTGAAATTATTGTTAAAAAAACTAGCTACAATCATAATATATTTGAAAATTCAATAACAGTATGGTTCTGTAACAATAAAATATGGTTCTTTTACAGCAGTTTGTTTGCAATTAAGCTATGCTTACAAAAAAGACATGGCTCTCTGCTTCCAAAAAAGGGTTTGTTCTATCTTTTGGTCGAATACTTTTTTTTATTAATTTTTTTGTTTTACTTGAGAGCTGTTGACTTGTTTTTGTGTGCCACTTGAAAAAATAAAATATAAGAAAAAATAAATTAAAAATAACATAAACGGATAAAAGCTAGCAAATAATATTCGGTCATGTTCTGAAAACCATTTCTTTTTGAGATTGCAAAATTTCAAAAACGAAAAACAGTGTTCTTTTAATCGGATAAGTAAGTGCATTCCTAACTAAGCTACGATAGAAATAAATTATCTGAAACATCTGAGGCTGCAATATGTGACCTTTTCGCTTGAATTCTTTCCTGAAAGTTTCCGATTTTAAAATGAAATGGTTTTTAGAGCATGTCCGATGGCAAATAAAATAGTTGTCAATAAATATGTATGTATATATTATCTATGTGAAAATAGATAATACTTTTGATTTCAGATTCAAAACATTTTACTTTATATTTAATTCTAAAAATATATATATTTTTAGCTGCTGTCAATTTTTAATCAAAATATGATTAAGAAAACAACCTTTATATGGTTACTTAGAACAATGCTATTTTTATATAGAAATATAATATGATTAGTTTAAATCATAGTATATTTACATTCAATTAAACATTAGGTTGTATGAATCATATTAGTGTTATACAAGACAACAATATTATATTTAGAACAGATTTATTTTCATAATAGTATGATTTTATTCCAACCATATAATTCAATCATAGTATTTTGCTCTTAGGTTATGGTTGCATCAACCATACATATACATATATTTATTAGATTGCGTTAGCTCGTGTCAAAGGAATAACGGGAGACATTTATAACATGAAATCAGACTTACTATTTTGGAGTTAGAAATATGCTGATATACAAAGTGGAGATATTAGACAAAACTATAAAAACCTCAATTAAAATTAATACTATCGTTTTTTATATAACACTTTTATTATGTTATTTATTTCTATTTGATTATAGTGCATTTTTTTAATAGACCTTTAACGAATTTCTGTCATATCTGCTCTCAAATTGCATAAAAATTAAGTTCTTATCTTGAGAATTTTTTGCTAGCACTTTTAATGCTTGTAGGAGTCCTTAAACAAAGTTTGTAATTTTTTCTTATCCAATGAATTTAAGGCTCATTAATTTCTATCGAAGAAATTATCATTAAACATACAATATTATATTATGACGGTGGAAATGAAATTTGTATTTTCATTACATACTTCAAAAAAAAAAACAAAGCAAGACTTTTCAAACACTTAGAACCAGCACGCAATAACAGTTTTTATATACCAGACACTTTGGAGTGCCAAAGAATGTCTAATAGGCTTCGTTTTCATTATGTTTACCATTTTTCTTGTTTTTTTAGACACGAAAGAAGATAATTGAATTAAAAAAAAGAATCATACACACACATACATACATTAAAGAAACCCGGTTGGCCATGTCTTTCAGACATCTTACAAGACCGATGCATGACAATGTTAAAGCGTTGATGACAACTCAAGCAGATCAGTAAGAACATTTTCAAAAAATGGCCGCTAAGTTCATGCATGACAGCAAGAGCGACACTGTTAGCCATCTCTACATTAATGACCATATAAATGACAACATCCTCACAAATGTCCACATTACATTTTTTCGTTTGTTTCTCTTTACACGTGTTCTACAATAACAATTTGAGAAATTTGTCGCTCAGAGATTATTTAATACAAGAAGTTTTAATAGACACTGTAACAGAACTTTTCATTTTTTACGCTATAATATGTATCATGATCACTATAAGCTTGAAAAATAGAAAAATCATTAATTGTACTAAATAAGCCATTGGTGTACCATTGTACTTTTAAAATCCGAATTGTAACAAAAATGGTACAGATGTACCAACTTTGCCATCGCTGGCAGGAATGTATCCAAATGATTCAAGCTGGTGACAGACTGAACGACAATGCCCACAAGAAGTTCATTTGCTGGTATACGAAGAGTAGTGTTTTCTGCTGTAACGAAAGTATACAACATTTTAAATTTAACGTTGCAAGACTAGCTTGCGGACAATATCTGCCAGCTAGTTGGCATGACCAGCTGAGTAGTTTTGCTTCTACCCATTCGTTAAGTACGGTTTCTGATAGATTGTCTTAAAAGAAACTGTAATCGACAAATATCGTGCATGACAAATGTCGAAATTTTCTAAAGTAGTCGTTGATGAAAATGTTCTCTACGACGAGTTGGCCAACCGGGAATGGTATCCTGTCTCATACAACTTTGAAAACAAAAGGCCAACTACTACAAGGATATGTTCTCACATACACAAAGCAGGCTCATTACGAAACGAAATTGTGTTGTTATCTTTACGTATAAAAACAACCACTTACATTAATTTAAAGAGAATGGTAGAATTAACTACACAGAAAAAATTATGATAGATTTTTATTTGAACACACGTGTATTTGAATTTGATTTTAAATTTTATTATTATTTTTATTTGATTTTCAAATATTTTAATAGCAAAAATATGTATTTTTTTCTTATTAAATATTTTAAAATATGTATGTATTTACGAATTTTAGTTTTTAGTTTTACGAATTCTGTGGTATTTCCTGTTTCCGAAAAAAAAAAATTTGAATTTAGTAATAGAATGAATACGAATTAAGTTATTTTCTGTGTACAAAAAAACCTAGAGTAGCATACAGAAATTAGTTAATATATAGATAGCAGACATCCGTGCTATTAGACTCTCTGCCTTAAGAATACTTAAGCCCTGTATGTTGAGGGTTTCTGTAGACAATGTTTTCTTGATTTCGTTAATTAAAAGTATAAGCATAACAAGATTTATCAAGAAGCCCTAATGAAAGAAGAACAATAAAATTGTGTTACCAAAATACATAATATTTTAGTTTTATACGTACCATATCTACTTAGAAAATTCCCCATGTTATCACATTTGTTTGTTAATTATTAGAAAACATTTAGAGCTCTTCTTTTTTGTTTCGCCTTCTATTGTGTTGAATAAGAATTAAGACTAAATACTTTTGACCCAGATTCAATTATAACAAAGAACAAGAAAATAAGAAGTGCAAGGAGTTTTTAATGGTTCTTGTAGATAAAGTAAAAAAAAAACTATTTTAAGTTTTGTGAATCCAAATTGATTATTAGGCTAAGGCTCGTAACACTATGTTCCGAAAGAATCAGGCGTAACTAATATTCCAAGGAACAAAGGAAAAATTAACATCAACTTAATTTTTCAACGTATACAGCAGAACATAGTCACCCTGCTGTCGGAAGCCGCTACACTTCCAGCAACAGCGCTTCTGTGTATTTTGCTTATCACCACTTGAGACGTGGCTCTGTTGAATGTAATTTAAATTCTTATATATTTGTGATTCTGATTTAAAATGCTTTGTTCGTGTCCGTTTAAAGTATAGTAAAATATTTCACAAAATAAATAGATAAACTTTAAATGAAAACTGCTTTAAAATGATTTAATAGATTATAAATAAATGTATATAAGTTTTTTTTATTTGAGACTGTCCATTATGTGTTAAAAACGAAGAAGGAAAATACTGTTTATACTCTCTTCATAAAAAATGGCGTGTCCGTTATACATGCTGTTGATTTTTCACATCAAGACACTATGAATTTTCCCAAAAAACAGATAAAGTTTATAGCTCTTTTAGAATATTTGCATTTGCTTCTCTTATCTTACACATAAAATTTTAGAAAAATAATAGAAATTAAAATTTTTTTAATTCTTGTTTTCCGCAGTCTTGTGTATTGAGAGTTACACTTTATTAGTACCCCCTCATTACTCAGTTTAACTATTAAAATTGCATTAAAAACATACACTAAAATAACAGAGTAGACTTATACTTCTAAATGCTTAAAAGCTTTGTAAGCTTCGTTAAATACTATTATATTGGAAAACTTTTCATACATATATAAGGTTTTGTATCCAAAAAATGTATTGAGTGTTATTCATATATTTTTAATGTAATTAAAATTTTGTTGTGAATAACTAAGGAGTTTATGTTAAAATACATAAAAGATAATACATCTGAATTGTTCTAAATTCAAAATATAGTGTGTGTTCTGAAAAAAATATTGAATTCGTAAGAAAATGTATTGAGCGTTACGTTAACAAAATTCTTAAATATAATTTATCTATAAATTTTAGGTAAGTAAAAAAAAGTAAACAGCTGCAGAAGTGTAGAATCGATACAGGCAACATTATCCGTTTTGGAAATTTCTAGTTTGATTTGAAGAATATCTTACGTGGGTCGTATTTTGGTACAAATAATTATTTAAAATTGACATAAACTTTAACATTGTCGATCGATTTTATTAAAATTAATCTTATTTGAAAGAAGAGTTAGCCTGCTTTTTCCTCATGTATAAATGTTTGTAAATAGTTATTTTAAAAGATAATTTTTCCCATGTGAACCCAAGTGAAAATTAAATAAGTGATCATAACTTTTAATTTGTTTTTAGAGTGTAGCTGTATAGTGCTTTCAAACCCTTCGTCGACGGTGCAATAATGGCATTGCCGTTGTCAATATTGTCGGATTTCGATAACAATTCACAGCTGCTTCGCATTTTAATAGGCGACTTAAAGACAACAGTGTGCTAAATTGGCTCTGTTTTTGTCGACACAATTTTTGGCAACGACTCGGTAGAAAGTTTTAGCTGTCACGGTTATTTATTTGAAAAAGTATTGAAAATAGAAAAAAAAAATAACAACCAACAAACAATTTGAGGAATTAATTCACCGGCTTGAAAGTAAACCAAGCCTAGCAAAAGGATATCATAGGAGCAGAACTCCTAATAATTTTAAGAAAGGATTGGAATAAATTGCGACGAAATTAAATCTATTGGACCACTAATTAGACATAGGGATGATTGGCAAACGGTAAGCACCAGAAAATATATCGTCATATAAAATGCAAAAGCGGCGGCCTATCATAATTTTTAAAAATGTTTCAGGAAAGATAAGTAACTTAATAAAAAGGAAACTATTGTGAATATAAAAATTATTTTTTTCTGGGTAGTATCATTAATAAAGTCTGAATCAATGATACTATGTTGAAAAAACATAATCACAATAGTTTTTATTAAGGTTTTTATCTTCTGCAAATTTTTAAAAATTTATGATAGGCACTTTTGCATTTTATGCATCTAGCAAACGCTCCACAATCGTTGAGGATAACTGGGATGCCCGTTAACTTCCACATATGCCATTCGAGTGGAAGAAGCCACTTCTAGAAATGCATTACATATTTGCGAAACACAATGCCAACCAACAGGATGTTTTTATGATAGAAAATGAAGATATGAAAATGATGGAAAGATAACACCAAGGAGAAAAATTTTTCAAAAGAGAAGAAGCCTTTATTTGTTTGCTTCATCATTAAAACTTTCACTTGAATACAACATTAAAAAATTTGAATAAAGTAAGGCAATAAAAAAATTGAATAAACGTCAAAATGATAGCGATGATATTTATTTCCTTCACATTATCGATAACAAGTCAACGACAACACAATACTTTTAATAAATGCCGATTTAGCACTGAAGTGAAGACGATAACATATCGAATTGACAGCGACGAATGTATTGTGTTAACGTCGACGTCGACATTCACAATAAGGGTGAATATTTTTTTCAGAACACACACTATATTTTGAATTTCATACTTGACACTTATCCTAATCAACAACCACACTTAAGCTTAAGGCCAGGAAACATAGAGCTTTAATGCAATTGGTGTAATGCCAGATATTTACCGCTTGACTTTGGGGGCTGAGTAGCCTAGAGTATAGAGAGCTCTGACGATGGGATTGTGGTTAATCCCAAAAACATCGATGTTCAGTTCGACCTTTAAAAAAGTCAAGAAATTGGTATTTGTACTTTTCAATTGCCACATGCTTTGAAAAATTATTTCTCAATAAAAAATGATTTAATTGCAAAAATTAAATTGAACGAACTGAATAATAAATTTCTTTGGATACATTTTTTTATTAATATTTTGAAGTGGTGGAATATAGTGGTGCAGGGTTGCCTCGTTAAATATGGCCGCAAGTATTGATTGACCTGTGTGTTTCACAGGGTTATTACATTTTTCAACTACACATAAAAAGTCGCTATAATATATTTCTAAATAAGCGATTTTCAGTTACACGTAAAAAGAAATCTTTAAAGTTATCTTTAATATATCTCAAATCTGACGCAAAATGCTCTTAACATAAAATAAGCTCTTAAAAGTAGAATATGCTAAAATATGCCCTTAAGGGCAAAATATTATCTAATAAATCGATAATCTATTATATTATGAAATATTTTACTATACTTCCAACGGACACAAAAAAGCATTTGAAATGAGAATCACCCGAATTCTTATTATATATACTGCTCGTCATAATTATAGCACCACCCAATTTTTTCCAACATGTTAAGTTTTAAAAAGAGATATACATATTTACATTTTGTGCCATATTTTAAGAAAATATTCGATTGTAGAATTTCTAAGTAGTACAATTTAACAAGGTTACAAGACAATAAGGGCCTATCCGACGATGTCGACAAGTCGATTTCGTTCTCTTATTTATATTGAAAACAAAAACAAATTAAAATTGTTTATTATTGCTTTCAATATAAATAAGAGAGCGACATCGGCTTGTCGACATCGTGAGACAGGCCAGGCCGTAAGTATGTTAGTTTATTTTAGGAAGGGTAGCGTTGTAACACACATCCATACGGAGACCCAATTGAATCCATTATGATTTCCTTTTACTTATACCCGTTAGTAAATTAACCCCTTTGTACCCAGAAAAACCCTATTACCAGTTATTAAGCCATTTAATTCCAATGATGAAGTCCCTGATATCTTCTAGTTTGCACTTCGCAATATTACTAATGCTCGCATGAAAACGCCTGTGCACCCACCTAAGCCTAAACCTAAGCGTAACGCTCAATACACAAGACTGTGAACAAGAACAATTTAAAACAAATTAGAATTTCTAATATTTTTTTTTTAATTTGATATGTGAAATAAGAGAAGCAAATACAAATATTTTGAAGCCGTTATAAACTTAATCTCGCTTTTTGAAAAATGCATACTTTTTAATGTGGAAAATCAACAGAGAGCATTGCTGACACGCCATTTTGTATGAAGAGAGTATAAAAAGTATTTTCGTTCAGGCAATTGACAGTCTTACACAAAAAAAAATTATCTACATTTATTTATAATAAATTAAATCACGCTAAAGCAGTTTTCATTTTAAAATTTATGCGCTAATTTTTGGAATATTTTACTATACTTTTAACGGACGCGAAAAAGGCATTTGAAATATATGAACATGTAAACATGTGAAAAGCTCAAGACAGTAGCTAATGGTTTATTTAAATGATTACTCTGATCTGCAGACAAAATCGCCTTTAAATAAAAATATGCGGAATATAGAGTAATTAAAATGTTCGCTTAGTATTTAAAAATTTCGCTTAAATCTTAAAATAAATATTTTGAGCTACAAAATATACTAAGTTTCGTTTGGTTTGTGATTTATTTAGTGCAAGAGGCACTGAGATCAATTGTATGCTCTTCCCATTGCGTGAAATGACAAAGTTCATTTATAATTTTTTTTTATAAACAAAATGCAAAAAAAAATGTTCACTTCTACTCACCACCGTCATAACGTTCGCAATACAAAGCAAAATATTTTTGAATTTCAATATCGCACATAGAGGCGGTCAAAAGTATATCGAACCGCGCAATAAATCGACCGGCGTTTTTTTTTGTTTTATTTATTTATTTATTAAGTCTATAGATTATAAATCCTTACAGACTAAAGATATGATAAAAAAAAAGCGATTAACTGTTTAAATACAATATAATTTTACGTTTTATAACATCATTACTCTGAGAGATATCTATAATATGATAATATTTATTGAAATTTTCACAAATGCGACGAAAAGAGTCATTGTTAGCATAAAGAGATCTGTAGTAATTTAGATCGATTAGCTGAAAGTTACGAGTTGGCCTAATTGGTACACTAAAGTTAATTTTACCAAGCAGGAACTCAGAGTCGGCATCACCACGAATTAGTCCAAGCAGAAAAGAGATACTCAGCATTACGCGACGGCTTTTTAAAGTTGGTAGCTTAATAATGCCAAGTCTGCTAACATATGACGATAGAACATATGAATTCCATCCGAGGCCTCGTAAGCAAAATATCAAAAATTGCTTTGGCACCGATTCAATACTGTTGATATCCTATATAATTGATCCGTATTCGATAATAGGCCGAACTAAAGAAGTATAAAGTTGTTTCGTGATATATGGGTCGGAATTCTTTAGACCATCGTTTCATAAAACCAAGAACACCATTAGCTTTATTGACAGTTAACACAATGTGATCACGAAAATCAAGCTTGTGATCTAACAGCAAGCCCAGATCAGTAATATTGTGCACTTTTTCCACTATTGTTCCATTGACATTGAATTTGTTTATTCGGTAGAACACCATATGTTTACATTTTTTAATGCTTAGGTCCATTAAATTAATTCTACACCATTGGGAAAGATTGTCAATATCAGACTGCAGTATGAGTTGATCATTAGAGTCCTTAACAGTTTTAAATAATTTGACATCGTCTGCATACATTAGTACTTTAGAATGCAAAATAACAGAAGGTAGGTCGTTTATAAATAACGTAAACAGAATCGGACCCAGATGGCTTCCCTGAGGAACACCAGAAGAAACCTCAATGTCTATTGAAGTAACATTTCTGAACTTTACTTTTTGAGATATATTAGATAGATAGGAACGCAGCCACTTTACGGCTGTAGCGCTAAATCCCATAAGTGATAATTTGTATAGTAGTATTTCGTGGTTAACTTTGTCAAAGGCTTTACTGAAATCCGTATAAATCACATCTGTTTGCAAGCTTTTTAAAAATCCATCATTTATCATACTAGTAAGTTCTAGAATATTAGTTGTAGTGGAACGCGACTTACAAAAGCCATGTTGACAAGGGGACAATAGCGAAGAAGTTTGGTGAGATAAACTGTCTGTTAAAATCTTTTCCAAAAGTTTAGGAATAGCATTCAGCTTAGAAATTCCCCTATAATTTGATACTTCAAGTTTGCTGCCACTTTTAAACATAGGGATTATGAACGATGTTTTCCATTGGGGTGGTAAATAACACAATTCAATAGACTTGTTGAAAATTGCAGTAAGTGGTCCGTCCACACAAATATTCAGCACAATTTTTTAGAAGGCAAGTAGGTATTCCATCAGGACCAGAATTATAAGACGACTTTAATGATCTTCAGTTTTATAAGACTGTTTCATTGCTGATAAATGAAAAATTAATACCAGCTGAATGCGATGTATTTAATGGATAGGGAAAATTATGATCGTATGTATTTTTGGAATATGTTGTAGGAAAAAAATTCGCAAACATATTGCTAATCAGTGTATTATCTTCAGCAGTACAGGAACAAAATTTCAGATATTTTGGATAATCAGAAGGTCGACGTTTAGAGTTGATAAATTTATAAAACGACTTAGGGTTAGATTTCAATTGTGAACTCATACGTGCTATATAGTTATCATATGGCAATTTGTTTGTAGTGTTGTATTCGGAGCGCGCAATAGAGTAATTTCTAAAGTCAGCTAAGGAGCCAGATCTCATATATTTCTTGTAATTAGCATTAGCTAAAAAATTATTATTCCACGGTGACCCTTTATTATCGCGACTAATTATTTTCGGAACAGTTTCGGAAATATAGTGGTACAGTACTGAGTAAAAGTTAGAAATAGTATAATCGAAATAATTTCCAGAAAGTATATTATCCCAATTGAAACTAGATAATAAATAATTAAGTTTTGTATAATTCGCACGTGAGAAGCAGCAGACTTTGTTGAGTGCTTTTGATAAGAAAGATTAGTACCAATGAACATGTAATTTTCTATAGATATCAAATATTTAAAAATATCATAGCCTTCCGAAGAAATTTATGAAAAAACACAAAAATAAAAACATATTTTTTAATTTTTCAGTGCATATTCAAGCTATTGTTATTATTTGTTATTCCCTGTGGAAAACTTGTGCACCAATTGTCTTAAACATAAAAGGTAATATGGGACTAATTTTGGGAGGTAGCATAAACTGAGTATTTTAAAAACTAGACATTTGAGGGTGCTGTTGACTATTAAAGTGATGAGCGCATAGCTCTTATCACTTTGGCAGTACCAGCAGCGATTAATACTAACATATCCTAATACACTTCGCAGCACCCTCCTTCGTCGGTATTGTAGCAGCTCCGTTGCCTTAAGCAAATTAATGCCTCTACTTGACGCCATAGAGCAATTATCTTTCTCTAACTTCACCACCTGTTCACTCTACACTATCCCTATCACAAAGAAGGTAACACATTAATTAATTAACTAGTTTAACTGGTACACTAAGGGAAAAGTCGCAATTGAAAAATAAAAACTCCTCATATTAATTTAATAATTTTTAATTCAAAAGAAAAGCTTTATTGAAATACTCTAAATCAATAATTTTCAGCTTTAAATAAATATGGTTTAATATTGAATTAAAAATTTTCAGCATGGCTAGACTTTCGTTAAAGTTTCTTATTGAATCAATATGGTTTTTATTGATTTTTTCCCTGGGTGTAGCCATTAATTGCCTGATTGTGTTACGTCTCTTTAAAAAAAGCTACACATACAAAAAGAGGTAGACATACAAAGTTTTAGAAGGGCTTTCTTGCCACGTGCAAAAAATTTGCTATTAAGAGGAAAAGATCCGAGATGACATAAGTGGCGCCCAGAATTTGATGTAAGATTAAAAAGCCATCACAACCAAACTTTAAGCCACAGTCAAGCCATAACTAACGCTATGCAATATGATGAAATCGGACTTCAAATGGCGGCGCTATATATAAAAAATAATTTGGAAAATCCAAAAGTGCACGCCTCATAATCTCATTTAGACCGTGAAATTAAATAGGGTTAATTATTGTGTAATTTTAGTAGAACCTTTTATTTAATTAATTTTTAAAAAAGATTTTAGTTCAGCTTGAGGTCCGTTTAATAAATTGAAAAAAACTCCTGATTTTCATTTTATTTATTTTAATATTTTATTTTCCCGATATTTCGATCAACTTCGTTGATCATCTTCAGGGGAATCTAAAAATATATAAAAAAACACAAGTGAAAAAAACAACACAAAATATAATAAAAATATAATTACAAAAAGGTAAATTGGAATTAATTGTATTGTAAATTTACATTTTTGAAAAATAAATAAATAAACTTTTAAGTAAAAAGCGTTGTTTAGGCTTTACTTTAATCAGCCCTTATCAATAATATCCAAACAAACACTATTTTTGTTTTGGTCTATTGTAATGGAGACGGGTCCAATATATGCCAAAAGGTATATGTTGGTACCACAAAAACAAAATTGAAGACTAGAATGGCTTCACATAAGTCTGACTTAAAATCAACTCAAAAGCCATTATCACAAAAAACTGCACTTGGCGGCCCACTGTGCTTTAACAGGTCATAAGCCAAATTTCGAACATGTAAAAGTACTCACATCAGAGACTAATTATAAAAAGAGATATACACTGGAAATGCTACATATAATAAATGTACCAGCTGACAAGAGGCTAAATTATAAGAGCGATGTATATAGAAGCACGATAAACAAATATAGACCAAAACAAAAATAGTGTTTGTTTGGATATTGATAAGGGCTGATTAAAGTAAAGCCTAAACAACGCTTTTTACTTAAAAGTTTATTTATTTATTTTTCAAAAATGTAAATTTACAATACAATTAATTCCAATTTACCTTTTTGTAATTATATTTTTATTATATTTTGTGTTGTTTTTTTCACTTGTGTTTTTGTATATATTTTTAGATTCCCCTGAAGATGATCAACGAAGTTGATCGAAATATCGGGAAAATAAAATATTAAAATAAATAAAATGAAAATCAGGAGTTTTTTTCAATTTATTAAACGGACCTCAAGCTGAACTAAAATCTTTTTTAAAAATTAATTAAATAGGGTTCTATTCTCGATTAAGCCCTTATGACACTAGATTTTTTCTTCATTTTTTAAGTTTTGGAGAAGAGTGCAAATATAATATGATAGGAAATTTTACCAGGTGCAAAGAGTTCAGTTATATTAAGATAAATACCAAATTTTCAAAGCTTTTACTAATGTTATCGATAACAAATGAGGGCCTGTCAAAAAACATGTAAAAATGTTCAACTTAAAATTGACGTTTCAAGCTTGAAGCATTAAAGTGTTGCCAAGTTAGTGGTTCATTTACGAACTCAACTATTTAGCGCCTCTTTTTTCAACTTTTTCTTCTGTTGGCGCTTTATTATAAATAAAAAGTAGGCAGCACTTAAAGAAATCTTTAAGTTTTGTCTACATTTTGTATAGTTGTTTCTTTCTATCATTTGCTGTTTCTTTCTTTCAATCCTATAGCAAAACAATGCAAGAAAAATGAAGTGTCATAAGGGCTTTAGTCTTTAGGTCGTTATCGTGACCACATACAGGATCCGTACATACAGACAAACGGACGTCCAAGACAGAACTTTTTTAAACAGTTTTTTAATTAGTTTAAATAATAAAAATGACCTCAACTATTCGCTTATGAGGCGTGCAATAAAAAGCGCAGTGTTTTAAGGCGTGCCAAAAAAAAATTGTTCCTCTTTAAAAACGTCATTGACATATCTTTCAGTCTAAGAGTTAGGCTTGCCAGACGGGTTTGAATGAGCTTGATTGTCAAGATATTTTAGATGCTGTCAAGTTACAAGCTCAAATGTAATTTGTCAAGCTGAAATATTTGCATTGTGGAAACCGCACATTAGAGTTGGAAAAGAGGCAGTCAATAAAGTAAATGGTTAGGCGCGGATACAGCGGGAGGAAAATGGGATATTTCCGCCCCAAAACGAAAATTTTTACCTCATTTCTATTGAGCTTCTAAAAGAAAATTTGCAAAAGAGTGTGTCATTTTCCACAATGCAAACAAGCACTGCTTGTCTAAAATTGGTATAGAAATCACTCAAAAAACTGAGTACTTTTCATATAAATTTTAGACAAGCAGTGCTTGTTTGCATTGCGGAAACAACACATAAATGTTAAAATAACAAAATAAAAAACGTGATTGATTATGGAGCTTATGTTTTGGCTTTCATATTATTTTAAATTTCTGAGAGATTTTTGGGTAGAAGTTCCGTAATGTTCTGCATTAGTCCCAGCAAAACGAGCATAGGAACTTGCTAATAATTACTTAATAATCACCCTGCGGTAAATGTTGCACCAATCGTTTTGAATGTACTTGTCCTATGACTGGTGAAAATGGGAATGGTTCAAAATGTTCTTTGAGTCGTGAACGGTGAAGAGGCACCATATAGCTTAAAACTGTTAGCAAAATGTCCCCACTGTACAAGCAGACCTCTTCCAAACCAAAAATGTTTGTTTAAAGTAGAACCTGTCACTGAGTGTCTAATTATGTCAATTGACCTCCTCCAATTACGCAGTGTAAAAGATACCAGCACTATTCATATAAAGTTCCTTAAATCGAACCGGTTGCTTGTCCCTGGTTGGGAATCCATTACGCGACCTGTCTTTTGACAGGTTCTTGTATTATAGGTTTTTATATTATATATGTTATGTCTGTAATACTCTTTATTTAGACTATTAAACTTTGCATTGGATAAATATTTTAGTTTGCCAAGTTCCCTTTTGGAAATCAAGCTGATTTTAATCGAATGTCCAGCTAAAGTACAATTTGAATCTGGCAACCGTACTAGGAGTTGATAGCTGCAACTTTTTTTCGAAACACCAACTCTATAATACTACGAATATTGGAAAAAATAGAAAATGTATAAAGTGCAAAGCTTAAATAAAATCGCATGTAGCTAAAAGTAGCAAAAAGTTAAACTTGGATGCCAATATAGACATTCTGTTCTTTATTGTGTATATAATAGATATGGGGAATATTGGCGATCTCTATAACTTTTACGCTTTTGAACTATTAACTTATAGAAAATATAGTCTAACATTATATTTTTAATATAAGCACGTATCTGACCATGAATAATTTCCATGACCATGAAATAATTTTAAAAATATTTTTACACAAATCATACCAATACCACGTGAAA
This sequence comes from Panzeria rudis, assembly GCA_956483635.1. Lineage (NCBI taxonomy): Eukaryota > Metazoa > Arthropoda > Insecta > Diptera > Tachinidae > Panzeria > Panzeria rudis. The sequence goes on from OY101449.1 coordinate 75,314,612, forward strand.
ACAAAATGAAAATTTTTTAATGAGAAAGGTAATGAAAAAAAATTTCCTTTTTTGTCCTACAATATTTTAATTTAAATCGGAAAGTTATCTGATTATTGGTCAGAAATTTTTTCGACATTGAAGATCGACTAGAAGATTCGTGGGGAATTCTCTGACATTTCGGCAAAGTTTTTGGAATTTTCTAGACAACTACGTTCGCTTTCTTGTCAAGCACTCATATGATTACGAATTTTGACGAAATATTTTTAAAAACTGGTACATAAACTCATATTTGAGTTCATATTTCATTTTGTCGTGCATGAACGTGCGTAATAAAATTAATTTTGATCGTGAGCATGAAAAAATATTCTTTTCGTGATCAGGCGCGATTGTGAGCAAAATCTCACTCACGCGCACATCTCTAGTTTTTAAACATGTCTCTCCAAATCATTACTAATGCCATTATAAAAACATTTTAGTGTTAAAATTATTTATAAGCCATAAAGTTTTTGGCCGTAAAAAAGGGTTAACATCTTGTCTATCCTTCCACATCAGGAATACGTTTTTAGGGAAAGCAGGAAATTTAGAGCACATACATATATTCATCAATAGACTGTCACCTCCTCGGTGATTAGTCGGTTGGTTTTTGTCAGTCAGTTCAGGTGGATGTTTGTGCTTTGGGTGATTATTACATATGTGTTCATTGCAAACAACACACTGTGACAGCAACAACCGTAATAACAAGTATAAAATTATTATCAATGACATACTGATTGACTGATTGACAGTTTTCTGTCAAGCGTTACCAATATACAACCCATAATACAAACACAAGAAAAATACAGCATGAGGTTTTTATTTGAACTGTCGAAAATTTTTAGAAAAAACATTGAATTTTACAACAGTTGATTTGATTATTCTGCTCAGAATAAAGGGATTTTGTAATATTTTATTAAATGTTTTCTGATTTATAATAATGAAATTGAGGTATTGCATTATTTGAAAGCCTTTTAAAAGTTAAGAAAGAAGGTTTTGTTTAAAAAATTTTTAAATTGAGACAGTTTTAAATCAAAGCTTATAAATCAAAATAGGAGTGGCTGGAGTTTCGCAAATGTCGAATCGTGTCCAGGACGTTGCTTCGACAACTTCTTGTCAAATAAAATTGGACACAAATACACAGAAAGAAAAACGCCGTACTAAATTCAAGTATTTTCTACTTACTTTGAGTAAGACTAATTTAAGTACGAATAACACTAAAACGTACTTAAGTCAAGACGAAAACGGGATAATCACGTAAAAAATCTTGAATCAATAACAAAATACTTAAATTGTGTACAAAATTCTTATTTTAAGTACTATTATTAGTATAAAATTTTTACACACTCGTAGTGTGTTGGTATTTGTATCAACAAGCATAGCTTCAGTCGCATGTTGTGCTTATGTTGTTGTCTTATTGTTGGTGCACGAAAAAACAGAAGTTCGTGCACTGCCGGCTTATAGCTCACAAACGTCGTATTACATGCTGCTAGTTTATACTGGGTTTTAGCCGTCGTTCTTTCTATACCGAATTAGGTGAGTTGTCTAAGACGTTGGTTTACAAAACATGATGAGTTAAGTTCAATACCACGAATGAACAAAAATAAATTTAAATTAAAACAAGTAAGTAAAAATATTAAATTTATTTAGTAAAAATAAAAATTCTCAAGTCTGTTCCAGGATTATTAAATAAGTAAAAATTAGCCTGATTCGGGCTTGATTCAAGCACGCGCGGGATTGATTAAAGTACGCAGTTTAGGATATTGATTCAACTACGCGGCGGATTGATTCAAGTATACAGCGGGCTTGTATCTACATGCGAGACGACGTGTATCAGCTACTTGTCGGCTATGCTCGAGTAATGAAAATAAACAACAACAAGAGCAGAGCAGTGATTTGTGGTCATCATCAAGCAAACGAACACCAACACAGTACGCGTAAGACTGTGTATAAAGTTTATAAATATACTCGTATTTAAAATAAGATTTTTCTTACATGAATAAAGGCTAGTCAGGCTAAAATTAAGTATTTTGCACTTGGATATTCCGACTTGGAACAATCTTTCTGTACTTGACTTAATTTTATAAAAATATTTACCATTTTTAACTATTTTTGAACTAAATTATAGGATATATTATTTCAGAAATACTATTTAGATAAATGAAAAGGTTTATAGCTTTTGTTAGCTTTTAGGAATAGCTTTATTAAAATCTAAGTAAATATTGACAGCCACATTCATAAAAAAATGTATTTTAGGTTTAAGACTCACAATTGATATTGAACAGTTTCACGCTAAAAACTGTTTAATATAAAATTGTTTTCATAAACACTACAATAGACATTGTGTGTTTTAAAGAATTTTAGGTTTGGATACTGGCAACACCACCATGTTTTGTAGTTAGTGTTGCAACAAAAAGAAAATGATTTCATCCGGTTATTGAAATAAATTAATAGTTTTTTATTATTTTCGTGTAAGTTAATTTTTTTGAACTCTCTTTATAATATATTTCTCAACTTATTTAATACAAGTTTTCTATGAAGTAAAATAAAAAAAAGTGAAATGAGTACAAAAGAATTCACATGACTCTCTATATCATGTACGAAAAAGGTACTCGAATAACGATCATATTTTCATTTGTGTTCATTGTTTCTATATCACTAACATATCTTTTTGCTTTTATGAGTTTTAATGGGGGTTTTTTTTGCTAATTTTGTTGCGAGTTTTGTTTAGTGGCATATTCTATCAAATTAAAAAATATACTTAAACGCTTATAGCCAAGACTTCAACCTTTAATTTAAAGTATATCATGTATTCCTGTGTGCTATATATCTAAAGATATTTGAAGTTAAAATTGATATTTCGATGATATTAATTTATTGAAGGTTCATGGTAGGAGCATACCATCTTTAAACCTACTTTAAAATTTTATTGTAATATAAATATATTTATTAAATATTATTAACGAACACAAATACTGCTTAAGCCTTTTCGGCTTTTTCTGCAGAAACACCCAGGGTCTTGGCAGGAATCGAACCTTCGACCCCCGTCTAATAGCCTAGCACACTATTCACTACACTACGGGGGTACACATGCAATGAATGAATATGAATGCAATTTTATGAGATTTTGCTTAAAAGTAGTTTATTACCCTGTTTTAAATATTTATGAATATGGCTGTTAGTATTTTCGAGGAATATTTGAACTTAAAACATATTTTTTGTAAATAAAATAAAACTGTAAGACACAATCGTTTCAATGCTTATGTAGGGTGCCCTGTTAGGATAGTGGTTAGAGTGCTACTCTATCAGCCGGAAGGTTGCTTGTTCAATACTTGGTATAGAATTTAAATAAAAATAAGTACTAGAATTAAGGACATATTGAACTTGAAGTTAGGAAAAATTTACTTAATTTGAGGACACATGTATGTAAAAAGTTTAGCGAATTTGGTGACCAATTTTTTTATGGGTCTCCAAAGTTTCTGAAAATCCGTGGTAGACCTACAAAAAAAGATGTCATCAGTTTTTGTCCAACAGCTAATTCAGACTTGGTGATACCAATTAACTATGTATGACACTAACCTACAGTTTTTGACTTAGTAATTTATTTAGTTAATTTTCATATAAATTGAAATTGTAAATACAACTTCTGTTTTTCAGTCGTTTTTATTTGTTCTTATTTAATTGTGACAAAAGTGTGGTAGCACCAGAAAATACCACAAATTTCCCCTAAATTTCCAAAAAAAAAAGCAGCTGTTCAACATAAATAAAGAAAAATTCCAAAAAATTCATTTATCTTCATTTAGGAAATAAGAATAATGAAGAGTTTTTGCAATGTTTTAAAAGAATAAAATCAGTGTTCAAAATCACAAAAATACAAATATAGCCAAAGAAAGCCCAAATTCTTGGCAACAAGAGTTTAATTGTCAGCGGCCACAATTTTTTTGTTTCCACAAGAACAATAAGCAAGTCAAAATCATACGGTAATTTATAAAACTTAAATCGAATTTAAATTTACAAGATTGGAGATATAAGTTATATTTAAATATGATCTATAAAAATGAATTTTATATATGTATACAAAGATATTAAGTTTAAAAACCATTTAATTATTAAGTAAAAAACTGGAGGTCTGTAGCTAAGCGTCCGCTAAAAAACTTTATTAACATTTATGCCAAAAAGAAAAATATTTGCTCGCGGACTTTTTTTGAAAAATTTTTGGAAAATTTTTTTATTTTAAAAAGTTATTTTTTTTTGGGAATTATTAAATTACATTATTTTTATTTTTTTAACGTGCTTTTTACCAAATTGATATTTCACTTTTTTAAGTAAAATATTAAATTTTTACTCAAATACACTGAAATTGATTATTCAGGGGTATTAAATACCTACGGTAAATGGAACTGACACAAAACAAGTTACGTGACCGGTCCCCAGGTGGTAGGGACCATTCCGAGTTCTAACACTTCCTATGAAGCGGACCAGCCACTTTTACATGGGGATGGTCTAGGATGGGGCTAAATGATACATTGTATGCACCTTGTAACTTGTCTCTGAACTATCTTATGGAGTCCTAATTGGTGTAGAATAATATAGATTATATATAAATATTATTCTAAAATTCAGCTGTAATTATCGATTAATTTATTTTTTATTGTTACAAATCCAAGTAGAAATTGTATTTTATTTTTAAGCGATGTCATTGATAGGATTCGAGCCGACAACCTCCAGCATTACAGGCTAGTACAGTACCCACTCCACCACAGGCGAACATATATTTCAATGTTATAAATACCAGTTAAGCTGGATTTAATATTTAAATTAGGGATGTAACGAATACCGATACCGATATATCGGCGATACTTCAGATTTTCCGATACATCGGTATCGGCGATATTTTACTGTCGATACGACGATACTTTAAAAAATTGTTTCAGAGTTTTTTTCTGACAAATTATTTATTTTTTGTTAATTTTATCATGAACTAAAATCATTTCGTTATTTTTTAATCTTATTAATATCAATTTTAAAAATTAATAATATTTTATACTATTATTTTGTAAAAAAATTATTAATTTTTTGTTAATTTTACCATGAATTCAAATTCAATTCGTTCATTTTTAAATCTTATTTCAGCAAAAAAAGACAATCCAAAGAAGTCATGAAAATGTAGAATTCGCGATCCGGAAGTATTGCAAATTTGGATAATTTCTAATTAGTTTTACATATCCTTGCCATTGCAAGAAGTTCTGTTTTTCGAACCAGTCTCATTTTCTCAAGTCATAGGACGAGTACTTTTGGATAATTTTTCACCGAATTTTCCGCAGGGTAGTTCCTATGCACATTTCATTTCGGCTAATGCAAATCGTTAGGGAAGCTTTACCCAAAAATCTCATAGAAAAACTAAAGATATTATATTAAACTCCTAATCACAAGAGCACGTTAAAAAAATTTCAATTTTTTTTGTTTTTTTAGAATAACTTACAGGGACCCGTAATTTTTTGCTAGGGATATTCAGCAAAGATGTAGCTGCAATAAAGCTTTTGTGAACATATCAATACAATCTCAACGAGTCTAGGCACCATAATAGCTCATACAGATCACTTAAAAATTTTTGTTTTGTTAAGCTAAAAAAAATTCTTTTTAAACTAAAAAATTTTTTTTTAATTCAAGTGCACACTATCGTGTTGTATTACATTGTGTTTCAATAACATTTTGTACCAAAATAAAAATATTTTTTTCTGCACTTTTTTTAATATATGCAACAATTATTTTATACAATGTTTTTAGCATAACTTACAGGGATTCCTAATTTTTCACTAACAATATTTGGCAAAACAACAACAAACCCTAAAAAATAGTAAATATTAAAATCAGCAACACAAGAAACGCATCAATAACAAAAAAAGCAAAAAAAAAATAAAATAAAAATATTGTTTATTTAGTGAAAAACGAAAATTTGTAATGTAGAAAGTTGTTTTTATGAGCAATTTAGGGTGTCTAGATACGTTCAGATTGTATTGATATGTTTGCAAAAGTTCCTCAGATTTACCGTTGCTACAACTTTGCTGAATATTATTAGGAAAAAATTAAAAGTCCCTCCCTGTAAGTTTTCTGGAAAAACTAAAAAAAATTTCGTAAAATTTTTCCGAAAAGTCTACGATTAAATAATATTTTTGGCATAAAATGTTAATAAGGTCGATTTAGCGGATTTTACCTACATTATTGCCATATATAGTTAAGCTGTAGTATCAAGTCTGAGTTAGCTGTTGGCCAAAAACTGATGACACCATGTTTTGTGGGCTCACTGATTTTCAGATACTATGGAGGACCATAAAAAAATTGGTCATCAAATTCGCCAAAATGAGTATGGGGTTTTACTACAATCGAACCTGTACTGTCCAGTCCGTGTGCTTTCCGCACTGTTACACTGTGTAATATCTACATATGTATATCAGTATTTAGTCATATGTGGTGCTCGAGGGCCTCACTATGGTTACCATTACTATATCCACAGAAAACTTAAATAGTCTTCTATTTAAGCCCATTTGAAGCTGACATCTTCATGAAAAATTTGTTTGATTGTCTTGTTTGGCTTTTAATCAATATACATATTTTGATTTGGGATCTATATTTAAATTTATAAAAATACCAAAAGCATCTAGTCGACTAGGCTTACAACCTTTGTATAGTCATTTTGGAAATATCGCCAAAGTTTTTCTATTTTGTAACACAGTGTTATTATTCACTATACTTATGTAATTGCTGCGTTTTCTCATTCCATTATTTTATTTTTAAATTAAATAAATGACTACCTTAAAATAACCGTTTCAATTACTACCTTAAAATAACTCTTTCACAATATCTAATCTAATTTTAATAATAGTCCTTGTGCAATTGTCAACTGTTTCACACCAATTCTCTATTAGCAAATTACAACCACGTCTACAATTTTCAAATTGTTCCATTGTGTTTTAATTTTTTATTTATTATTTTTTTGTTTCTGCCCACTCATAAATATTTTAAAATATTGTTGCTGCCATATTCATAGCAAAATTATTTGGGTTTGAAATGTATTTTCATTCCCCCCCCACCAAAATATTGGTTATCGCATAACTCCTGCGTTTATGCACCGATTTTCAGAATTCTTTTATTGTTTGAAAGGCCTTGCTTGCAGGTTGGTCCCATTTCTCTCTCCATTTATGGACCGATTTTCAAAACTATTTTTATGTTTGAAATTATTTACTTGCATTTTAATCCCATATTTTTTCAAAAATCGGACAGGCGTACAATGGCGTACAAGATTTGCCTCTTTGTATTGAAATCGGTTTCTTTCCAGAATTATTTGAAAACGGCAGGCATGTCGCTGCAGTTAAAATTAAACGAAAATTAAAAAAAAACCAGGTTTACAGGTTTTACTTTACGAGAGAAAGCTTTTTTAGACAGTGATAAATTTATTTAGATAAGCTTTGAAAAAGCCATAAACATGTAGCGAACACATACATTTGGTTTTAAGTCTATATTTAAAAATTAATGAGGACTGAGATAAAACTAGATTGTGTTTTGAGTTATATAAAAATTTTATTTTAAGTTTGGTTTTTTGTTGGTTCATAGAATCATTATAATAAAATCAAAGCTTTTCCTTACTATAGCCATAATATTCATATCGTCTAATCATATTGTAATCATGATCTTTTTATAGTTTCATGACATTCTAGGTGATCACAGTAGATCACAGTCTAACCAAATTACTGTACATATTTATAGTAACTATAGTCGCAGTATAGTTATGGTCTGGATATAAACCAATCATGATCAAGACATAGCTCAGCTGAAGTTTAGCGATAACCTATTCATATTCTAGGCATACGTCATAATAGAAGCTAGTTCAACCACGAAGTACTTATATTATAGTTATACCAAACCCATAGTATTTTCATATTATATTTATATTGTTTTCATTGTCTAGACATATTATTGCCATTGCCTATTTATAGTATAGTCATAGTTAGTTAATTGCACTAGTCATAGTATAACCATAGTCAAGTTATAGTCTGGTCATAGTCTAGTTAATTTAATAAATTCATAATCCAGTCACAGCAGGCGAAGATCCAGCTTAAGCTTTTTTGAGGGGAACTTTTAAATAAAACGTACAATTTTGTAAAATTTCTTTTAGGAACTCCATAGAAATTAGGCATATCACTTTTTTGCCTTCCCTGGATCCGCGCCTGAGTCACAGTATGGAAAATTATATTTTAGTCATAGTCTAATAACAGGCTATTCACAATCAAGTCATATTGCAATATGTATAATCTAGTCATTATAAACTCATAGTGTGGATATAGTCTAGTCATATGCGAGTAATACTCAGAGCATACATATACTGCAGTTATATTCATAATCATGTTCTAATCGTAAGTGTCCCAGTAGACAAATGGGTGCACGCAAAATAAAATATTGGTAAATCTAACCAATGTCATAAGTTAGAATTGCACCAACCCGTAAAATACAGTAAAATCACCCAATGGAATTGTAGCTTAGTTGATAGTGTGCTAAAGTACTAACTGGAAGGTCGCAGGTTCGATGCCTGCCAAAGGGTTAAGCAATAATTGTGTTTGTTTAAAAAAATTTTTTTTGTAATTTTCTGGTCTTGAGGTTAGGTTCTCACAATTTTACTTATGTTTACTAACCGGACGACTTTACCAATCTAAGCCAAGTCATCTTGTTAAATAACGTCAGTAGAAAGCATAGACATATGATGACTAGCTTATGTTAAATACTGCAATTTTTGTAAAACAACTATTTTAGTTCATATTATTTTAAATTGGTAACTTTAACCATAACACTTGGTAATTTTAGCCAGAAAGTTTTCAAAATTTTTAAAAATTAATTTAGTAATTTTAACCATCAAAAATAATTTGTGTTTTCAATGAGGGTGTTCTTAAATTATGTGTTACAATTCAGTGAAATTTAATATTTTGGACTTAAACTTAGGTTCTGACAATTCTTCGCATGTTTATGAACCGGACGCTTTTACCATCTCAGCTAAGTTATCTGGTGAAATAACGGTAGCACAAAGTAACCACAGACAGGAAGTGACTTACAACTTTAAAAAGTTATTTTAACCAATGAGAATTTTTAATTCATAAAAAATTCAACAACAATTCGTATTAACAGTAAGTTACCTATTTTATTTTGAGAGTAGTATGTTAGTCTATCAGTCTGAGGGTTGTGGGTCTGGTTTAGGCTTGCCACCCGTACTATATAATATAGTATTGTACTTTATTTCGAGTAGTTGTACTATATACTTTATTAGAACAATAAAGTACGCGAAAATACTATATTTCGCATGGTTTGATTTATCTTGAATTAAAAACAAATTCGGATTATTTTAATCAGGTCGTAATGAACGGAATAAAATAGTTTTTTTCTGAATGACGATTTGTTAAAGTTTTTTATATGATTCTCTATTCATTTTGAAGACCATATCTCCACTCAACATAAATTGCTTTTTATTATGTTAGGTGTAGCCGTAGGGTAAAATTTTGACGATTTTTCCGAAAAGATAATCTGGCAGCACTATTTCACCTGTTTGTTTTGTTTTTTGTTTTGTTTGAGTGCAATAAGAAATTCTTACTGTATTATTTCTTCTAAGAATACGATTAATAGTTTTTATAGATATATGATAAAAAAAAATAAACAATGGACAAGTATTCTAGTAAGGAAAATACTCCTACAAAACGTAATCTTGAAGATGAAACGGATGAAAGTGATTCTGAATATGTTACCCCAAAAAAAAAACCACGAAAAAAATTGATGCAATAAAACAGAAGAATAAACGATTGCAGAAGTACAAAAATCAATGGGAAATTGAATACGGTGATTGGCTAACCAAAGATCCCCAAAATGAATATAACGGAAAATGCAAATTGTGTGGAATAATATTTGGAATTGCTTCAGCTGGAATTGGACAAGTAAGTGTGTTTGTAGTATAACGAATGTCAAATGATGAAAGGATTATTCATATTATTTTCAGGTTAAACAACACCTGCAAACAAAGCAACACAAATTAAAATCAGAAACGAAGAAAACATCTGGACTTCTTGAAAAATTTATAGGCACCTCTCCTGCTTCCACACTTTATGGAGAAGTTGTGGTATTAAACAAAATTTATGCTCAAATATACAGTTCTGATGGTTTTGCAGAATTGTCTACTGCAAATAAATGGCGAGAATTATTCAAGAAGACTGATGATAATTTATTGAATTTGTACAAAGTAATTTCGTTTCTACTATCTATCCCTGCCACGTCAGCATTTACAGAAAGAGTTTTTTCTGTAATGAATAGCAAATGGCGCGACGAAAGAAACAAAGCGTCTCTGAATCTGATAAAAAATGAACTTTTAATTTATTTTAACTTAAATATAGACTGTAATGATGCTGTGCAATTGTTTAGTAATGATAATTATTTGATAAAACTTGCGAAAAGCAATAAATAATATGCCTTTAAATTTAACAATAAAGAAAACTAAATTGTACTTTATTTTGATGTTGTGTACTTTATTTTTTTAACCTTTTATAACAAATGTACTTTATTTCCAAAAAAAAAAGGTGGTAACCCTAGTCTGGTTTGCTGCAAATACTTTGGAATGCTTTACAACAACGTGGGAAGGGATTTGTAATTAAGCTAGTACAATTGAATTTCATAGGAAACTGCTCTTGCAAACCTAGCATATCTAGGATATAAGCTATAATATGCAACACAACAAGATCAAAATATAAAACTTTATTTGTCCATTTATTTTTTGTATTTAAATTTCAAATGTATCTTAAATAAATTTAGTATTAAATATTGGTATATAAATAACACTCTGCATGAATTCGACAGACTTTTTTTTCGACAAAAGTCACACCCAGCATAGAAAAATGATCACCAAAAATGTTTCAAACAAAAGTTTATCTAAAATAAGAATTCTTTTTTTTCGGTAAAGGTTCTTTACTGAATCAGTGAATTTTTTGTTTGACTTTTACTTAGGACACAAACACCAAAAACAACAACAAAAAGCAGTTTTATGTGTCGTAAAAATCCCATGAGAACATACACATAAATAACAACAACAACAACAACAACAACAGTGATACCTAAAGGAATGTCGGCATTCATACAATTAGTATCAAACGTAAAATATGACAAGTTTATTTACAGAAGATTTCTGAGTGAATAAATTCGTTAATGTTGTCGCGTTAATTGTCATTCATTTTTTTTAGACTCTTTAGATAAACATACAGAGTTGAACACAGTTAGCAAAGTGAAATTTTATAAATACTAAGACAAAAAGTTTGTTAGATATATTTAAAAAAATCCAGTAAATAAATTTTTTTGAATCAGTAAACTATTTTGTTTAGAATTCTTATTTATTTTTAGACCAATTGCGTTATAAATTCAGACAAAAATGTTGTTTTATATATTACGGAAAATCCAGTAAATATTTTTGTTTTATTCAGTAAATTATTTTGTTTAGAATTTGTAAATATTTTTGAACAAATTGCTTTATAGATTTAGATAATTTGTTTACTGAAAAAAAAAATTTCACCTAAATGTCGATAGAACTTATGAAATGTTTTAGATTTATCTCACATTTGATATGTGGATAACTTTTTTTACGTAGAAATCATATTATGATTTTTGAACGTGTGCGATCTATTTGTACCCTGAGGAAAATTTGGTGACAAATGAAAATAAGAAAATAAGACTGGTACCAAAAATAAGGAGTAGTGAATGGTGACAAAAGACATATTGTGTAAATGGTCACATATCAACTATTTTTAGTCAATTTCGTTGGTACTCCGGCTAGTATTGTAGTAAACGGCACTGAACAAATTCGATGCACCTGGATCTAAGACCTATCACATAGTATCTGTATGATATTAATTCTATCCCTTCAATGAGACTGCCATGCCACTCAGGAACCTTTTCCGTAACTATATTCAGATATTAACACCAGCGTAACTATTATTTATAACATTGAAATATAAGTTCCCCTGTGGTCGAGTGGGTAGTGTATTAGCCTGTCATTCCGGACGTTGTCGGTTCGAATCCTATCAAAGACACCGTTTAAAAATAAAATTCAATTTCTACTTGGATTTGTAACAATAAAAAAATAAATTAATCGATAATTACAGCTGAATTTTGAAATAATATTTATATCTAATCTATATTATTCTACACCGATTAGGACTCCATAAGATAGTTCAGAGACAAGTTACAAGGTGTATACAAAGTATCAATTAACCCCATCCTAGGCCATCCCCATGTAAAAGTGGCTGGTCCGCTTCATAGGAAGTGTTAGAGCTCGGACTGGTCCCTACCACCTGGGGATCGGTCACGTGACTTGTTTTGTGTCAGTTCCATTTACCGTAGGGTATGGCTGCCATACGTCGAACAGTTAATAAAAACGGTTATAAAACAGTCTGAAAATTTTCCAAGCAAACATTTTTTAAATATCACTTTTAAGTAATATTAAACGTAGTCTGCACTCTAAAACAATTTTGTTGAAAATTAGGTCTATATTATACTTTATGTTACATTTTTTCTATTTGGACTAAATATGTTTAATTTGAAAGATTTTTTCTTCAATAAAATAACTACAAAATCGATGTAATTTTAGACAAAGAGAAATTTTCAACACAAATTTAGACAATATATGATCGTAAATTTGAAGTAATGTTTTAGAGTGCACTCTAAAACAATTTTGTTGAAAATTAGGTCGATAATAGTCGGCAACACTTTACAGATTATTATCGACCTAAAATTACACACGCATTATTTTTTTACTAAAAAAAAGCGATTGGCTGCGTACAGGTTTGAACCGCGACCTCCTGACTGATAGTCTGACGTATCTACCATTCAGCCATAGCCGTATAATACTTTATGTTACATTTGTTCCACTTGGACTAAATATGTTTAATTTGAAAGGTTTTTTCTTTAATAAAATAACTACAAAATCGATGTAATTTTAGACAAGGAGAAATTTTAGAGGGTGTATAAGCTGTTTGACATGTAGCAATTGTATAAAAGAACAGATCAGGCTCAAACTTCACAAAATGATTTCTAGATAGCTATGTTCTCTACATATCAAATTTGAGATAAATCTAAAATATTTCATGAGTTCTATCGACATTTAGATTTTGTCGGATGCTTATATGAAGACTGAGTGAAAAAAACAAGGAGCAATTTCTTCAAATTTTAATTAGGTATATTTGTATTGCATAATTAACTTATCAACCGATCTTCGTGCAATTATCGTAAGAGTTTCACCTTTAGTTCGATGAAAAAAGGCCAAATACTGAAATTTTAAATCTAAAATATGTCTTCTTTAAGAGCATATACACTCACGATTGGCAGCATATATGCCGTCGGTCCAAATATACTACCAAGAGTAAGATCCGCTAATATAATTGCCTATTGTATATGTATTTGAAACATTCATAAGTAAATATTTTAAACACAGGTATGACTTATGTTAGCCCTTAATTTGTACTAAAAATAAAACATTATATACTCTCTTTGCTACTTCTACTTTGACTAACATAAGCAGCAAGTATTTGAATATTCATACCTTGCTTTTATATACATATTTGAAAAAAAGTTTGTGCTTTAGGCCTTTTTTCGTAATTATATCGTAAAACATTTACAAGCTCTTGCTTTTTGTATTGTACTTTAAATTTTAATTCTCGTACATACATATCTATGCACACGGTAGTGCGCCAGGACAAGTTCCGGCCACACAGTGTGTATTATTACACGAAACCATTCGAGCTCTTTTTAAACTACTTGCTCCACTTAATCATATAGTAATGAAACATAAATCATCAGATCTCCCTACAGAGGTAGCCTCATTTGGAAGTTCTACCGTAAAAGCTTCCCGAGATATGAAGGTGTAAAAAGTGCATATTTTAGTACACATTCACTGACAGACTCACTGACTTACTCACTGACTGACTCACTCACTCATCAATATCATTGGGTATAGTGGAACTATAGCTAGAAAGCTGAAATTTGCTATACTGGTAGGTCTTGGTGAGAAATTAACTAGAAATATCTGAAAACGGGCACTTTTCACCTGGGGGCGGTTGGTAGAGTGCCCCTTCTTTGTATGGGGCACTTCCAGTATAGCTAGAAAGCTGAAATGTGCTACACATGTATGTCCTGATGTGCAATTAACGAAAAATATTTGAAAACGGGGACTTTTCAAATGGGGGGACTAAGGTGACCCGTCTTTGTATAGGACACTTTCAGTATAGCTAGAAAGCTGAAATTCGGTACACCGCTAGGTCCTGATGAGTAATTAGCGAAACTAATTTGAAAACAGGCACTTTTCATCTGGGGGGACTATAGTGCCCCTTCTTTGTATGGGGCACTTCCAGTATAGCTAAAAAGCTGAAATTTTGTGCACAGGTAGGTCTTGATGGGAAAGTACTAAGAAAAATGTGAAATGGAAATTGTTCATCTAGGACGAGGGGGAAGGCTAGAGAGCCCCTTATTTGTATGGGGCACTTATTGTACCAAATAAAAGCTTATACAAAAGAACTGAGATCCGCACAAAAACATAAATGTGAAAATAAGGCCAAGTTCCTATCCACAAATTTCAGTCGTAAAAAGAACTGAGATCAAAATAAGGACCAAGTTCTTGATAGGTACAATACCATCTTATTTCTAGGCACATGTTAGTTTGGCAATACCCTTTTGTTTCAATATGGGGAAGAATTCAGGGGAAAATGTTCCTAGGCTTAGAGGTTGACTAGAAATTAGATGGTACTGCACCTATCAAGAACTTGGTCCTTATTTTGATCTCAGTACTTTTTACGGCCGAAATTTTTCGATAGGAGCTTGGCCTTATTTTCACATTTATGTTTTTGTGCGGATTTTAATATCTGTGTACGTGGTTGGCTTTTACTCGCACAAACTACCATAAATTTTCCGGGAAAGCTGGTTTTATGCGTACCCAGCAAAAACTTTTGTCATTTCTGTACTCGGTAGTACTTTTTATAGTAATGGGTAGTACTTTATATTACTCATATGCTTCAAATTAGAACTACTACTTAGTTTTTAATTAAATTAGCACGTATTTTTTAATTATCTGAAACTAGTTATAACTTGCTGTTATATATTAATAGAAGAAGTAGACAAGCACTTTTTAAGTCAACATATGTTTGTATATGAAAATAAATTTTTGTCGATAAAACTTATGTCAACAATAGATAAGTGAGTGAAGTATTTGTCTTCAATTCTGAACGAGCACTGGTTCGTATCCCAGCTGGGTAAAAAAGTGTGAAAATATATAAATAAAATAGAATGTGCACAAGAAGTTTTTTTAAGATTAATTTGTTTATTTGAATACATATTTTTTAGCTTCAAATAAACCAAATAAGAACTACTTAATTGTTGTGACAATGTAAACACATTTGTAAGGGGTACCCCTTATTTTTTAACCTTCTAAAAAAAATAAATTGTTATCGAGTTACGACTTAAATCCTCTTATATTTTTTTGCCTACTAGTAAGCAAAGTTTTTGCTGGGTATTTATGTTTTTTTTCTGACTACGATTTAATATCGTTTGTAGTAGTGAACGAAAACCTTGACAATTGCAGGAAAACATGCGAAATAAGCATAAATTACAACACATAGAAATTAAGTTGGTATTATCCCCAACAAACACAGAAAAAATCAAAATGTATGTACATACGTATGATTGTTTGTATATGAGCACAATAATAATAAACTTCTTTCCACCCCACATTTCTAAACACATACACATATCCTTAGAGTCACAAATAATGGTTTTCTCATATGAATTTTCACCTGGGTTAACAACATGGGTCTCATGAAATAAAGGAAAACCTTTTAGTTAATTTTTTTTGTTTTGTTTTATGACACAAAATAGTTATGATTGATGTTAGAAAAACTTAATACTCGTATGTTTAAATGAATGCATGCTATTAAACGAACTTAATTTAGTTTCCTTTCGTATTTCTCTGAATCAAAACAAAAAATAAAACACTGAAATAGAGCCACAGACGAGGGCGGTCCAATAATTACACGAAAAATCACGTACAAACAGCGGTGAGAAGTGAAAACATCTAAAAAAGATTTAAGCTTAAGTTTGAAAAGATTGTAGGACACGAGCTTGTTACTTTGCGGCTATCAGTAACGAAGAATCTATGTGAAAATAGAAAGGCGGAAAGTATATCTTTGACGTTAGGTATTAAGCTGTTAAGTCAAAAAATGCATTTTGAATATTTTATTGGTTTTAATTAACTCAATTATTTTTCTCTTTCGTTTGGTATAAATAACTTAAATCTAACACAACTGCTTCCAATCGTAATCATTTGCTCTTTAGGCAATAAATAACTCAGAAATATATGGCTGTGTTTGTGTCAACTGTACCGAAAAAATTAGTTTTTTCGTTCGTTTTCGTCCAAAATTTGGAAATAGTGTCAGTTTACACGAATTTTTTCAGATTTTTTGTGAACCTAGTTTCCGAGTTATGGGGTCCTCAATGTCGAAAAAGTGAATATTTTGTTTTTTTATGGATGCTTTCAACAGCTTGTAGCAGCCAGGCATACATCTTAGCAAAAACATCATTATGAGCATTTTACTCCAAATCTTTCGAGTATGAATTTTTTTTACAAATTTTCGGTATGTTTTGCCTATATTACAAAGCCGCCAAGAATAAAAAGTATATTAATGAATTTTCTAAAACTGCAAAAAAAATTTGCCACACCCTAAAATACAGCACTTTTAATATTTTATATATTGCGCTGCCAATGTAAAGTCCTACCTCATCATATCGCATATCGTTGTTTATGGTGTGAGAGTAGCTTAGTATTCGCTTCAGGTTACTTTTGAATCCGACATCAAATTTTGGACCCCACTAATGTCATTTCGGATCCTTGTCTCCTAATGGCCAATTTTTCGTATGTGGCAACAAAGCTTGTATGTCGTGTTATATATCAAATTAATTTATCTTCGGAAAGTGTTTAATATGACAGGAGTTATATAACTGAACAGCTCTGCGATACACAAATGGTTATAAATGGATTAAAGTACACCACTAGAAAGCATTCATATTTTTCTTTAATCGTACATTTTTTTCGTAAAAATTTTGCAAATATTTTAGTTTTTCAAATAAAATAAAACGTCAAACAGTTTGCTTGCGTTTTTTATCAAGACAAATTTGCCTGAGCTTGAAATATTTCACAAAATTAGTTGCATGAAATTTTGTTTTGTTGTCAAGAGCAGCGTTCTCATTTTAGGTAATTTGTCCCTACACTGGGGATTTGTTTTCGTCGTCGCGGATAAAATCTTTCGAATTAGGGATCTAGGGATTTTTTGACGATAACAAACATATTCATCTCTTCATTCTTTGAGGAATCTAAACAAAATAGAATTGTTCGTCCTGGTTTGCTATATGCATCCAATCCCTTGGACTACCCGAGAAATTGCAAGCAGCCTAATTTAATCAAATAGGCTTTGATATTAAATTAAATTTGCTCAAGAGTAAATAAAACTGTGTTTTTTATATATTTTGGACGAGATGAATGATTTCCTACCGACGCGGAAAAATCGTTTGGTATTCCATCCAGCGATCCTGTGATTCTATCACCGCAAAACTTTGTTCATGTTTGTCAGAAAGGTGTTGTACGGAATTAATAGTAAGATAAATGTGTTAGTATTAAGATAAATGAATAATATCTACTGATTTTGACCTAAAAATAAATATTTACAAGTTTTAATATAATTGAAAGGATAAAAGAGCAATTATAGTTGTATTTATCTAGTTCGCCTGATAAAATAAAAAAAAATTTTAAAAAGGAAAAAGGGAAAAATTCCACATGAAAAAAATCATTCATGATAAGGGGAATTTTTTGAATTTTTATTCACGATCGAAAAAGAAAGGAAAGGGAAATCCTTTCAAGGGAAAATGTATTCACGGTAGGGGTGGCTGTTTTTCTTTAACCTCAACTATATTTATAGAAACACTGTTTAAAAAGGCCACAAAACACATCGGATTATTGCAGAACATCTCTGGTTAAATTGAAACTTCCAAAATATCGGAACAAAATATAATTTAACAATTCCGTACTGGATATGAGTATTTTCGCGTTTCGTATTAAACTAACTGATAACTTTATGATATAAAGTTATCAGATCTAAGATAAGCTTCAACCGCTATATAAAATAGGAATAAACAAAAAAGTTTTAATACTAAAAATATGTCTAAAAAAACTTTTATTTAAAAATAGTTTCTTGTGAATTCCATAATGACAGACATTGATACATAAATTGTTTTATGTTTGCCTGTTTCAAATTACTATTTTTTCTTCATATTTTTTATAAGCACAAAACACATCCGATCTATACAAATGAATCGAATATTTGAAATTTTAGGGAATGAAAAATCAAAAGTTGGGTATTATGTATAAAATAAGACCGGGAACCCTACTCGAGAGGTGTAGAGAAAGAAATGTGATAGTAAAAATGGCATGGCTTCAATTGCTTGAAATTTTTTATAAATATTAAACGTTCACAATTGCGTATTGAATAATGGTCAAGAAAGTTGCATGGAAATTCCAACGTATAAACAGACGATGAAATACGTAGCAACTTTAAAAGAGA
The DNA here is from genome assembly GCA_956483635.1 of Panzeria rudis. NCBI lineage: Eukaryota > Metazoa > Arthropoda > Insecta > Diptera > Tachinidae > Panzeria > Panzeria rudis. The sequence goes on from OY101449.1 coordinate 75,333,301, forward strand.
ATGGAAAAATTTTCATGAAAAAAATTCATCGCGTAAATTTAATAAAAAAATATTTGGACAAAAATGTAAAAACTAGAACAACTTCGGACACTTGATATAAAAGGAGGACTACCCCGGACGCCCTAAAAAAAGAACAATGTTCGGGGAAAAGAGGACGGATGGCAACCCTAAGTAAAACTATAGAATGTGTACAATTGGTATATCTGTTAATAAAATCGGTGGATCTGAATTTATGTGTGAAGAAAATTATAATATATATATTTTAAATTACTCTATTTAACTCTTTTGATGATATTTTCTCTTTAGAATTTGATGGCAAATTAAAAAATCGCCAACGACAAATTGAAGTTGGCGTAACCAAAAATAACGATATAAAATATATTGCGGTCGGTCGGCTTTAAAATGGCAACACAATGTACAAAAAAGTAAATGGGCTGTAATTTAAGACGTGACAGATTTTTTTGCATTTTAGAATCGTTATTGAAACATCTTTCATCCTAGGGGCGACCGGCACAACTTTTTTTTAATCCTTTCTAGCCTACATTAGCAATACCGTCCATCAGCTAAGAAATATTAGAGTTTTTGAATTCCAATACCTGCTATCAACCAAAGCGCCGCGAATAGCGTGAAATGTTACATTATTTTCATACGTATGATTCAGTAAACATATTTAACAAATACCCTATGCCACAAAAAATTCACCTCAAAAATGAGATGTTTTTAACACGAATATGACATTAAATTCTTAAGAAGCGTTTCCGAGATATTTGCGAAAAACGTGCTTTTTTGGAGTTTGTAAAGCTATTTCGAAAAATCTTGAGTAGTGTTTACTTGAATTAAGCTTACACTGTTGCATAGATATGTTTTTCCTCTTTCAGTTCATATTTATACTGTATTGATCAGATAAAAATTCGCTGAGTTTGCAATCCTTTATATTTGAAAATATTTTATTTTTTGCGTTTTTTCAGAATTCACCATTTTGAAATCCTTCATTATAGCAAAAAAAAAAATTCAATATTTTTGTTTTGACCCATATCTTAAATAAAATTTTGTTCCCAACGCACAGAAAGTAAAATTGTTAACATAGGGCAAAAAGTTAGAAAGTTACAATAGATTTAGTGAAAACATCAGAATTTGAATTTTATTAAAAAAAACTTTGTATGGAGTATGATTATAAGAAAAATGTTAAAGGGGTAAAATTAAATATTTTGGGAATATATCAACCATTTCTAACTCTATAGTACGATCAGTATAAGATTTCCAATGGAGATATCACAGGAGTTTTCTTATTTAATTTAGGAAGACGAGCTTCCCATATTTCTCTGGAGCAGAGGTATGAAGTGCAAAGTAGTGCACTTCGGTCATGTAAAATTTTTCAACGCTTATCATTTTTCTGTTTCTCACTCGATTCCAAAATTTTCTTGCATCCTTATTGACCTTATAAAGTTCTAAAAAAATGTTTTTGGTTAAACAAATATCTTGTATAGTTAGTGAGCTATACTCATTTTAGTATTAAAATTTCTAAATTTTTCAAATCCTTGGTCCAGTATTTTTAAGATATCGGATCCAAATAACAAGAAATTGTCACAATTGTTTCTTTGTTATTTATGTGACAAAGTTTTTAAATAAAAAACGAGTTGATGGAAATATTCTTTCAGAGTTGGAATATATACAATTTTTAATATTACATATTAATATGAAAATAGTATTAAAATAAGCATTCTCAAAATATGTAAAGTTTTTAAAAAAGGACAAACGATGAGGAAATAAAAACACAAGTACGTAGTTTACCTATCTTTAGTCTCTAGATTAATTGATATATAGTGGCTTTTATGCCAAGGATATGGAAGAAAAGTTGAAGAACAACTGAAAAAAAATTTAAAAGATATACTTGGAAACAATTTTTCTAATATTTTCTTCAAAACCTTTAATTGATTGCTTTGCAATATATATAAAAATATATATTAACATTAAATAAACTCTAAATTGCACACACATTTTAAGTTTTTATCGCTCTCGGCTCAAAACTAATGGTTGTTTTTTTATAAATGAATTTTATACATACAGTTTTTATAAAAATTAATTTTGTGCCGGGAAAAAACAATCACAGCTTTTGTACTAACAGAGATAAAGTCATAAAATGTTTAAGTCTTATAGAGTTAATTTAAGGCTACAAGATATAATTTAAAAAAAATTTTTTTGAAGAACATTTTTCAGGATATGGAAGGATATATTTTTTAAAAGACATTTTTTATATATTTGTTTAGGGAAACTAAAGGAAATATTTTTATAAAATTCGACAGAGCTTTCCCTTTTATTTGGTACCGGGTTCGCTAAAATATATTAGACACTAATATTAAAAAAAATATATTTAAAATAAATGTTAAGTCCTTTAAAAAGGACAAAAGATGAGGAAATGAAAAACTAAGTACGCAGTTTGACTATATTTTGTCTCTAGATTAATGGATATATTATGGTGTTTCTGCCAAATAGAAAAAATTAAAATTTGTCACCCAGTGTCATTATTCCAGTTTATGGTAAAAATTAAAAAGCAAGAGGATTTTGCTGCAACTGTAAAATTTCGCGCGTAATGAACAAATTCCAGTTTTAAATCCTTTTTTGGACCACTTTTTTAATTTTGCAATGATAGCACGCACTGGCTAATGTATAAGTATATATTTATAATATTTAGCCTGGAACTGACATTTTTAAACATAAATGACAACTGTAATTAATTGGCTATGAATGTGGCAATATCCAACTAACATATGACACATGTTTGAAATAAGTACAAAAATGCGGTATTTGTGATAAAAAATAATAACAGGTTAATTAGTTAACCAATACCACGGAGCTGACATATTAATTTATGACAACCCATTTCGAAGCTTTGATTTTATATACCACAAGCTCGTTGCATATCCTTGCTACATCGAAACAGTACTTAGCAGGAATGGCAAATGAGATTTTAAAATTGTACCAATTGTTGTCTAAAGTTGTACTTTTTTCGGGGTTAATTGTACAAAAACAAATTTCTAAAACCAGAAAAATTTTTTTAATACAATAAATACATCACTTTTCTGTACATATGTATATCTGTGGCAATCATGTAATCCTGTCAGAGACTTATAGGAATTAAAAAATTTTGTTATAATCCGAGGACAAAAACTATTAGCGCGGCATTTAATATTAAGCAATATATTGAGATAAAATTTTTCGCGTCTATTAAATCTTATTATATACAATAGAATATGGAAGAAAATTTTTTTAAAATATTTGTTGGGACAAAGAAAATAACAAATTTGCAGACAAAATCTAGGTTATATAATAAAGGAAATATTTACTTTTCAATAAAAATATTTAGCCTTTTTAGCTTTTATTTTTGTGCGATTTAGCCTTTTAAAAATGCCGATTTATCTTCTATTTTCCTCCAGCTTTTGGCCACACTGTTCATTACTTACAAAAACGACATAATTAAAATAAATCTTTTTCGTTCATATACAGATGTATGTAACGAAGGGCCCCCAGCCTTAATTAAAAATATTTCTATTGCTTAATTGTTCCTATTTTTAGTTTTAATAGATTTGAAAAGTTAGTATTGAACTCTTGATCTCATGTTTGCAAGCCAATACCTTTACTGCTTTAGCCATGTCGCCATTTAAAATCAATAGCACAAAATCAATATATAATGCATGAAATGATTTTGTGACTAGCTGAGAAAGTATTGAGAGGGAATAAGAATTTCCTAGTGGTAAAAATACCCATTACGTAATCGCTGATGTAAGCAATATTCAATAGCAGCTAGTGATGACGCTTTGGCTTATTTTCCCACTTAGATGGAGATAGTGATAGGATACATACACCAAACTGTAGCTACACCTTTCTGCAGACACTAATAGTTGTAACAATTACTACCCACTATTCTATAGGTTATTCTCTAAGCCTATGTAATGTAGAAAACTTGTTTTTTTCTACGATAAGGCTACCACCGCTACAGTAAATTTGGATCAGTGTTCTATATAGTATTATGGCGTCAACCCCATAGGTAGGTAAAGGTAATGAAGAGAGGGGTCAATTGCCACCTCTAATGACATCGCCGTGTTAAATTTTCCACTCATCATGAATTATTATCTAGTTACTTCGTTTCCTTTACCACTGGGTTCGTACTTGAATTGAGTTTCATGAGTTTGTAATTGCCAGGGCAAGTTTTTTATGGCATATGCTTCATGCCATGGTATTTGCCATTTTTTAAATTATATCGTAAAAAATCTATTTTCCATAATCCTTGCTATAAAATGCCTTTTTTCATAGTCAGGCAATACATTTTAGGCCTCTTCTCGAAAAATTTGTTACAAAATATGTTTCCGAACTTAAATAAGCCTCCAGCACCATGTCTTACCAGATGGGGTACTTGGATTAAGGTAAGGTGACCAGATTTCGAAGAAAAAAAAAAGATGACATCAACAAAAATATAAAAAAAATTATTTGACTTCAATGTCTACATTTTTTACATATTTTACAGAAAAAATTATATTCACATACATAAATGTATGTATGTAAAATAAGCATTAGAAAATTAACAAATAGAAAATTTTACATTAAGTTATAAATATGTAAAAATAGTTAAAATAAATAACGAAACTTAAAAATTTATTATTTAAAATTGCTTATTGCATTATATTAGATAAAATTAGCTTATAGTTTTACTTGCACTTTTCAGATTCGTGAACTTTCTTTAAAATAGCATCTCTTGATTCATAGTATTTTGCTAATTCTTTGCAGCCCCCGTAAAAAATTTTCATGTTTTTTGAAGCACTAAAGAAATAAAGCACTTCATAATTCGCTTTAAAATATGAGCTTGTTCAGAAGCTGATTTCATAGCGTCACAACAATGCAGGTTTTGAAGCGAGAAAAGTATTTGCTTTTTACTTATACAAAAGCTTCGAACACGAGCTATACAAAAAAGCGATTTTATGGTGCTGATCCAAAGCAGGGTTTTAAGCGAGAATGAAGAGTAAGTTTATTTGAGTTTTTTGGTGCCGTTTTGCAGCTGTGTTTTTGGTCGAGTGATTGGCACGTTGGACTTCAAACCTGAAGGTTCTTAGTTCGATACTCGTTGAAGTTAAAATAACAAACATTGAGTAAAAATATGAAATTAATAAAAATTAATAAAGAAATAAGAAAAATTAAAATGGCGTTAACGACGCCAATCCACATCGAACAATTTTTTTTCATATATTTTCAGTTCTAGCGCTTCAAAAGCGTTTTTGTGAGCAAAAATGTAGTACTCCAATTCGGGAACTCGCCATACAAAAATCAGCAGCGATATCAGCAGGTTTGTCAGCGCTACTTTTATTCTATAATAGTAGAAACCTGCTTTATTGGAAGCAACTTTTTTACTGGGGGTTTTATTCGTGCTGAACTTCATTGTTATTATTGCCTCCACAAAATCAATCGGTATATTAACTTTCTCTTAAAAAAAAGTGTCACCATATATTTTTAAAAGCAAAAGTTGAATAAAAACAAATATTGATCATTCTTTTAATATTAAAGATGACAAAAGATGACTGATAATAAAGAAAGATGACAGACAGAAAGAGGACACAAATTTTATATGTAGATGACAGAAGTTAAAATAGATGATTGTCCTCTAAAAAAGAGGACGTATGGCCACCTTAATTAAGGCGGCAATATACTATTCTGATAATTTCAAAGCAATCTGTTACGTTTTAAATATGCTTAGTAAAGATGAAGCGGAATCTATGCGAAATTCTAAATTAATAGTGCAAAACCCCGGAATAAAATCTGACCTAAAGTAATTGTCAGTGTATATGTTCCAGCATTACGAAACTGCAAACCAAAGGTTTTTCCATAAATGAAAGCTTGGCAGTTATTGATAATGTGAAAAATAGTACCCAAAATGCGAACAAAAAAATTTTTTTTTATAAACATAAAATTTTAAATCGAAATAAGGAACTAGAAACATTGACTAAAATAAAAATATTATATTTTTCAATAAAAACGACACGGATTCATATATTGAAACTTTATCCATATCTGAATTAAATGCATTTAAATTTGCTCCAGTAACATCTACTAATGTCGAACATGTCTTTTCCATATACTCAACTGTTTTATGTAACAATAGAAGATCATTCGTCTTTGAAAATATAAAAAAACACATGATAGTAATGTGCAATCAAAATTTAATGAATATAAATTGTATTTAAATATTTATTTTTGAGTTTTATTTTATGGCATTCTTGCCATTTTTAACAATTTTTAACACTATTTCGTGCCATTTTTAACGCTTTTTCGTGACATTATACATACTTTTTAACAAATTTTTGTGCCATTATAAACTTGCCCTGGTAATTGCAATTTGTTTGTACTCAAATTTTTAAGGAGTCGGCCATGTTCTGTAAACCGTATCCGAGTAAATTTCTCGTTTTCTAAAAATAAATAATGATCCCATTGACGCATATTAAATCATATATAGTAAATTTATTTCAGATATGATATTTTAAGCTCCAAAAATAGAAAACTACAAACGAGTCTAAAAAAATTTTGCTTATTAGTGGATGTAATTTTTCTAAATCGAGCGTTCTTCAGTCGACTCGATTTACAGAATAGGTAGTAAGTAGTATTTATACTAAGAAAGAATGAAAACATTTTGCACCTTTTATGAAAAAGATAGAAGTAACGCAGCAAAAACTTTTGTAATTTTTATAGTCGGTAGTATTTGTTTAATGAGTTACAAAGTAATGAGTAATACTTATTTATACTATTAATATACTTCAAATTAATAAAATTAGTACGTATTTTTCTCATTATCAGAAAGTTGTTATTATTTGTTGTTATGTACATATTAATAATATAAGTAGACAAACACCTTAAGCCAACATGTGTTTGTATATGAAACTTAGTTTTTGTCGCATAAACAGCTGAGTAAAGTACTTTTCTTCAAATCTGAGCGAGCACAGGTTCGTATCCCAGCTGGGTAAAAGAAAGCAAACTGAGAAAATATAAATAAAATATATGGTGTATGAATTATTTTATTTTTATTTTAATTTGTTTATTTGACTATTTAGGTTCAAGTAAGCCAAATAATAACTAGTTAATTGCTGTGGCAATGTAAATACATTTATTTTTATGGGTTACCCCTTATTTTTTGAAATCCTCAAACAGAAAAATAAGTAGTCATCGAGTCGAATTGTATTTAGTTACGACTTTAATCCTCATATACTTTTTTGCCTACCAGTAAGCAAAGTTTTTTCTGCGAAATTATACAGTAAAAATAAAATCATTTCCGATGTCGATATTTGAACTCGAGCCACATGTGTGTTTTTAAATTTTTCATTTTCCGAATGAAAGCCCTTATGACACTACATTTTTCTTGCATTGTTTTGCTATAGAATTGAAAGAAAGAAATAGCAAATGATAGAAAGAAACAACTATACAATATGTAAACAAATCTTAATGGCTTCTTTAAGTGCTGCCTACTTTTTATTTATAATAAAACGACAAAAGAAAAAAAAGTTGAAAAAAAGAGGCGCTTTGTCGCTAAATTCGTGAATAAACCGCCAACATGGCAACACTTTAATGTTTCAAGCTTGAAATGTCAATTTTAAGTTGAACATTTTTAAATTTTTTTTGACAGGCGTCCATTCTTTATCGATAACATTAGTAAAAGCTTTGACAATTTGGTATTTATCTTAATATAGCTGAACTCTTTGCACATGGTAAAATTTCCTATTATATTCTATTTGCACTGTTCTCCAAAACTTGAAATATGAAGAAAAAATGTAGTGTCATAAGGGCTGAAAGAAGGTTCGTTTCATTAGTGGCAACACAAAATGTATAAAATTGTCCTGAAAAAAGTTTCGTACCGTTTATATAAATTTTCACTCCTGGAATGCAAAGCTGCATGCTATTAATGACATTTTTCGTTGTATTAATGTACGCGGATTAAGCAGATTTAAAATACATTTAAGAACTTAAAATTTCATAAGGTTATAATAAATAAATAAATATTGGGAAAATGTTTACGCTCACGGAAAATGCATTTAAAATAAAGCTATTTTTAAGTCAACTTAGTCTCTTTTGTGTGAAAATCGTGGACTTGTTCGACACTTTTGTTTGAAGAATGTTACAATCCTTCGGTATTCTGAAAAACATATTTATTTATTTTCAGATACTCGATATAGACACAACACCAACATTTGTGTCTACTGGAGCTATCCTTGTAGTTATGGAAAACGCAATCAGCTGCAGTGAGCTTAAGTGCAGTTCTCAACGCTATAGCGGATAGTGCCTTTAGTGGAATTTATCTTACGGCTCCAGTTGCAAGGATTGCCACAATGAAGAAGAACTCTCTAATACGATTGATTTAGCGCAAACTCTAGTGCTACCAAACTGAACATCTCTCATATCCAGTTCATTTCCCGCTTAGGCTCAAGGGGAGGTTGAAAACAACGAAAAAGGCGAATACTATCTGAATGCATTTCTTGCAAACATAGCAAGACGTAACGGGTTTCATTGTTGCTATTGCCTGAATATTACTTTTCCTTGATAGTTGCTCTCTTGAACGATGTATAAATATTGCGCATTATGCAGAAGACTACAGTTATGTCAGCGTGTAGGATGTCATCTGGATTGTCTTGGAGATGAGTTCAAGTTGCGATCTGCTTAGGTTGAAGCTTAAACCGTTCTTTATGAATCAGTTACGGACTATTATGAGCGTGTGCAGGAGTCCAGATATTTTCGCTTCACCATCATTAGTTAAATCAGAAAAAAATTTTAAAAGTATTAAACGTTCTCATTTTAATGGCCAAAAGCAGCTTTACCCTCACATAAGCGTTATAACTCCCATAATTATTCAGTTGTCGTTTCTAGTCTAGTTAATATTGAAGCCTGCCTTTTATTTTGCAAACAACGTTGAACATTTAGTAATCAACATATGTTCTGTGTATATTACGCGTGACAAAAAAAGTAATTTCCAACCTTTATCTTGGTAATTGCAATATTTATCTAGCGTTCGTTCGCGCTATTATTAATATAGAGTAACAAACAAAATCAACTCATTTTAATATTCTTTTTATCACTAGCAACCCAAAAATAAAAAATAAACATGTCGTTCAGCCGTCCATTGTGTTTTTTACTAAATTGTGGTTTACGAATGCCTAGGAATTGCGCATGAAATGCCATTAAAACCAATTGTAAGTTTTTTTATTATTCATGACCGCCTTTTTGGGTGTGCTTTATTTTAATGCTATTTTCTTTTTTAGCATTTTTTTATTAAAGGATACTCGTATTTTCGAGTTTATCCTTTTTTATGGTTTAAATTAGTTTCTTATTAGTTTCTTTTGAACATAATAAAAAAGATAAAGGTGAAAATACCACGAAACCAGTTTAACAAAACATTTGTCAATGAACGTCACATATGATTTAAACATTTTATATATCACTTTTATAGCTCTCACTTAAATGTAGTAATTTTTGAGTGCTAAACTCTTGCGGGATATTATTTAGCCAAGGTGTACACTGAAATGAGGAATTATTTTGAGTCACCTATGATTCAACAAGGTTTTGTAGTGGTGACCATAAACTGCAAAATTATCGATATAGTAATTCATCGTGGTAAAACACACATAGTGATGGCAAAATATGTATTAAGCGTTTAATTAATCATATGATTTACCTAAGCGAGAATATACTTATCGCAAAATTAATAGCAAACATGTAATCAGTTAACCGATTATTTCAGCAGGGGTTTAATTTTTTCATAAGTAGCTAAAACAAATTATTTGCAACATTATTTATTCAATTTATGTTTAATACAGAATTTTAAGAATTTGTTCAATTTGTTTGTTCAAAACATAATTAAAAATCAGAGTTTATATGAAGGCTTTTTCTCCGGAGCGGTTCCAACTTTAGAAATATCACTCTGATGGTACAGATGTTTAAATCAGAAAACAAGCTTTTTGTACAAGAGTGAAAACGTTATTCGTTTTATTTGACCCATATTATTATAATAATAGCACTTTTGAAAAAAATCATAGTTCATAAACAACTGCACATAATTTAGACCTAAATTTTCCAAAAAATATCAGATATTATTTTTATACTCACATGTGTTTTTTTTTTTGAAGCTCAAAGTTGAGCATTTTCCAAAAATTATAAAATTGCACACATAACACACTTAGGCGCTTAATGTCTAGCAGTTAATTAATTAATGTGTTATCTTCTTTGGGAAAGGTATAGAGTAGAGATAACAGATGGTGAAGTGAGATAGAGGTAGAAAGATTAAATTCTTTTATAACTCTGCTATTGCGTGTTATGTTCATTTTACAGCAGTAAGTGAAGCGCCTCTGGTGTTAACTAGACGAATTAGCTTCCTTTAAGCTTTTATTTGTAGCCATTTTATTAATTGTTTTACTTCACCGACGAAGAAGGACGCTGTGATGTACGTTACCATAGAACAGTATCAATCGCTACCAGTACAGCTTAGTGACCGGTAGCTATGCCTTCATCACTTAAACAATCAAACAACAATTAACAGAACACCACACTAGCGCACATCAAAAAAATTTATCAGGTTCATGATGACTTGTCTGGCACAGGGGTCGAAGCCGGCATCATTGTTTTGTAGTCAACGCGTTAACTACTTCAGTCAACAGCTAAGTCATCTTGTTATATAATGATAGCACAAAGTAACCATAGATATGAAATGCCTTACAACTTTAAAAAATTATTTTAACCAATGAAAATCTTTATTTCATAAAAATTGCAAATACAATTTACATTAATAGTAAGTTAACTTTTAAATTTGCTAGATTTACTTAAAATTTTATTTTTAGTGTATATTTTTTTTACGAACACACAGTCTGCTTAAACTTTTTCACCTTTTCTATAGAAACGCTCAGGGTCTTGGCATGAACCGAACCTGAGACACCCGGCTAATTGTCTAGCACACTATCCACTACACTACGGGGATACCCCGTAGTGTATTTAATATTTGCGTAATTGACACCTTTTTTAGTATTATTACCTTAATATTTCACGAGGACATCAAACCTTAAAATACCTTCTGGACTTTAATCAGTCTACATAAAAATTTCTTTCAATTGAGTTACTGCAACCATGTTATAAATCATGTGCTTTTGGTTTAGTTCTTAAAACTTTGCTTTTTTGTAAATTTTCTGAAATCAAAATAGGTAATCGCCCGGTAAAAAGGTTGCTTCCAATAAAGCAGGTTTCTACTATTATGTAATAATTGTAGCGCTGACAAACCTGCTGATATCGCTGCTGATTTTTCTATGGCAAGTTCCCGGATTGGAGTACTACATTTTTGCTCACAAAAGCGCTTTTGAAGTGCTGAAAAGCATCAACATTTTCAGCACTAGAACTGAAAATATATCAAAAAAATTTTTTTTCGATGTGGATTGGCGTCGTTAATGCCATTTTAATTTTTCTTATTTCTTTTCTTTATTAATTTTTATTTATTTCATATTTTTAATCAATGTTTGTTATTGTAACTTCAACTAGTATCGAACTAAGAACATTTAGGTTTGAGGTTCAACGTACCAATCACTCGACCAAAAACACTGTTGCAAAACGGCACCAAGAAACTCAAATCAACTTACTCTTCATTCTCACTTAAAAACCTGCTTTGAATCAGCACTATAAAATCAGATTTTTTGTATAGCTTGTGTACGAAGCTTTTGTATAAGTAAAAAGCAAATACTTTTCTCGCTTGAAAACCTGCATTCTTGTGACGCTATGAAATCAGCTTCTGAACAAGCTCATATTTTAAAGCGAATTATAAAGCGCTTTATTTCTTTAGTATGTACTTCAAAAACATGAAAATTTTTTACTGGGCGCTTAAAGCTTGAAATTGTCAATTTTTTTACTTCGGATGGCTACTTATCAAAAGTTATATCATAAAAAAATTAAATGATGGCAGCTTTGTGTTTCTGGTACCTCCAAGATTATCCTCAATTTTTTTATTCAAATCAATAATCATACCAGACCCACCCAGTGGCGGATTAAGTATTTTGCCGCCCTAGGCCCTGTCTGATTAGCCGCCCTTTTTGAAAGATGAAATTTTATTTTTTTGAATCCGTTTATTTAATATTTATTTATTTTTATTTTATTTAATTTTTAAATATCTTCTTTCTTGCTTTCGTCTGAGCAAAATCATCAACTATGTCGTTGTAATCAATTTCTTGAACAAGTTGAGCTTCAATTGACAGTAGTGCTAAAGCATTGAGTCTCTCTTGGCCCATACTTGCGCGTAAATACGTTTTTACTCTTTTCAAGGTGGAAAAAGATCTTTCTCCTGAACAGTTCGTAGCCGGAATACTCAAAAAAATACGTAGAGCAATGTCTACATTTGGATAAACATCTTGAAGATTTTGAGAATGCAAAAAATTGTATAGTCCTTGCGCGGAACGAATATCTTTCGTGTCCATTACAGAATCTTTGAGTTGACAGTGCAAATGAATACATTCATTCGCGAAAGTCTCTTCCAAGTCATCAGGATACTTAGTAACTAATTCATCTGCGCAAATTTTTAATTCATTGGTATCTATTTCATATAAATAGTCAAAAAAATTAAATTTTTCGTAGAGATTATGATAAGCACTTTTACGTCCTGTCAATTGTACACTTAAAGTATCTAAAATTGGATAGTAAACGTTGGTTCGAAAATTTTCTTCTCCAGATAAAGCAGTTCTTTCATTTTCCCGTGACTCGTCAGCCTGAAGTTTTCGGGTTTTTTTACGACGGCTGTCATAGTGGTAATAATTTTGAACTCCAGATAGTTCTTTGGCTTTTTTTTCATAGTCAGAAAATTGTTTATCTCTCATATCTTGTAGAAATAATGCCAAAGAACTATATATTTTTATCACAGATGATAAATCAGCTTGAGAATCCTGAAGCTTCTTACTCGCAGCATTAAATCGATCCAAAATTGCATTCCAAACAATGACTAGAATAGCTGTTTCTAGACGTTGTAATTTTCGCTGCAGTCCCTTAGCTTCAGCTCGTGTAGTAGGTTTTTCATCTTTGTTTTCACCAATAAAGTTTAGTGCAACAATTATTCCAGGCCACTCTTTTTCTAATGTGTCGCATGCATCATGTCGAGCCGACCAACGAGTTTGAGAAAGGCTTTTCAGTCTTAAACTTGTATGCTGTCTTAAAATTTCCCAACGATGTGTCGAAACGGTAAAAAAATTATATAATTCTTGCAAAGTAGAAAAAAAGTCAACTGCTTCGGTAACAGATTCAGCTGCACAAGTTCCCACTAAATTTAAAGAGTGACCAGCACAAGGAACATATTCAGCTAATGGATTAGTTGTTTTGATTCGTGCTTGCACTCCTGAATATAAACCTGACATGTTGCTTGCATTATCGTAAGATTGACCACGACAATTCATTATATTCAAACCATTATTCTCAAGAGATTTTAACAAAGCATCTTCAATATCTTTAGCCTTATGGCCAGTATTTGGAATAAATTCCAGAAATCTTTCGACAATTTTACCATTGTTACATACATATCTAATAATTATCGTGAGTTGATCAACATGAGCAATATCAGGCGTGGAATCCACAATTACGCCAAAATACTTAGCAGATTGCACTTCTTTAGAAATATGTTGCAATACTTTATTTTGAATTAATAATATAATTTCTTCGTAGATTGTCTTAGATAAATACGAAGTATTTCCACGGCCAGGGTGCGCATATAATTTTAAATGTTCTGATAAAAACGGATCAAATTCAGCAAGAAGCTCGACTGAACCTAAAAAATTTCCATTATGAGGATCTCCAATTCGTTCTGTATGTCCTCTAAATGACAGCCCTCTTATTGCGAGAGATTTAACTATCACAATTACTCGATGCAAAACTTTTTTCCAGTATAAAATTTCTTCATCGAGCTGCTCCATTAAACGTTGATCAACACGGCCTTGAATGACAGCTCGAGCTTTGAAGTGACTAATGTTAGTTTTGTGAAAATCAGAATTTTCATGAGCTTCAATGCGCGCTTTTGAGTTTTTCCAATCTCTAAACCCTTCACCAGTAAATGCGTTTACTTCGCCACTCCTACCAAATAGTAAACATAGAGCACAAAATACTGATCCTTTACTTTCTGAATAAAGTAACCACTCACGACGTTGAATTTCTCCGTTCTTTAAATGACGTTGGAATAAGCTTTTAGAACAAAACCTCGTTTTATCATTATAAAAATTTTGTGAATTTTTAAAATCCGTTACATCATTTTGTGGTAAACCGTTTATAGTTATAAAATCTCGTGTTTCATCATTTATATTCCATAGAAAAGGATCACCACTCAATTGAAACATATCAGTTGTTGATTGACTTTCTTCCGCATCTTCTGATGAAAGAAAAGTTGACGAGGGTTTGCTTGTGTTTATATCTTGCAATGAAGAAGGATTCAAATGTATTTCTTTGGTATCTTGTGCTGAAGTGTCATCAAATTCCGGCTAAAAACAAAAAAATCTTTTAGCCACGGACATTAATTCATTCATATTTGAAATTAAAATTTTCCCTTATTAGACAAAAAGATTTAAAAAAATTCAATTCTCAATATTTCTCAAATACTTACTTTCTTTAAAAGTTCAATTTATAAGAAATTATTTTTAATCTTTTTTTTAGAGTTATATTTAAGAAAAAAAAAAACACTTACAAGTGTATCAAAATACTTACGTCCGATGAACCTGATGCTTGCTGGCCATCACTTACAAGTTTTCCTGATCTTGTCAGAAAATTCGATATTTTTGGAATTTTATTCAGTAAAGTTTCTTGTTTTGACGATTTTTCTGCTTTCCTTTTACGATATTCTGCACCGCTCAGTCTTTTTCGATAATCACTCATTGCTAATAAAAAAATTAAATTCAGAGAACCTCGACAACTTCGTTAAAAAAATGGAGAACTCAAAGTAATAATTCAATTTTTCAATGGTAAGAAACACAATAATAATATTATGAGACTTTTACACTTGCACGGCTTTCGTAAAACTAAAAAAATTTATGCGTCTTGTATACAGCGCGACGCTTAGTTTTATACGTAAAACAAAGCAGAGTCAAATCACTGTCATTACATGCTACGTGCAGCGCTCTTGTTTTCTGTAAATATATTATATATGTAACGTTCTCACTGTGTTAACCAAACTAATTCTTAATATCCATTGTGCACAATACTCTCACTTCACTATAGTTATTGAAATTAGGATGACATAAATAAAATCTTCCGACTAAAAATTGTAAATCAAAATTTATGTATTATTCACACTCACAACAATATCACATATATGCAACTATATCACATCAATCGCTTTAATATATATCGACATAAATATATACTTGAATTTTGATAATATTTTACAATAATTACGAATTATTGTTTTAAGCTATAAAAGTTCGTTAATATTCGTCAATATAATTCACAATATTGCGAAAATAAAACATCAATTTTATTAAATTTTTATTTTCTTCAAAATGTTTCTGTTTTTCAAAAAATTGGGTCTGAAATGAATATATTCATTTATTTGATTTTATCGAAATCATTTTTAAGAATAAAAATATTTTTATATACAAAAAAAAAGATGAATTTTAAATGAATACTTATATCAATTCATATATGAAACACCAGAATCATTGAAAATAAAATAAGAAAACATTGTGCAATTCTAGAAGGGGCTTACATGTAAGATTAATTTTACTAAAGATACAAAAAGTCAACAGAGCTTTGAAAATTCTTCAAAAAAAGCTTATCAATATTCAATTATTTCATAGAAATTTATTTGTAAATTTATATAAAAAAAATTCGAATAGATCCTTAAAATGTATTGTCGTTACATTATATCAGATTTAAAATTTTGACATTCTGAAAAATTTGCCGCCCCCCAAATCGTGCCGCCCTAGGCCCGGGCCTCACGGGCCTAGGCGGTAATCCATTACTGGACCCACCCACAAACATGTATTTCGACGTGCTACGTACACCTTGAAAATTTCGAGTAAATTGGGAAAAACTTAATTTTCTCGATATTTTTTTTCAGTTTTTTTTTTAATTTTAGGGTTTACGAGGCAAACAGACCTCTAGTCGTCCATCTCGACACTTTGATTTGCTGTCAATGAACTTCGATCAAATTACGCAAATGTTTATCAATTTAGGAAGATGTGTTTGTTGTCAATATAACAAATTTTATAAAAATATTGATAAATTAAAAATTATGTATTTAGTCCAACTATTGGGTTGTGATCCAAAGTAATTTTACTATTCAGGCTGAAAACAGCATGGTGCTAAGTTCGAACCTTATACAAAGTCAAGAATTTGTCTTTTTTGTCTTTTCAATTATTACATGCTTCGAAAAATCCTTTCTCAATAAAAATAACTTACGTCCCTTTTCACAATGTACGATTAAAATTTAACGTGGACTTTAGCGGTAAGTTAAAGCCTACATTAACGATTAATCGTACATTGTCAAAATGGCCGTTAATTGTAAAATTAAATTGCACGAAATAAATCCTGAATAATAACATTTCTTTAGATTAGTATTGATCAATTTTATACAAATATTGATTTTTCTTTAAATACAAATGCAGTTAAATGTAAAATTGTTGGCTTGTAATACTGCATTTAGATTAGCAATGCTGAAACTGGTTTAAAGCTTTAAACGAGTTCAAAAACTTTACTATTTACAAGCAATAATAAGTGTTGTCAAATTTAGGGCAAAAATCGTCATATCAACACAGCGCTATTTTTAGAGTCCATAATCGTCAAAATTACGACAAATCATCAACTATGTGTACCGCTGCAATTTTTGCCAGACATAGGACAAGTACGTTGGAGAGAATTGGTAAAAAATTGTCCACAGAGCACATATAACTTACTTGATATTAAACCTTGAATGTGTTAAATCATCAGATTTATGACATACCTGCAAATAAATAAGACAGGGAAAATATTAGTTTCAGTAAAAACATTTTGCAAGTACTTAAGAACTTTTAAGAAACTTTTTAAGATCATGTCTATGGATATATTGCTCAGTTTGTAAAAGAACGGCAAAGTTTAAAAACATATTTGCTCTAAAATCGGTATTATAAAATATGGGTTTAAAACACATACTCGTACATATGCTTATGTCAATTTTCGAATAAATCGACTAGGCAAGAATTCTATTAGTCAAAAACAGTTCTTTATACTCCTTGTCTTGTAGAAAAATTAGAGATTAACTGAAAGTTTACACACATATCGAGCCATAACGGCAAAAATGACGTCATCGACATGTTGTGCTATTTTCGTTTTTTGATGGCAATGGACAATTTACATCATATCTAAAAATTTCATAGCAGTGAGAGGTGCCGTTGCAAATTTATAATAAAAATAATTAAGACGTAAGTAACATTTTTAGTATATTTTTGATATACATATTAAAAAAAAACTTTTCGTATAAAATTTCGTTTTTGTCGGTTACAACTTTTTGGCCGTTACAGCTCGATGCTATAAAAGCAAACCAAATTATTTTAAAAAAAATCTGAAAAAAAACTAGACTATAATTTCAAGTGAGTAACAAAAATATTGAAATTCTATATTAGCTCAGATTTTTATAGATATAAAAAATTTATTTTAATAAAAGACATCGTGTGTCAATATATTTGTCAGTGCTTGAATTTTTTTTATAAAAAAGGGATTCGATTTTATAGTACAAAATTAAGGAGTAACAGTATTTCACCTTAACTATAAAATTTCGCGAATAATAACCAAATTTCAAATATTCCATGCCACGACACTATCCCTAATCCAAAATAAAATCCTTTGACTCACTTTTATCTTAAACTGTAACCTAACAAGTGCAAACTTAGCTAATTCACACACCTTTCACCTTTTTGTGAAGCGTACCTAATTCACTCACCTTTTATACAAAAATGTGACACAGGGTAGAACAAAAATTAGTAAAATTTCTAGGTTTGAGTAGATTTCATCCAAATCTATTGAAAAAGTAGTTTTCGTTTTGTATCGGAAACCTAGATTTGGCTCGAAATCTCGTAAGTACTAGATTTCGAGACAATGTAAATACCCTATTAATAAATTAAATTTTTAAATTTTTATCCAAGTTTAGCAATTTTATGCAAAATGTGTTCGTCACAAAATACACAATATTTTTTTATCTTAATGGAGCAATTTAAAATAATAGTTTTTGAAAAAAGGCCGAAATATACACTTTTTTAATTTTTAAGGGCTGTAACTGAATACATTTGTATCCGAACGGCACAATCAGTGTATTGGCTGAAAGAATAGAGAGATGTCTATTTGACAGCATACAATTTATTGGATTCAGAAGAGCCGTTCTGGGAATTTTAGCGCAAAAACAAAAAAAAACTTAAAAATAGACAATAAAACACTTATTTTTTGCGAATATCGCGAAGATGGATTTCCTATTCGTCCTGAGTGACCTCAAATAAGCTTAAACATTTTTTTTGTAAAGATATGACAAAGGCTTAGGAATTCAAAAATTGGCCCCAGAACATCATCTTAAGTTAGTCTGAAGTCTGAATTTTATGCATAAAAATAGTGGACATTTTGAGTGAAGTGAGCAGCGTTACCAGTTTAACCTTTTGGAACCTAGATTTAACCTTTTATTTTTTCTTTTAGGCTCGAAATTGCGATTTTGCTTCGTGGCTTGTTTAGCCTTTTTTACAAGTTAGCCTCAAAACCCCAAAATTTGTTTCACATTATAAAAACTTATTTCTAGTTATTTTATGTTTAATGCATTTTAATGTAAGCTTTTGCAATAAATTAATATATACTATTAAACTAAGCACATTTTTCTATAAAATGGTATTAAAATTATTTTTATATTCGCTTTAGTTTCGTTGTTATGGAATCTGAAAGAAAAAGTTATGCACTGCATGAAATAAGCTGCGAGCCACTGTATTTCAAACTAATTACCTTTGTTATTTCTTAATTATCTACTTGGCGTACCTTTTTAATTAATAACAATTAAAATGTTTATTAATTTATATTTATTAAATAATAAAGAAAAAATGAAGGCAGATGAAGCAAGATACCCTCACTTTCGCTTGCATTTTCTAACTGTCAGTTTGTTTGACATACATATGTATGTAATTTTTTTTATTTTGGTTTTATATGCAGGTTGACAGTTAGGAAACGCAAGATAAATAAAAGGCTGCCCTTATGGGTTTACCTTGTTTGGAAAACATTGAGTTTTCAATAAAAAAAAATGTTTATCCTAATTTTAGCTTTCATTTTTGTGCGATTTAGCATTTTCTATCCTTTTAAAAAGATTGATTAACCTCTTTTTTTTCTCCAGCTCCTAGCAACACTGGTAATGAGTTACAACAGCAATAAAAAATATGTATGTAATGTTGCATTATTTTTTTGCCTTTCTAATATGGGAAAGAATTATGGGAAAAATGTTGCCAAGCTAACAAACAGGTTGCCTAGAAATGAGATGGTATTGTAACTATCAAGATCTCAGTATTTTTTACGGCCGAAATTTTTGGATACGGACTTGGTCTTATTTTCACACTTATGCTTTTGTGCGGATCGATATTTACATGGATGTATGCTAATGTCTTTTTCAAAGCCTTTATCAATATCTAAGTCAATGAACAGTTGATGACTTTGTTATCGATACCATACTTTAAACTTGCTAACAGTCTTGGATTTCTTTAAAATTCTTATAAAGTTTACTTTTAAAAGTATATTTAGTTAAAAATATCCCAGTTTTTTTCATTTTAAAATAATTTATAGAATAATAAAAAATTACATAAAAAATAAAGTCACTCAACTTCAATTCATTTCATTTATTATTGATACGTAATCAATCTCTTAAAATCAACACAAACATTGGGCCATCCGCAAACATTGAATCGTAAGTCTTAAATACATACAGACATTAAATTAAATATGACATGATGTGATAACACAGATACAAAGTAAGGAAGACTGAGTTAGTGAATGTATGATACCCCCAGATAATTTGAATGGATGACTAAATGAATCAATAGTTCGATGGATGAGCGAATTTATACACCCAAACTAAATGAAAGAAAATCCATCAAAAACAAAATAAAAAAATAGAACAAATGTTTAATTTTGTAAGTGATTCGGTTGGTCAAAACGGTCACTAATTAAAAATAAAACACCGAAAACTTGCATTCTGAATTGTATTTGTAATTTAAAAAAGTTCAATCGCTTATAATTTTTTGGGGTGTTTTTTTATTATTGTCATTTTTTTTTATTGATTTATTGCTTTTAAAGTTCTAGTGGCGATTTGAATGTTTTCAAATGTTACAAAAACATGGTGATGTATTTAAAAATGAGTAAAATGGGCTTTTGATATTGAAGTGTCGGAGTCATGATTTTAATTTATTTAAAATAAATGGAGAACTTTAAATGTTTTAAACTATTGAACTTAATTTAACATTAATCTATAGTTAAAAGGCAATGAAATATTTTTAAACCCATTTTACGCCGGTTTTAAAGAAATCAAATGTACACAACGCTTAATTTATTGAAGTCTGTTTATTACTTTGGTAATTACGAAAATTAAAAATGCTTACACAGAAAAAAATATAACTTTCATTTTTGATAACAAAAATCACAGTATTCAATTAATTTTGTTTTTAATTTCCTGTGATAAAGAATTCCGCTGTATTGATCACTAAAATTGCAAAAAAAAAGTATAAATTTTTTAGTTAATAATCGAAATAATTGAATGAATAAAACATTTTTAATAACTTATAATTTTTTCAATAAACATTATTTCCAATTTAAGCAAGTTTTTTATTAAAACTTTGAAAAATTGGAATAAAAAAATTATTTAAATTTATTTAAAAACAATATACATAATTTAAAAAAATTGACATGGCTGGAATACGAACCCGGACTCTTCGGACGTAAAGCTGAGCCATATCCCAGTTATTTTTTAATGAGATAAAACATGTTTTAAAGTACTTACCATATGCAATGTATGAAAAGAAAAGAAATAACCGGCATGGGAAAGAAATATATACAACGAATTATGTATTTGATTTTACTGCTCTGTTTATTAAATATATGCAATTTTTTAATATATTTTTTATCAAACACAAAAAACTTGCGCGATATTTTAAAATGCGCGGTTTTGATAAATTTTAATAAATATTGTATTAAGTTAATGACAAATGTTATTGAAATTCATATTTTTTTCAACAACATGGTTTTATTGAACATAATTCTTGTATATTTTTTTCTGTGTATGTATAGTAAGCTCACGCCCAGCAGACATATAGGTTTGATTTTATATTTGGTACAATTTAATATTAAATAACTTTTCAAAGTACGCTGGTCTGCAGAAAAAATCGTCCTCAAATAAATATATATAGAATTTAATGAGCTAAACTCAAATCCGCTTCCAGTTTCTTTTATCACGGATAGATTTTTTATGAGCTTGCTAATTTGGCGCCCAAAATAAAGCGGTCACACTAATACACATCATCATAACTTTAGGTACGATTTGTCCGATTTGGGAATAAAATTTCCCTTATGTCAACCTAACAATTTTTTTACTGTTTCGGGGTTATTCAGATATTAGCGGCGATAAAATTTTATTTCATGTAGTATTAATATTTTTTTATTTTTTAAAAATTCATAAAATAACTATAAGATAAAATATGTTACTTTTTTGTCGTTATTCAGAAAGCCAGGACATTAAGCATAAAATAGGTCATAAATCATAAACATCGATGGACAAATGTTAATTTTATTCATAACTAGCTAAAATCCGTGTGCTTCCTTTACTACACAATAGGGAATATTACGATGAGAAGAAAAAGACATTTTTTAATTTAATTATATTTAATTTTGTTTATTTCAAATTAATTCTTTAAAGCATGCTAATACAAAAAAACTTACAGGTTTCGTTTTCAAGATATCTTAAAGTATTTTTATTTATTTATTTATTTAATATTAAACTTATAGCTAAAGATAAAATATAAGGAAGTAACAACTCTAGCTACCAGCGCCATCAGCTAAGTCTTAAAATAAAATGTTGCTTCTATATGGGAAGTGTCTCGCAACTTAAGACATTACAAAATGAATAGGCTAGTAATACGCTGTAAACAAATCAGCAAGATCGTTACGATGGTACTAGTTTTGACAACATCTAAAAATTAATATTCGCTACGCCTACTTTTTCAATTCAGAAATGCTTTCCAGAGACAGTGCACAATACCAACAGAGTTATCCCTACAAAATTTCATA
This sequence comes from Panzeria rudis, assembly GCA_956483635.1. NCBI lineage: Eukaryota > Metazoa > Arthropoda > Insecta > Diptera > Tachinidae > Panzeria > Panzeria rudis. Next base: position 75,355,597 of record OY101449.1, read on the forward strand.
TTTTAAGATATCTCAATATAAATATTTTATCTTTATGAGTTAAGCCACAACCACATGTCTAATACATACTTTTTTTGTAGGACAAGTTTCAAGTTTCTTGTTGCATTAGCTCCAAAGATATTCCAAAATTAAAAAAAATTAAATATATGGGAGGTGTCACGCCTACTAATTTTATTCTGGCTATTTTCCTTAGAACATTTAATAAAATTAATGGAGTAACTCCTACGAAATCTCACGTGTTTTGCTGTATTAGTTCCCAAGATATTTCAAAGTATATATTTGCTATATATGGAAGGTGCCACTTGTCCGCTTCTTTATACTATCTCTTTCAAAACCTTATAAAAAGAGTTACTCACACAGAATGTTAAGGCTTGGCTGCCTTTCATGAATAACACTTGTCTGCAAAACAAAATTTTCGGGCCTTGAAATGAAAATATGTGAAATAAATAAAGTTGATTGCGATAAATCGAAATCCGTTTTCTTCAAGCAGGCGCAGATTTTTTATGGGCATGAGTAATATGACACCCGAAATAAATCGGTCACGCTAAGATATTTCATTATAACTCATGAACGGTTTGTTCGATTTAGATAAAAAAAAGCACTGAAAGATCCGGAATTACCTTTAAGTCGTAGCGTAGTGGACAGTGTACTAGACTATTAACCGGGAGGGCGCAGGTTCGATTTCTGAGCAATTTTATTCCGCATCTTTTCGTGGTTTATTTATTCAAATCGGGTGAGCCGTTCTTGAGTTATGGTGAATTATACTGATCTACCTAGTGGAAATATTAGTCATGCCCACTAAAAAAATACTTGGGTGATAGAAGAAAACTGAAAGCGGAATTGACTTCAGCGTATTAAAATTTGTATATTCCACCTATTTTTATTTAAAGTCTCCAGTGTAATTAGCGGTAAAAAAATCTTTCAAGCAAATTAAAAGTTTTTGTTTTAAAGAATTCATAAACAGATTAAAACTACACTGAAAATAGTCCATGTAACATTTTACGAAAAAAAACTTTCGTACTTACTTTTTACGTAAAATATACGAAACTTTCGTAAATATTACGAAAAAAGTTCTAGTCAATATTTTTTTGAGTTTACGAAAGTAACGAAACCCTTTCGTAAACATTTTTCTTTGTTAGAAAATAAATTAAAATTATTTTTTATAAATTGACATATTTTTCATATGTAAGTAAATACAGGAGCGGATCCAGCTTTAGCTTTGGGGGGACTTGTATGTAATACATACTATTTTTTCAAACTTTTTTAGAAACACTAGAAATTTACTCGTTTTGGGGGGGGGAGGGGGGAATATCCCGTTCCCCCCTTTGTATCCCCGCCTGGTAAATAAAATACATTTTTAGCTCTTATAAAATAAGTAGAAAGTGGCTCAGTGGGTAGAGTATAGGGTGGGGCAAAAAATATCGATATATCGATATTTTCTTAAAAATATCGATATATATATCGTCGATATTTTTAATTTCGATACATCGATAATTTTTTCCAAATATATCGACAGTATCAAATTCGATATTTTTAGGTTTGGTTTTGTTTTTCGTGCAATTCTTAAAAACATTTCGGCACAGTCTTCATCAAATAGAATATTACTAACAAAATCTTTTGTTTTATTTATAATATTTTGTCCATTCGAAAAATTATTATTCTTTGAATGTAATTTTGTTGATGTATGTTCCATGAAATACTAGTGGAACAGTAAGGATCTTGGAAGTTAACTCTTTCCAACTTAATTATTTATAAGAAAGATACAATTTTTGTTTTATTTAAAAAAAAAATTTGGGAGCTACGTATGAATTGTCATTGTTGAAAAAATATCGATATTTCGATGTCGATATCGAAATATCGATATTTTTTAGCAATGACAATTCATACGTAGTCCCCAAATTTTTTTTAAATAAAACAAAAACAGTATCTTTCGTATAAATAATTAAAAAAAATAATAAAAAAAACAACAAAAAAAATTAAAAAAAAAATAAATATATATATATATATATATATATATATATATATATATATATATATATATATATATATATATATATATATATATATATATATATATATATATATATATATATATATATATATATATATATATATATATATATATATATATATATATATATATATATATATATATATATATATATATATATATATATATATATATATATATATATATATATATATATATATATATATATATATATATATATATATATATATATATATATATATATATATATATATATATATATATATATATATATATATATATATATATATATATTATAATAAACGTTTTTAATATATCGTGTTATAACCGCCAAAAAAGCGTAAGCGCCATAAAGTAAATTTTACAGGAGAAGTATTTTTTAGTTATCCTTGGTTTAAATCGAAGTAGAACCCTCATATTGGCTATATAGGATTGTAGTGGACTGTTATATGTAATGTTAATAGTTTTAATAAATTTCCTATAAGACAACGCATGTTTTTCGGGGTTAAGATATTTTAAGACATTATTGATTTCATGAAAAATCAATTAATTTAATCAAACTATTTTAAAACTAGTAATTATTATCCTTTTTAAGCTGTTCTTTTCCCGTTTCATTGATATCCTTGCAGTCTTTGATACTACTTTTGCTCTACTTGCAAAAGAGAATTTTAGCTTAAGCGACACATTTCAGTTACAAAAAAATGTAAACAAATTAAAATTTTAAAGGGAAAATGCACTTAAGCTAAAATTTATTTTGCTGTATTTCCGTAACGGTACATGGCAGGACTTTGAAACTTTGACAGATAGTCCGATTTATCGTATATAATCGATTTTCGTTCAAAAGCGATTTTCGAAAAGCATGTCGCTTAAGCTTTTTTCGCGGTTATAACACGATATGTAAATTGGTTTCTATAAAGTTTTTTTTAGATGTTTTATCATAAAATTTCCAATGTTACTTTGGCAGATTAATTGCTTCCAGTATGCTTTTTGTCGTATGTTCAGAGAAGAAATTTACAAATTGTTAAAAAACGTGACATATGACAAATGTATTCTGAAGCAAAAGGCTAATAACGCCTTTCCCATTATGGTGACAGTAAATTCGACTCATGCTGATGAAAACAAAGGACTCAGGTTATATTCACTACAAAACTGGAGTGAATCCTTTGGGCCGTTTTAAAAATATTTGATGTTAAACATTAAAAACCGTCTCCTGAAAAGTTAAGTTTTGCTACATACGACATCCGTATTTTGAGGTAACGGTGTGTGTCTGCGTATCTGTGTATCTGTGTGGTTGCACGAGTCCATGTACAGACCAAACGGCTGGACCAATTTTGATTTAGTTTTTCTGTTTGAAAGGTGATTTCATCGAGAATGTTCTTAGCTATGTCTGAAGAATATCGGTCCTGCCGCACACATATTTTCTAGATGTAGCCTGTTGAATATGTGTGTCTTTGACACCGTAGCTCCCAAATTGCTAGATCGATTTTAATTTTAAAATTACCTAAATCAAATGTGAATGTGTTTAATTCAGGTCCTATAAAGAAATTTGTACATTCAAATGCAAAAATTTTTAATATTTTGTTTAAAAAAACCAAGGCAGATAATCTCACTAATAAAACAAGTACAACATGTAACAAAAACCACAAGCATTTAGTATTTTTAAAATCATTGTTCGTACTTAAACTCACAAAGCAAATGACTTACTACCAGTTTTTGTAAATAAAATAAAAATTTTCGTTAGGGCATTTATATTGAAACAACAATAAAAACACTCAAATTTGTTTTTGTTTTCAATTAAAAGTCCGTAAGGAAAATTTTTATTTTATTTACAAAATCCATATAAAACCAACGAGTGATTGGGCCCGACCCCCTCCGAATCGAACCAAACTTGGTATGGTAGTTAAGTTTTGTGCAACTAACATTTCACCAAAAATATTAGAGGAATATTTCCAGTTGTTCCCAAACCATGATGCATTTAATGTATGAAAAATCAGAAAATTTGCTTGAAACTACTTTCATATACGTGGTTATAACTTTTTTAATATCTAAGCTAGCCGAGTGATTCATGACTTGTTTTAAAAGTATTATAATAGCGCTTTAAGGTCTATAAAAATAAAAAAAATTATCACAATTATAGAAGTTGTTTTTTCATAATCCGCCATTCATGATGATGTAACTAATAAAATGGTATTTCTAAAATTTTCAAAAAAAAAAATTATATTAATGTCTAACCCCTTCACTATGTCGTCAACTAATCTCCATGTGGTACTCTTACAGGCTCCTGAGTTATTAATAAAAGTTTTAAGCAAATCAGAAATTTTAATAAAATTTTTAGTAACGGCACAGAAAAAAAAATTGATCTCTACATTTGACCAGAACCCCTTACCTACATGTGTTTTGACGCCCTGAATCCGAATCTCAGGTCCTTTTGGGTCGTAAGCCATCAAAATTTCGACTAAAGTTGCAAAAGTTGTAAAAATTTGGAAAACTGCAATTTTTACAACTTCATTTCGAGATTGTACGAACCAAACGGACTCCAAATGTGGATTCACCACGTCAAAATACACGTACATAGAAAGGTGTCGTCAAATTTTCAGTCCATTTTTTGCATGCCTGTGCACCGGTGTATTGGCAAACAAGAAAAGTGGGGTATACATTTGAGCAGACCCACCTACATATATATATATATATATATATATATATATATATATATATATATATATATATATATATATATATATATATATATATATATATATATATATATATATATATATATATATATATATATATATATATATATATATATATATATATATATATATATATATATATATATATATATATATATATATATATATATATATATATATATATATATATATATATATATATATATATATATATATATATATATATATATATATATATATATATATATATATATATATATATATATATATATATATATATATATATATATATATATATATATATATATATATATATATATATATATATATATATATATATATATATATATATATATATATATATATATATATATATCCTCAAAATTTGGACTAAATGTGAAAAACTGCAGTTTTCCAGACTTTTTGTTTATATATAAGAAATATTCACGGTTCGTTTATC